>CM049380.1:25169700-25637200 GCA_026937815.1 Etheostoma perlongum
TGTTCAGACACCTTCAGTGTACACAGTCTGCCCCAGATGGCATCTCTCAGCACTTTTTTCTTTTGGCCTGTCATCTACTCTAACGTCTTAATTGACGTTTACCTCTATTCGCCGCTGTCAGCCGCCCGGAGTCTGTGTCTGACGAGCAGCCTGGCAGAATAGTTTCCCAGGCTCCATCGTCACAAAGAAAAATTACACCTGAATGCTTTTGATTATTTGTTTTGGACCCCCCCCCCCCCCCACACTTCTCATTTTGTGTCATGCAATTCTCCTTTCACATGCAGGCAAAATGCTGTGAAATTGTCACAGCATTTTACAAACTGCTCTTCATCGGTTCATGATAGTTCAGTGGCCTGAGTGAAATCCTGGCAGTCTATTTTTATCTTATCTAGAAAACCAAAGATGGATAACTGTTCATTACAAAAGCACACTATGGAAAGGTTTCCAACTGACTGTCACCTGCATGCTCTGTTAAGTAATAATAGACATTTCAAATAGGAGGTCAACTCATGCTAAACATACAATTAATGTAGATACTTACACCACAGTGTGTGTTTGTGTGTGTGTGTGAGAAATTTTTTGTGAGAATGTAGCCCCATAAAACAAAACCTCAAGCACTCGCAGAGTTAATGTCATACTTTACATGAGGATCTGACTCTCCAGCTGTACAAACATGGCATATTTGGGCATGAAATGCACAATGTTATGGAGAGGACCACTTTACTTTAGAAGCTTTACATCACCCTTAATGACACGTTCAATTCAAACCTGGAAGTCAGGAATTAGAGTTTCCTTATAAAACCTCTGTGCTTTCATGTGCTCCAGTTATTGGGGGCATTGGAAGAATTATGGAAGACACCCACAAGATTTAAATGCAAAATAATGTGTCTTACGTGACGGTTTCAATTTGTGTCAAAACCATTTGGTAAATACGGGAATTAAAAACAGATTTTAATGATTATAGCATTGCTTAAAGTAATCCTGTGTAGCAATTACAGTGAACACCGTCATAATGTTGCTGCAGTGGACTTTAGATATAGTATAGTGCATTATATGTTCAGTAAAAGGAAGTACTGTCACACTAAAACGTGGTGTAAGAATAACCAGCCAACCAGATTCATAGCTTGGCTTTAACTGCAATTGTTCCTGTCCTGGACCCGGTTTCTGACATTAGTGCGGTTATAGCTGTGAGATGCTGAAAGGCGAAAAGCATCTATAATTATATTATAATTCTAATTCATTTAACACCCATCAACTATATTGTCAAACGACCTTTACACCCTTCATTCGAGGGCTTTTTAGCTCCCTTTTAAACACAATAAACATTGCAAAAACAATAAATAGGTTACAACTTTGCAAAATTTATGCAAGTTGTATGTAATGTCTATATATGCTGCCAAATAATGTGTCCTATTGTTTTACATTTTGGGGACAAGCAGAAGAGATATAACAAACAGCATTAAAAGAACTGAATACAACATCTAAAATCAAAATCACTGCAAAATACTGAAGACACATCATCTTTGGTTTTGAATGTTATAGATTGTGCCTTTTGTCAAATGAATATGACCTTTTTCCCCCTTTCTGTCAGATATAAATATTTAGTATATAAAATCTCCTAGATTTTAAGTCAATGAATCACTGAATCTTCCCTTTATTGGAGGACACACTGTTGCTGTTCTAAATTGCAGACAATCTATAGACAAAATAGTCACAGGTTGAAAATATATACAATAAACATTGTGCCTTACAAATCTAATAACTCGTCGTTGTGTTGAATTTATGTCACAGTGAGCCGAGTGATATCTAGCAGCAGTGAAATTTAACTGTCTATTAGGGCTAGGCGATATGGAGAAAATCAAATCTTACGATATTTTTGACCAAATAACTCAATATTGATACCACAACAATAATGTAGGGTTGATTATTGGTGCAGTCACAAAATATTAACACAATGAGAAAAGACGTATGCCATATTACGATATCCAAAATCTAAGACGATATCTAGTGTCATATCACGATATTGAATTATTGCCCAGCCCTACTGCCTTTTGATGAACACACTGGACATTCTTTTTATTGCAGGCTATTTCCTGCTCAAATTGTGTAATTCACTGCATCTTCCTTGTTATATTGCACATGGTCTGATATCAACAAGTTTTTGTCCACTTCTTGCAGGGCCAGTTGCAGTTTGTCTCCAACCTGTCAGCAGCAGCTTGTGGTTACCATGCCTACAGCATCTCAACAACCAGTCAAAAGCAACACTCTTTCAGTTGTTAAAAAGGTAGCAAAAGTATTGATTTCTTCCATTTCTCATAGTTGTTATTGATGATTACTTCCATTCTGTGCCCATTTAGGTTTCTAGTCATTTTCCATTTCTGTGCAATATGTTATGGTTTATTCTTTGTGCATTGTCATAATTATAGTTAGAATTTAAACATTTGTTTCCATCATCTTGCGTCTAATAGCAATTTAATTTATAGCAAGACAGCAAGCATGCAGTTGTTTGATAACTTGCTATTAGACACATTCAGAGAGGATTTGAATTGCTATTTTTTCTCAATTATGTTGGAGATTCTTCTTTGGGGCTGGCTAAAACCTCTTTTTTTTTGGGGGGGGCACCAGAAAATGACTATGCTGGAAAACCCTTGTATGTGTCATATAAGATGACAAATAAAATTATATTACATTTTGAAACATCAAGACGATCAGCAGTGAACATACACTGTGTATTAACAGTCTATGGCAGTGAAAAGTGAAATAAACAATTAACTGGTGGAGAAAAAAAGTCAACGCTCCACCTGGTGTACCTGGTGGCTCCACACCTCTCGCGGCCTACAGCATTTCCAACCCAACAAGAACAGACGGTCTGGGGAGCGATTTATTGGATTGGATCCCACCCAGCAGTGACTTTTACGCTCAACCTATATGTCACAGATGGTAGGATTTCAGTGTGGTTGATATAGGAAATCCACTAAGGATTATTGATCTTTCCAAGATCTGCTCTCTCTGCCTGATCTCCGCAGGATCTAAACATCCGCAGAGACCTGGAGGGGAGCAGAGCCGCTGGAATCTCAGTCTACCTCGAACGGGTGGTAAAAAAGGTAATACTAGGGAAGGGAACATTTTCACAAAATCGTTCCCACAATCTAGGCTATCAATTACTGTAACACTTCAACCTATAGCCAGGTGATTCCATTTTTTTTATATTTGTCGTTCATGTTATGTTTTCAAATGTTATGGTTTCATATAAACTGATGCACAATTGTGCAGTTAGCATGACTAGTACGAGCCGCTGTGTCTCAACAGAGTAAAGAAAAGAATAGGCTACCACCTCCAGCAATTCACACTGTAACAACATGCTAGGAAACTCACTGTTGACTCACTGTTTGCTTGCCGACGGATCTCTGGGTAGATTAAGTCCAAAACCACAACAGTAATAATCACTTTGCATCAAAGATGTTCCTAAAATGAAAAGCAAGAACCTTGCCGATTACTCCTTTAAGATGAAGTTACACACAGTGGGATATCTACTACATGCTAAATGCCATCCATCCATTTTATCAACAGGCATTGTGCAACTAGACAGCACATCAATGCAAATCTTCAGCATTTGCAGTGAAAAGCAACTTCCTGAATATGTTAGGGCAACAACGTTAATGCTGCTTTGATGATCAATGGCAATTTTATATTTGATAAATCTTGTATAATAAATCATTTGTACAATTGACAAAGTCCGTAGGGATATCCAATCTGATGGCGTATCTGTGTGTGTGTTGTCCAACCAATAGTCCAAAACTCAAAAGTATTTAATCTACAATTTATGATGATGATTAATTATAGAAAAGCTGATTATTTTCACACTCAAGAAGCTATTTAGTATTTTTGGTCAGTATTACTCAACTACTTGTTTCAGCACTGTTATATACTGTAGTATTGTGCTTTTACTGGTGCGGGTAGTATGGGGAACTTCAGTGCATCCAGATGGACAAGGAAATGCATTAACAAACTGTGTGTTTTAGAACACGCGTGTTTTTGCCTCAAGGACACAGTGTATTTAAAGTGCACCAAGCAAAACAGTAAGAACAAGGTGTTGTGTTAGGAGTGCTGATTCTACAAAAAGGCACAGGTTGGGAGACTAATGTGTCATGCTTCCAATATAAGTGTACTGCATCTGTTTTTTTTGTTTGATGAAACTGATAAAAGATTTGATTTTCAAATATTGAGTGTATATGTGTAACAATTCAACGGTTCAGCTCTGGGTGCAAGGTTGCAACCCCCAAGTGTCCTCCTGTTGAAACAGACGTAATACCCTGAAAAACAACCCATTTTGTCATAGTTTTCCTTCGATTTCCTGGGCCGTTAGAAATGTGATCTCATGTTAAATTGCATAAGCAGGTTGACGGAACAAGTACATAATGCATACTAGCCCTGTCTTTCTCTCTCCGTCTCTCTCAGACAGTTTTAATCTTTGGTAAGACAGTCACGTCCAGATTTGTCATCTGCCGTGTAAACTCTGGTGGAAAGCGACCTGCCGCCTGAGCCTCCAGTCTCCACAGCTCCCCTTCATTACTGCGCGCTGTGGGAGAGCCAGAGCGCACAGTGTGGTAATCCCTGCTGGAAGGCGTCACCATATACTGTCATTAATGAAACGGAAGACACGCACATGTAACCTACACGCACATATGCGTGAACACAATCCACAGTTTGGATTGGCTGAAAGATGAATGGTTGCAGCAGCAGTATCTTGTAGACTACAGCTAGGTTTATCTCTCTCTGCAGGAGATGTTATGTTGGCTCAGATTTATCCTCTGTAGTCAGTTATATGCATGGACCCACTACTCTTATTTGTTGTTGTTGTTGTCATTAATACAGCATGTGGTATACTGCTGTGAGGTCTAATGCTGTTTGCTTAGTTCTGTGTAATGCTATCGTCTGCTTAGCATCTGCAAATGTGATGCTGTGTTAAAAAGGGGATTTCAGTATTGAAGTTCACCTTTCTATACTTTTTGTATGTCTTATGGCCTCCTACAGCAGAAAAACAAAGTCTACTCATGACCTCTATTAACAGATTGTAGGTTGTGAATAGTTCCAAACTAACTTGTCCAGCATCACAGGGCAAAAACAAACTTTTTCCAGATTCTTTTTTTAAAACATTGGTTTGTGTTGAAGAAATATGTTTCTTGTTCTGTTCATCATATCGCAAAAAAGTTGCATTTACTTCATCCTGCGGACCCTTAGAAAAGGTCCTTCAGCACTGCAGTGAGATTTGGACGTGGCTTATGAGTTCTACAGTGATATTTGCACAATTTATCAGTCTTCTTTTTTGGAATTGTTTGATGTTAGAATCTGGCCCTATTTGAATTTGACTTAGCTATATAAGTTTTGTTGTGTTTTCATTCGGTTATGAACAAAATATGACAAACCAAAAGGTTGAGAAAAGGGCTGATATATAGACTATAAAACAATACAACTTTTTAATGTTTTATTCTTCATGATTTTTCAGTGGTTGGTCAGTGAGTGCACCATCAACTCTGTTCATTCATATATTATATTATGGCTACTTTTGCTATATTTAATTACATATTCAATTTAATTTTAACGTCCCTTACTTACACTGCAATATCTTTTTTAGTACTATGGCAACTGCACTTTACAATACCTTATATTTAATGCCACTTTACATTCATTCATTACCTTTGGCTCATTGTCTGTGTGCCCGTTTGTGTGTTTACTGGTTTGTTGTTTTGCTTTTTACTGTAGGAACCTGCTGGTGCTGTAATACGGTGATTGAATAAAGAATTATCTTATCTAATTCAGTCTGATAGTTTACGTGGGACATCCCGTGAACCAGCAGAGGGCGCCAAATATAATTAAACATATTAAAATCAGCAGTTAATACCTTGTGTTATACCTTGTTAATACCTATGGAATATCTGTAGATCTCAAATACAGATTCGCTGTTTAACAGTTGTCATGTTTTTGCAACAGTGACAAAAATTACATTCGTACAATATTATTTTAGTTTGTTAGTTTATTTCAGTTTGCCTGTTCTACATTATGACTTTTACTTCACAGTTGGCTACTTAGTTTATTTTTAATTGATATGATTATATATGTTTTAAAATATATTTATAACATTTATTGGACTTAAGGTTACATCATTATAAACTATTATACAATAATTAAATGCATTCATCATTGGAGCATTGCTTGCTTTAGGTTATTATGGTATGCTTTTTTATGTATATTATGGTTATTTTATTACAGATCTATAAGGTCACAAACCACACTCAAAAATAAAGCCAACCAGACAGTCTGACTTGAAGTGAGGAAATAATGGAGAGAAGAAAGAGAGAAGAAAAAAGAAAACTACAGCTTGCTTCTGTTGTGACACCACTGTATTCTCCTCAATTTATGAGGTATCATGGCGAGTAATGAAGCGGAAAGGTCAGGGGTAATGTGTTTTCATCCCATCTAAACAAATAGGTCAGATTTCCACTTTCCACGCCACAACTCTGTGACTGCAGCTGGTGCTCTTTTGGTTAAAACAATACATTCACCTTGGCCACTCATACATCATATCACCAATTCTCCATCTTATTGGCAATGTCACACAGAGGGCTGGGAGATATTACAGGACAGATTTACTTCCAGGGTTCGTCCACAGCCTCCGATGATCTCAACAGCGTGTAATGTAAGCCATACATTATAAATCCAATTTGCTTGACCGAGATCAGAAAATAGATCTACTAGGATGAAAGTCACTCTGGGACCACTAGATGGCAGTATGCTGGTGAAGATCTAGTTTTATATACAGTCTACGGTGAATGTGGAGCAGGTTATTCCAATATAAGGCAAGCTTAGATGTGTTTTAAGAGAAAGTTAGATTATGTGTCATTCTTTAAGAAAAACAGCCCCAATTATATTATTTGATGTGTCAAAGAGGTTTTTGAATAATCTCTATGGGATTTAATGAGACCGTAGGCTGCACTGTCGCTGTCCCATATTGTGAAGTGTTCATGTTATTTTGACCCTACATTGTACAGGCTATGTGAGGGTAAAACTATTAGATACACCTTAATGCAATCCCCTACAACACCGAGAAACACAGTCAACAGCTTCCTGACCAGTACGAACAACAATCTAAAAAAATAGACTCAAAAATATTGAGTCTACCAGTCTGCATTTTTCTTTTAATTGTGTTGCTTTAAAGTGCTCCAGGCCTTTAGTAGGCCCTCCCTGCAGGGTTCCAAGTGCCTTAGACAAATGTCACCAAACAGGATTACTGTAGCATGGCCACAGATCCAACACACAACTTTCGCAGTTCAAAAATGCATGTGCAGTAAAGTTGCACACTATAAACATCAAACACTTGCCTAAAGAGGAACGGTTGCTGTCCAGTCAGTTATTAAAGAATTGTTGAATGTACAGTATTAGTAAACACAGTAGGGCTGCGACTAACAATTACTCTATTAAATCGATTTATCCGTCAACATTTTTTTCCAATTATTTGAGTAATTGTTTGATCAAAATGAACCCATAATCAAAAATAGTGGAACATCACAAGCCCTGAGAGCCTGAGCTCACATCTGTCTTAAAAGTGCTTCTTTTGTCCAACCAATAGTCAAAAACCCAAAAGTATTTAATCTACAATTATGTTAAATTGAGAAGAGCTGCAAATTCTCACACTCCAGAAGCTATTCAGGATTTTTTGTCAGTATTACTCAACTCATTTTTTCAGCACTTTTATATAGTATGATGATTTTACTGGTGCAGATATTATGGGGAACTGCATACACGTTTTACCACTATAACTTAATTTATCATAGTGTGAGCACCTCAGTGCATCCAGATGGTCACGGAAATCTGTTAAAAAAAATTGTGTTCCAGAACACTTTGAGGAGAAAAACAGTAGGAACAAGGTGTTATGTTAGGAGTGCCGATTCAACAAAAGGGCACAGGTTGGGGATATGAGGAGGGAGAATGATGCGCCATGTTGATGTACAGTATGGGTGGTGGTCATGGGAAAACAGTTAGCTTCCTTTAGAAGAACACACTATAGAAGATGACACATAATATTAAAGGTGGATTTCAATGTCTCTAGCTATCTTTCTACTTGGGATAGACAGATTATCAGCTTTTTTTAATCAGGCAATTTTTTTGGCAGATCAAAAACTTTTCTTTTCGGCCATTTTTGAGTGTTTTTTTCTGCACTGTTGCCTAAACTCTAAGTTTTTGTCCATTATCCCATCATCTTTTAAATAAAAATCAACACATTTAAAGAAAAAAAAATTATTAATTTATCTGCATTGAGCATCGAATTGTTCTAGAGAGAATCACGATTATTTTTCCCACCTCTAGAGATTACTGTAGCTGATATCTCTGCTCTTCTATGATGATGTCTCCCTGATCTAAAGTAAAACAAAAGCTTTTGATTTGTGATTCTATAATTCTGAAACCAAACTTTGATGCATATTGCTGTAACATCTTTTGGTTCCAAACGCTGTAGCTAAGGTTCAAGGTGCCCTAATGTTTCTAATGTTTATACATTTTGCAACAGATGACACAGAACAATTCACTGTTTGAAAAAAATGTCTTTAAATCCTTGGTGGATAGATATAAGGCATGATTTTGTAAAGATGCGATAAATAATAATGAGGGCACATGGTTTTGTGACCTAATAGAAATGACAAGCAGTCACTTAAATGACATCATGGGAAGGTAACAGTCACTCCGTTTGCAGGGTTTGATTAGGTTGAAGGGTCTTTGTATGGGTGGGAATCACCAGAGGTCTCACGATATGATATCTTGATTTTCAACATATTGCAATACTCTATGATATATTGCAATCTATTACCTTTTTTCCAACTTCAAATTTGAAAAATCCCAATTTAAAATGTTCCTAAAAGGAAACTTTGTTTATCAACATCTGTTTTATCTAAAAAGACAAATTGCTCTGTTTGTTCATCTCACTTCAATGTTATTCCTGAAAATGGGAGGGAAAAAAAACTACAAATCAGTCATTTCTGATACTCTGCAGCAGTCTCTCTCTCTGTTTTCTCTTAATCTCCCTCTGTCTGTCTCACCGTCTATAGATTTAACAACCACAGCTCTGTCATTTTATTAAAGATAAAAGCTGGAGCTACAAATAAACATTTTAGTGCTAAAATGGTTTCTCGTCTTAACTCGAGGCCTAAAGGTCAGACAGCTGTGGATGAAATCTCCACATAAATACAAACTGCTTTGTATATGGTTTGCTCTTTATTTTTAAAATGCATTTTTAAAAGATAAAGCATTGCAAAAAGCTAAATGGACCTTTAAAAAGCTAAACTGTCTTCCTTGGTCTGGCCATCAGTATAAAAACTCAAAGGGATTTACTTTACAATGAAGAAGGGAAAGTAAGGGGAAAAATTTAGGAAATATTCATGCTCACATTGGAGATTAAGCCAAATCATTGTTACAGTTACTACTGTAACTATTACTACTTAACAGAAAAGTGACTACATTTTTTAGCACAAAACAAAATTTAATTTAATTATTCAAACAACAAGAACAAAAGCACATTTAAGATTTAAGATGTTCTGTCTCAACAGGTGTCTTCTTGAACCCCTACAACCTCATTGCTGATGGTAAGTCCCCCCCACTCAAACATTCCCTTGCATGTTGTAATGGGAAAATTACCTTTAACCAATGATTTTCATATTAATTATTCATAATAAGATCTCCAATGCCTCTCAGAGTGTATGACTTCTGTATCTGTCATCTGTGTTTCTCCTTGATGGGAGACAACTGGGTTTGTTATGACTCCACACCATTTCCTTGAAGAATAGATGACGTGGAGCCTGACAGAAACAGTTGCCTAGAACGGTGTTTATCATAGCAGGTCCCAGGTCGAGACCATAGCCTATCCAAGAGACAAGATGTCCTTTTCCAGCTAAGATAGAATGACCGGTCAAGAAACTTGACACACAAACTAGAACTAACTGTCTGACTGAGGTCCACTTTAAGATTAAACTGTTTTCCAAACAAGGGTTTTTTTTCCCTCTGGGGGCATTGAATATAAAGAAGTGTATTACTGATTGTATTCACACAGAACTGTGGCCACATGTAACTTTGTGCATTGTGAAAGCTGTTCTTGTCATCTGATTGTTTTCCTCGAGAAAACAACCTTTTCACCGAATACCTAAACCTTTAATTCAGTTTGCAGCCTGTCTTTATTTTGTTTCAACAAGGTCTCTTCTTCAAAACACAAAATTCCTCCCTCGCTGTAACAAGAAACTTCCACAACAATGTCTACATGAGTGACTCCCTGGATTACAAAAGGACTCAACTCATGAATGCATGAACTCTTTGTAATATTCCGCTCCAGATGCCTGACATGCCTACCAAACTTTACCCTCGAGGCAGATCCACTATACATGTGCTCACTAACTATAGAAACACAACAGTAAGCCTGTATGTAGACACAAATACATTTACCCAGCCCTTATATGCTTCCACCACAACACTAGATATTTATTTGATGTGGAGGGAATGAACTGGGATGATGAAATCCCGGCTGCTCAGCGGCAAGCGCTCCACTGGGAGGCTTGAAGGTGATATCTTTCGACAGACAGGTGAGAGGTCACACCTTTCAGTTCTACAGCTGAACAACATTCAAAGAGACCTGTGGGAAACTAATGACACCATGATGAAATCTAAAAGCTGGATATTTTGGTAAGCGTAATTACGTAACAAGGGAGAAGAAGAGCAAGAGTGAAAAGGTGCAGGAACATCCACAGTTCAGTCGGCGAGCTCCGATGGAGCAGATCGAATTATGTGAATACTCAGTTGATATGGGCGGCTGTGGCTCAGTGGTAGAGTGGTTGCCTGCCAATCGAAAGGTTGGTGGTTCAATCCCTGTCCCTCCAGTCCCATGTTGAAGTGTCCTTGGGCAAGACACTGAACCCCGAGTTCCCCGGAGTGCAAATGTGTGAGAGTGTGTATCTGATGAGCAGGTGGCACCTTGTACGACAGCCTCGGCCACAGTGTATGAATGTGTGAATGGTGAATGTTTCCTGTATGATGTAAAAGTGCTTTGAGTACTCGTTAAGACTAGAAAAGCGCTATATAAATACAGCACATTTACATTTACATATTTGGCATCCAGGCTATGACTTCATTAGTGCCCGAAAGTATATGCCTATAGCTTCGCCCAGAAAAAGCTGTAGAGTGACAATAATTAACTCAAAAGCATCATAAAAACACATTAATAGATGGTGCCAGTCATTATGTGAAATCATAGTCTATTTTGATGGTTTCCGGGATTGTTCAAGTGCAGGGAATCCCACATTTCGGCTGGATGTCTGTCACCTTCTGCTTTCTTTGTGTTGGTATTCTAAACTCCGGTCGATTTATGAGCACTTTTTGCATAGGCACCGTTGCGCCATCCGGTGATGCCCAAGCCGATTGTGATTGGTTTAAAGATATGCCAATAAGCCACAGCATGCTTTTCTACCATTCAGAGTGCTGTTTTGACCCTCATCCACCGCGCTGTGAAGGAAGGTCTGACAATGCAAGACTAGTCGAATCATTAATGTGGCCATTCCCAACAAAGCATCTCCAGCCATTGCAGTACCACTTGGGGAACCCAGATTACCTAAACCCAGCAAACCACAAAGGCAGAAGCAGGTCAAGACATGGCAGCTATATGCAGCAGATGATGGATACGTACATCAAATCCCTGACATTCATACCCTATGAAATGCAATGTAGTGCTAACCATTTAGTAGGTGGACATAAACATTAGGCTGGCATTGAATCTGGCTGAGTGGAGCAAACCACAGGAGCTGAGCTTATAAGATATAATGATGACAAACAACCTGCTACATAAACCCATTTCTTGTGGACTGAGCCTTTTCTAATGTTGAGCTGAATGTAAAAAGAGCATGGAAGAAACCTAACCTGTATGTGACAATGACCATGATGAGTTTCCTATAAAGCCCAAATTAGAGAAAGATAATTGGGTAGTAATAGTTTTCTGAAAAGTTAAACTGTTTCTATTATTTAGTCCACACCACACTGAGTGCTAAATAACAAACTATACGAACTATACAATTCAACATCCCCATATAATCTTTCAAAATGATCCTATGGTGAAATCAACAAAAACAGATTATAACCTCCATTATAATTACCTAAATGTAGTCTATATTCCCCTCTACACAAGCCTCGGTCTGTATTGAACCAATAGAAAAACCCCAAAACAATTGTAACTTTCTGTAGAGGGAGATGTAATCAAGGCAGCAGCACGCACAATGACACTCCAACAACAATGATACGCGAAAATGTGTCATATTTGAACCTAATGTAAATCAGCAGTAAGAAAGCATCATAAAACATCAACCAAACACCAAGCAAAGGCCACAACAAGAACTATTCACATTAACACTTAAAGCAAATATTGCACAGAAGATAGGAAGAAAGCAGTAGCAGAGCAGAAAATAGGCTAACGGATAGAAGCCTCCGAAGACAGTGTGAGCACAAGCACATTAGTTAGCCTACTAGCAGCATCAGCAACCTGTATGATACAGCCATGCACACACAAACCAACTGCACAGAGCTCAGACATCAAGTCCAAACATGAATGAAGTACCAAGAAGTGAAGTGTCTCCGGGAAGGGTTGCAGTGAGTGGCAAGACAGAAAACTTCAGCTTAGGGCTTGAAGTGAGCATTCAGGCCACAGCTAATAGCGCCAAACCAAGGAATATTAGGAACGTTAATAAACGAGCTATTAATATATATACCTTAATGAGCAGCTAGCATTAGCAGCTATAACGTTTACAGAAATGGTACAGCAGAGTTAGCTAAAGAGCAGCTTTGCAGACCAAACCAGTTGTGAGGGCATTGCCAGTTTAAATAGACCGCCAATGGACCACCTGCGTTAATTATGTGTTGCAGCAAGTGTGTAATGTCACGTGAGAGTGTAGCTCCGCACCTGAACACCAGGGAGAGTTTTCTCAACTTAAAGAGAAGTGCACTATATATCACACGTTACCACTATTAACCAAACAAAACATAGGCCTACATTAGAAATGTGTCTTGCATTTATTGTTTGTGGTGTATAGAGATGATTTCTAATTTCTACTGATAACTGACCAAATGTAGACAACAGTAAAGTTAATAAAATATATTATGACTATAATATTTGTCTATAGGAGGAGTTCATGTCTTTTATTACATTTCTTTAAATTAGGAAAAAGTACCATGCATGCCACATAGCCTATGTGACAAATTACAAACTGAACAAACTCCCATCACAAATGTTTCCTTTATATTTCGCACACATAATTATTATCTCAATTAACAAGATATGGAAACATGCTCTAAATTTGAAAACACTGTCCCATTCTGGCTAAAAAACTCAGCAAACATGGGAGAGTGCTCCAAAAGTTCTAAGTCCAATTTATTTGCTGGTTCCTTTTCCCTGAACACATGCCAACCAGTCTATCTTTGGCTTTCAATCATTTCCACAATGATGAAATAAAAGTCACAATTCAGTGTCAAATGGTGGTTTGGCAAGACTTTGGGTTCCATTAAGTCCAGTGTCCAAACAGGTCAATGCCTAAATACTCCACCTTTGCTGAACCCACCCATTATCAATGTTCGATTTGTCAGGAAGCCCTGAAGCAAAGCTTCTCTCCACTCCAGTTAGACCACAATGCTGCAATACATTTTGCATTCAGAGTAAAGCGATCAATGGAAACTTCAATTTATACATAGCCTACAATACATTTATGTCTGTATCATACTAAAAAACATTTTCATGTTAGACAACACACATATACCTACAATGGATCATGGGATTTTAGAGGCAGTGACATACAATACAAATCTCACTTAAAGTGACTATATGTAGATAGATAGATAGATAGATAGATACTGTACATAGATAGATAAATAGATGTTAGATAGATAGATACAGTAGATAGACAGACAGACAGACAGACAGACAGAAAGACCAATAGATAGATAGATAGATAGATAGATAGATAGATAGATAGATAGATAGATAGATTGAAAGATAGATACGTTATTCATCCCAAAGAAAATTTGAGGCATCCAGTAGCAAAACATCATAATACAACAAACACATACACATACATCACACATACATAAGAATATCACATACATAAGAATAAAAATAAAAATCACTCACAGAAATGCAATGACCATGATAAGGTAAGAAACTATGGTAGACTGTGTGCAATGGTGTGAGTACAAAAGTGCAAAAGTGAACAGTGCAGTAGATCATGATTACATATTAACTATGAAATATAAACATAATAACCTATAAACTGACTGACTGAATAATAATAAGAACAATATATAACAGGGAATAAGTTATAAGATTGCCATATGACCTTTTTAAAGGTCACATGGCATGAAATTTCACTTTATGAGTTTTCTTTTAACGTTAATATGTGTTCCCTCAGCCTGCCTATGGTCCCCCAGTAGCTAGAAATGGCAATATGTGTAAACAGAGCCCTGGGTATCCTGCTCTGCCTTTGAGAAAATGATGGGCCGATCTGGAATCCTGCTCCTTATGAGGTCATAAGGGGCAAGGTTACCTCTCCTTTCTCTGCTTTGCCCGCTCAGAGAATTTGACCCACCCATGACAAAGAGAGAGACATCAAGGCTAAGTGACAGTTGGTCAAGGATTGGGTTTCATTAAAATGCACTATATTAATCTTATCATGTTGGTTGCTACAACAAACTCTTAATGCTTTGGCTCGTGACGCAGTGAAAGTGATACAGGGTTCACCTAAAGTAGGCTAAGTTACTGTATGCAACATTTGAAATGCAATTAGGCATCTTTAACATATTCTCTTATTGTAAATGAATGGTTTTCTGACTGAGCAAAACGTTCAGTGCAACTATATGACCTCCATGTAACATTATTTTTTATTTTGTGTTTGACATTTTGTTCTTCACACTGTTACCCCAGTTGGTATTCCAATCAGTAGGAGCAAATATGACAGGAGCATGGATGTTGTGTTGTAGAATTGGTGGCCCACTTTCAGATTTGAGTGCAAAGATGATTTGTT
This sequence comes from Etheostoma perlongum, assembly GCA_026937815.1. Classification (NCBI taxonomy): domain Eukaryota; kingdom Metazoa; phylum Chordata; class Actinopteri; order Perciformes; family Percidae; genus Etheostoma; species Etheostoma perlongum. The sequence goes on from CM049380.1 coordinate 25,184,790, forward strand.
GCTGACAAGCTTATAAATCCAACATGTTTTTCCTGAGAGAAAACGTCGGAAAACCTCTCCAATTCCTGCTAAATTCCTACATTCTTACAGATAGATGTCAGCAATTTGATTGATGTAGAACAAACCAAGTACAAACTGTTCAAGATGTGGTCAAATCTTTTATTCAGATGATTTGTATGCTGACGATGATGTAACCTATGTGAATAAAATGTCCCGAGAAAGAATCCATTCAGTTACCAACACTATTGTCCATGTTTGAATCAGGAGATTTTTGCCTTAGTGTTTGTGTATAAGATAATGAGTAAATATGCTGAAAGTCCAAGGCATGCTGCAACATCAGCCCATCATCCAAAAGGTAAGAGAGCAGAGTCTGCGTATCAGTGCAAAACAATGTTAGAACCTGCAACCAAATCTGAAGACAGTAGTGTGTGTTTGCATGCATGCATGTGTCAGCATTGGCCTGCAGCCCTGTTGACAGTATCTAGGTGAAAGTTTAATCAGGCAGTGCCAAAAGGTCTCACCCTACCTGTTTGTTTTTGAATAGCTCCCACCTGTATAGCTTGATACAGCAGTCATTACAACAGTCTTATAAAACATTGGGAAACAGCAAATAAATGTGCAATAAAGTGCCACATCACTATTTATGCTCCAACATTTATTTGATTATGTGATCTGGAAAAAATTAGACAGGTCACACTTTTTAAAGGCTGTATGGGTTGGAAATTACATTTAAACATTCATATTTGTGCATGAGATTAAAGTAGACCTCCAAATCCTGGCCAAACCATCATCGTGTAACAATAGTTTTAGATTGGCACGTCTTTTCTCTCACAAATTTTATATAAAACACTACAAAGACTAATAATAAACAGCTATCAAATGTACATGTTTGTTAAAATATGATACATTGTTAGATTAAACTACCCAACAGTAATAAATAAGGTAATTAAGAGCAGCAGCTCTATCTTGACCAGCGAAATACAATGCATTTTACAGAAGTGAATTAAGAGTTGAAATGATTGGTTTGTTAGTCCATTAAGGGGGAATTGGAAACTATTTTGGTGATTGGTAATTTTTTTAAGCAAAAATACGGAAAATCTCATGATTATAACATCTACAATGAGAATATTTTCTAGTTTTTTGGTCAATAATAGTGCCAACTGTGGTTTCTGACCTGTTGATAAACAGGGCAGACAGCAGTTAATTTTATCAGACTAACCCTGGGTCGGATTAGTTGAATTTACGCCTAATTTACCCTACTTCACCGTTAACCTTCAAGCCAATAAACCTGTATGGAAATGAATACGTCATCTGAAGTGTTAAATTAGTTAACGATCATTAGACACGGGACAACACCGTCTCTCTCTCTCTCTTTCTCGCTCTCACAATTAAATCAATTTGAATGTAACTCATTTCCAAATGCACTATAATGACAAAGGAGAAGAAACTCGGCGGCGTTAGGACCTGGAGTCCACCTTTCTGCGGAAGAGGGCGTAGGCTCTGTCAGCCGGTTGAGGAAGAAGGGTCCGCGACCGCCGAGCTGCTCGCGCACGAACCGCGAGGTCCAGACAGCAGCACGAGCGATGCAAGTCAAGGGTTGTGAGGAAACAGACTAACTAAACAGAAACACCTCGACCGAGTATCGTCTTGACTCAGCAGCGTGAACAGAAACACAGCACAGTGAGCATGTCGGTGCTAGCTCTGCAAGAGTACGAATTTGAGAGACAGTTCAACGAGGACGAAGCCATCCGATGGATGCAGGAGAACTGGTAAGGCTACACTGCCATGTAATGTTAGCGCCTCGTTTTTAATCCCACATTACAGTAAACGTTTTCAACGGCAAATTCAACGCGGAGTGTATGCGAGGGAGGCTGTATCCGTGCACTTGTATGAGCCTCGCCCACCGGGATTAACCACGCCGTATCCTATTATATCAGGCGCGCTGTCATCATCCGTAAATTGCTGCTTGTGCTTCATGAAATGAACAAATTTACGCAGGCCTTTAGCCGCGTGAGAAAGCAAGGCTCTACCACACTTCAAGCCTGTCTGAACTCATTTGATCCTACATGGCACTCCGCTTTTGCATTCTGCATCTTTAACGGGTTGGATTTTCCCGTGATTTATTTCCCCTAGTTATTCTACTGTGAAGGTCATACATGACTCCAGCTGCCTCATCCGTTTACAGTCACTGGCCCAATCCCCCTCAGTCACCCACTGGTTTTCTATATGTTTTTGATAAAGGTAGCCACTGTACAGACATTTTTAAAGACTATATCACAGTAAGTTCTCATTGTGTTGTACAGTGGAATTCAAGTTAACTTACTGCATGTTAGCAGCAGTAAGGTCACCTAAAACTCTATTCTGAACCTTTTTTATGTTTTGCTCTGTATGAAAATGTTTAGGGTTGAAACCAACTATTAGTTTCATAATCGATTCATCTGTTGAACTATACAATATCAAGTCCAAGATAATGTCTTCAAACAGCTTTTTTTTTTCTTTCTTTCCAAGCAACAGTCCAAAACTCAAAAGATTTTCAATTTAAATGATCTAAAACACAGAAGAGCAGTAAATACACACATTAGAAATGTTGGATACTGTGTTTGATGTTTTTACTGAATGACTGAAATGATTAATCAGTCACCGACATAGTTGACAGGTTTCCGTACATAGATTGTTAGACTAGTTTTAGAAATGATAGAGGTTTTGGCAAAAGAAGTGGAGAACGCCGACCAACTTAGTGGAGCCAGACCGATATATTGGCGGGCCGATATTATCGGCCAATATTAGGCATTTCCCAAACTATCGGTATCAGCATTTATAGTGGCTGATTTCTTTTTTTTTAAATATTCATTCATCAGAAACATTTAAGTAAATGATTCAGATTTTTGTTATTGTGTTTTTGTTCAAAGGACTTTAAGTTTCTTATCTTAAGTTTGTTTTTTTATACATTTTATATATCAGAATTTTAATATATTTTATTTCTGTTCTTATGTCAAAAAACAAATTATTATATTATTTTAGTGAGAACTCATAAATAACTACAAATAACTCATGTTAGGGAAATCTGTTTGTTTTATTACGCATTTCTGGATTTAAAATATATATATATATATATATATATATATATATATATATATATATATATATATATATATATATATCGTAATATCAGATTTTTAAATTTTAAAAACCAAATATTTGTATCAGTATCGGCCTTAAAAATCCTTTATCGGTTGGGCTCTACAACCTACAATTGATAAATGATTAAACAAGCTTTAACAGAGTAACTTGCAGTGTGTTTCTTTAAACCTTGTAATGACTGAGCATATGAAGTGTCGTGTTTGCCCAGGGCAGTGTCTGCCAGGCTTTACAGACTATACAACATTATCCCAGACTGACATTTCACTTTTATTATTGACTGGCTATTGCAGACCCCAAGAAAGTGCCCCGGGCTTTGAATCCAATTTAACATAGCGGCCAAAGAGCACTGCTAAAGAGCTGTCTGTAAATCAGTGGATAGGCCTATACATTTTTTGTCACAATCCCTCCCCTGTCAGAATTTGATCCAGTCGGTCCGATAACATTTAGAAAGTCTAGAAGACTTGCACAATTAAAACATGTAAATAGCGTAGTGCTAAAGTGGAGGTCTCTTGTGCGCCTGCTCAATGGCCCCATATTAGCAGTGTTGATCATCTGGATATTCTTATACGTGGAAGTTAATTTAGAGATTAACCTCTTGCCTCTTGCTTCACTAAACAATTCTCATAGTAATAAATGGGGCTCTTCCTCAAAAGCTGTATCCAGTTCTTGACTTACATCCATGGGCTACTGGGGTTTAGTAGATATTGCTTTGTGTTTGTGTGCATTGATGCATTTCAAATGTAGGTCATGGGTTGGTCCATCCAACCATACGTTGCATGAACTCACTTGCGGGTCATTACTGTCCAGGTCCATGCCAGGTTGAGCAAAAAAATGGTTCTAAGCAATACGTCAAATAAGTCGAGCGTAAAATTAGCATAGGCTTCGTTATGCATTCAGTGGCACTATGTTTGTAAAAAGCAGCACAAGATGACCAGGAGGCATTAATCACTCTGAATTGCCTGTGTGTCTAAAAAAAGACAAGAAAAAAAGTCACATTTAGCATATCTTTTTTTTTTATTTTTTTTTTAAACAAATTTGGAGTGAATAGAGCTCATTGAGCCAGTCTTAGAACAGTTCCTTTATTATTTATTGAAATGAAATCTTCAAATTTTGTGTGTGAGAGTGAGAGAGATCCATGGGAGCAGTGTGTAGGAGCTGTCCATAGCTTGGTACTGACAACCGACCAATAAGATTAATCTTCTGATGTCGGCTGACAGAGCTTTAGCCAATCACATTGCAGCTGACCTATGCTGCCTACTTCTCTCCTGCTCATGTAGCAGAGGATGTCAGACTGGGCCAGTGCACATGTCTGATTGAAAATGGGATTTTCTAGATTATTGTAATAAATACATTCAAAATGTTCAGGGAGAAACAGACTAAGTTTGGCATTTTTTTAATTACCTAAGGGTGAGACAGAAAAAGAATAAAAGCAAACCTAAATAAACTAGTTTGAAGGCAAGCATCATGCGAAATAGGAATAAAATGAAGCTCTTTGATGGTTACTTCAGTAGTTGAGCACTTGAAACAAACTGCAATGTTCTTTCACCATGAAGTGACTTAAAACACAGACTTGCACACCACACTTTTATTTATTTATTTAGCCTGGGGTCAAGCATCTTTAGCAAACCTCTACTAGGGTCTGATATTATCATCAACCGAGCCAAGTGCAAATGCCAATCAAATTAGTGTTGAGCTGACTATGGGTTGCTTAGCATGTGTGTTAAGATGTTAGGTCCACGTTTAGTAGGTCTTAGCTAATGTTGCACAACAATCAGTTATGTGACAGCATGTGTTCTACTTGTTTTTAACTGTTGTTGAGAAAAATACCTGCAGTGACATCGCTGATTGAGGTGAAGCCAGAATTGCAACGTGCTCTTGAGTCTAAACCAGTGGCTCATCATTCAGTATTGTGAGTGAACAATTGCACACACCCCATAAGAGCTATTTAAAAAAGGTAGGTCCAACCAGATATGCAGGTTGTAGTCTGTAACAAAAAAACATCACTACAAGGACTGAGCTGAAGGAGGTGCAGCATCTGTGTTGATAAATGATGATCATGAGAACTATTCAGATCTCAAAGGTAAGACAAATTATTTAAATTTGGATATTGCCAGAAATGTAATTAAAAAAACAAAAACAACCTATGCATTGGTACTGTAGTTGTTTCAAGTGGGTCATGGAAGTTGAGAGGGTGATGTGTAATAGTGATGAATAGTTCCCACATTCTATCCAGCAGCTTTAACTTATAGTGAAGGTTTTGAAGTCAATTTGTCTTACGGTGCATTCAGTTCTTTGGGGTGTGGTGTACATGCTTATCTCATAGTGTTGATGAAACAATACATTGTTCAGCCCTGGTTATAACACAAGCCAACTAGTGGCTGATATGGGTAGATAATCCATAAAACATCCATCCATTCTGCGGACTACTACTGCCCTTACTACACTTCAACTGATACTGTTGCATTTAATGAATCTTGTATTATTATTGTCAAATGAGGAAAAACTTCTATTCACTTGATTGCTTATAATTTGAGCTGTTAAATGAGTTGAGAATCAATTTCCTTTGTTGAGCAGAAGTCCATCTCATATTATTCTGTTAATGAATCCAATTCATGTACTGTTCTTAGAGTTGCCTCAGGTGTTTTTACTTTCCACCACTTTTAGGGATGATACATGCTAAGTAAGATGCTTGTGTTTTTGAAAGGAATTTTCTGTACACATTAAGTCCTTGGCTAAAGAAATGCATGTGTTTGAAAACAGACACAGTGGGAAATCATTGGATATATACTGTGTATACATTGTTCTGTAGGGATGAATGGAGACTGGTACACTGATCCAATGTGTTCCCATGAGACTGCATTGTGAAGCAAGAATGATTAAGCGGCTGGTTGTCAGAACACTAGGAAGAAGAAGGAGTGGACCTAGATGCTGTTTTTTAGCAACATGCATTGGATGTGATACTGTGTGATGGATGAAACCTACTTCAATTTCAAAGTGTCCTGTTGTGTATTAAGATTATTTGCAATTTGGCCTAACTGTCCAGAAGAAAATAGTTACCTTTCTGTAACAGAAATCTTTAACCTGCTGACTCACTCTGTACTCCCACAGATGTCGTCATTCTTCATTACCATGCAGGTTGCCTGGAATCTGCGTTCTCTGTCTTTGAAAAGCCTTGTGGGGTAGATAGCATTGCTATGGGATCTCTGCACTTTAGATGGATCTCTGGTGGTTTACTCTGGACTGATGACAAAGGATGCAGAGCCTGAGAATACTGCAGTGAAAATGCACCAGTGAGAATGACCAATGAGACCTTACTGTGGTCTGTTTTGTGTATTTTTGTCCGTTAATGTTTTTCCCACTGTTTATATGATTCAGCTGCTCTATGAGGGATGTGGCAATGTTTGGAAGTATCATAGCTCACTGACTAGTCTTAATGTTCCTTAAGGTTTCTATGGTACTTGATAATTTGAGAAGATAAGTCTCTTCCTTCCAAGTCTCATGTTACTTATTCCGTCCAAGAGTAGTACAGCCTATTGTCCCGGGGTTCTTGAGCCCTGCTGTTGGATGGATGAGACCAATAGATACTCTCGTCTTAAATTTAGCATCAGGGTATCATTTCAGTGGTCATTAGACAACCCATTTCATCTCTTCTGTAGTTAAAGATTAGGTTTTTTATCTGAAGAATTTAGTTCTAAATAGTGGCTTCCAGTAAACGGAAATAGAGGAATAATACATTTCTAGATGTCATCATCACAGGCATGCAACTAACAAGATGCAGAATTCAAAGCCACAGTGTAGTGAGGTGGTTGTAAGTAATTAGATGTTTATTCAAGAATGTGTTATCCAGGTGTCAAACTGGGGTTGCAAATATAAGGTTATATTTTATAGTTGCAGTCATCTCCCATCTGTTTGTGTTTTATATTATTTACTGTGCCATGAATTTAATCTATGTCTTAAATGACCAAAGATATGTTTTTATTATATTTGCTAAATATTACTTGCTAACGCCAAACCAAAGAAAATGAAAGCAAACTGTGACATTTGTTAAATTGCTTAATGAAGAAAGTACATTATTATTTCCCAATGCATTTGAGAGGTTCCTCTTGATGGTCATACATTTAAATCTAACAAGGTCTTGCTTCAGCATGCTGCTGCCATTTTAATAAGAGCAGCACATGATGCTGATCATTTCTGACCATGTTAACCCAGAGTTCACCCCAGGCTTGAAGTTTGCGAGGCTGTTCGCCTTCTCACGACTAGTGCGATTAAGATGAGGGCTTGCTCCTTAAGAATTAAGGTCTGCGTAGAGTGTCACTGTCTGGTTTCACTTTTATATTTCATCAAGCTGTCAAGGAAAGCTAAGATGTGAGCAAAGAAAAGACCAGTTTTTTTTGCATGTATTTAAAAAAGATTTTTTGCATGATTTAAAAAAAAGAATATATATTTTAAAACCTGCATTGTTGATAGCTGTCTTCTTCACTGCCTGAGCAATCATTGCATCTTTTCTTGGCATGTTATCTCCATCAACTTTCAATCATTGAAATAGCATGCCTTGCATAATTGCATTACTGCCCTGTGCAGTTCCAGGAATGTTTACTGGGTCACCCTTGTGCTTGACTGTGTACATGTATGCCATTATTAGGTGCTAGTAGAGCACAAGATAGCAACAAAATTGGCACCGCTCATCAAAACATTAGATCATAGCACCACCATTAGTCGCAAACCTTGCTGTGTACTGTTGTCTGAGCTGGTTGGTTGGACAGAGCTTGAGCCAAAGCCTTTTAAGTGTAGTTAAGGAATGTAGTGACTTAAAATATTTAATCACAAGTTTTTCCATAGTTAATGATATCTATAAATTGATTGTGCATTACAGGGTTGAGTTTATACAAGCATTATTACCAGGCAAACCAAAAATGGGGAAAATGGCTTGTTGTTAAAGGACAGGGTTAAAGTACTCAAGATGTGCTAAGCAGTTAACAGGCTGAAATAATTACCACTCAACTAAAGAACTCTTCTGTTTCCTGAATAGATACATTTTCTCTTCATGTAGGCTACTAATTGCAAAATGAACAGGACTGGTGGGTGTGGTACTAACTGGATTACAATGCGTGCTTTGGTGCTTCATGGATGGGAAATTATTCTGTAATAGCTTGGTATTACTTACAGCAGCTCTTGGTCTTATTTAGTGATTTGCTGCTCATGCTACACGGTGCCACAGTAACTCTGTTTACCTTACCACTGTTTTAGATACAGTCAGGGAATAGAGTTACAGCCCTGAACTGGGTGAGTTTGTGCATTTGTGCGGCACACATACTGTACACTTTTGTTGTGGATACTGTTGCATATGTGATGCTGTAAACACACACGCTTTGGTAAGACAGTTAGACACCAGCTCAATCGTACAGGCATACAGACTCATCCAAGGACTGCAAACTCAGGATTACGTAACGGGTAAAGTCTCCTGGACCAGCTAATACAGATCCAAGTTTCATGGTTATCCAGCAGCTCTATACAACACTGCGAGTGGGGGAGGGCAGAGGCTACATAACCAACTTCCTAATTATTACGATCTGTACTACATAGTCTATATGCATACCGGACCAATGCCCATTGTCGCACCCTATGATAACAAGCACACATGGGAGAAAGATATGTCTTACCTACCTAACTGAGCAGCTCTTCTGATACTTTAATTTTACTTACGCATTGTCCTGGTTACACATAACAATCCTGGTGGTTTTAGTCATTGGTTTTATTGTAAACTAATACTTTACTCATTACATTGTTTATAGAAATAAGTTATATCTGATCCTAACCACACCAGTACAAACAGTATATGATTCAAAATTAAGCTTTCGGTGCACAAAGGGTTTAATGTTAACACTTGAACATGTAGATCTTATGCAGTGGATCTGGGACACCTATACTTTTTACACTGCTGCCTACTGTTATTTGGAGGAAATCTCCAAATAGAGATTATTTCTCAAAAGAACTCTGACCTTGTAGTTTGTAGAGCTTGTCTACAGATCAAACTTTAGCTATTCTTCAAAAACCTTTTCATAATAAGAACAAAAAAAAAAAAAAAATTGAATTATTGGGACTTAATGTCATTTATTTGTTTCTTTGTTTTTTGTTTGTCAAAGCAGTGATACGTCTTTTGGCCATTGAATCATTCAAAATGTATTGTTTGCATTCTGGATTTTATTTTGAAAGTTGATTGTACCATTTCTTGGTTGAGTCTGCATTCTGAAGGTCAGGGCTAGAGCTGTAGGGGCATCGTGAAGCGTTCAAGGGCTGATGTGAATTCACACTGATGTTGCAGAATTCCTGTGACCGCAGACATAGCTTGGCTGCAGCTGGCAGTTCAGATCCTTTACAAAGACAACAGCAGCACCTCCTCCACCACCATGGACCAACTTGTCGGACCATGCCCTTGGGTTTCTTTACTCTTTTTATTATTGTTTTTTTACAGTGTAAATCCAGGGACGTTTCTAGGACTGGAGCGTCTTAGCCCAACCTATTTAAATAAACTGAATTCAATGCAAAACGCCAATTGCCCAGCTTGTTTATAGCCAGTTTATCTTCATTTCAGCTGCCCAGGTTGGAGATGTTAGTTAGATGCCACCAACATTTGGCCTAATCATAACTGGCCTGGCAACCCGAAGGCCAGGGTTTTATTTGCAGATTTGTGTGGTGTCTTATAATTCCTGCATTATGGTGAATTTTCTGCACCTATTTCTACCTTTTTCTGCGTAAGTTTATGCTGGAAAAAGCTTTATGTAAAAGGAAACATAGATTACAATCCAAATATAAAAAACATAATGGAATATATTGTAGTAAGGCTCTTAGACATTCTGTATTGCTTTCAACTATTTATTCTCCTGTAGATCGACAATTCTAATTATATGTGAGTCAGCACACATGTAGGCTAGCATAATTTACTTCTATGCTAAGATTTGGAGGAGTCATGAAAAATACATTTATAATTCATAAAAAAATATAACAAGACTAAAGTCACAATAGTTCAGAAAATAATCAACCTGTACCATAGTCTGCTGTGCATTATGTGATTGCTCTGCTGATACGGTAGATCTCAGACCTCCTGACAGACACAGAGCCCCGTTTGAGACTCAGGGAAGTGGCTGTACGCTGCTGTACATCGGAGATGTAGCGTTTGTACTCTGTGTATTCTTGCTGCAGCGTGCCCACAGCAGACCGCATCCATTATAAACCTGAAGCTGTACAGACCACGGAAGCCGCGCTGCTCATCTCTATTTTTACAGCGAGGGTGGATACGCACGGGTCTGCTTCAGAGCTTTGTGTGTTTGAGTCTGAACCATAGACTAAACGTTATGTCACAGGAACTTCAAACTAAATCATTAATATTGTGCTCCTAAACTCTGTGTCAATTGCATCAATGTAGTAGATTAATTTAGCTATGATTCCTCAGAGAATTACACCTTTCACAGCTTTCACTTGGAGACAGTTGCTAGGTGATAGCAACAAATAGCGGCATGGTGGTCGGACCCCGCACATAGCTGACCGTTCTTTTCGCCTCGGAAAAATAAACTGGACAAAGTTACAGTTCTACCATGAGTTCTACAAAAATTAAGAACTGCAAGTGCCTTGGAAAATACTTGTTTTCTTAATTGGGGCTTTGTTATATTATAATTGTTTTTGTAAAAATAAATTAAGAAATAAAGAGAACGAGAACTGCAGGGTTATTCATAAAACATTTGGGGCTGTTGCCGGGAGAGCCCGGGCCTAACGACGCATCTGGTGTAATTCATCTTTTAAACATAATGCAGTGGGCCATGCACATCGTAACCTCTGGCTTATTCTACTTGTATTTGTTGATACAATGTGGAGAACAAGACAGAAAGTTCTTCCAAACCTTTGTGCTCGGGCTGGATCATAAAAAAACATAGATTGTAACAATCATTGAGCTACTTTTTGATACTGATATTGTCAAAAAGGATCAAACTTTATTCTTAATTGTCACATACACAGTACAATGTAGTGAAATGCTGTGCATATCTATGTCCTGATATTGGCTTACCTGCAGAAATACATAGATAAGACATGAGAAACAAAGGCATAATAAGGGCACATTATCTTCCAAATAATAACAAAGTAGTAAATAACAGCCTTGGCCAGTTCAGAAAACATTTCGAATGAACCGGTATATTTCAGAGGGTGTGTATTGTAAACAAGATCTTTAAATGCAAGTTAAAGAAGGTGGTTGGGGATATGATTGCTGGAGTTTAAGTTTACCAACTTGCAGAGACACACCAACCCGACGGCCAGCAGAAAAGGCAGTCAGTCCTCCCCAAGTTGGTCAAAAATGTGCCTCGGAACACACCGAAGCGTCGTCGACTTGGGCGTACATTAAGCGTGAGACGTAATACGGCGCTAATCTGTATTGTCGCCCCAAAAAATGAAAACCAAAATTGACCATAATGGCGGCCCGTTTGGAATACAATCTCGTATTTTACCAAAGTAGTTCACCGAAACATGTTTCTGAAAACATTTTAAGCGAGAAATAGGCCATGCAGTTGCGGAATCAGTCTTCATTTCAGATCAACAAAGGTCAGTTTAAAAGATTTTTGTCAGATTTTGAGAGGCGTTTGTCTTGCTCATCCCGCTCGTCATTTCCGGGTTAGCACTCCACCAAAAAGATTGGTCATTGAGTCCAGCTACCCGCTCCCAAAATGAAGGCTGACGGCTCCTCTGGCTGACGACAGCACGGAACAGACTCGAGTCACTGACCTCGCCAGACTGTCCGACGGCCGATAATCTGGTTGGTGTGTCAGTGCCTTTAAGCTTATTACGTGGTGACATCAGTTTTGGCTCGCACACCCTCGCGCCGTTGAAGCATTTTTGAAAACAACTAAGACGGTTGCAGCTGATGTGGAACTTTCTGTTAAAGTACTATTTTTCAATATTTTGACGGCAAAAACGGCAACACTTGTTCAGACATTTCGATCATCATTTCCAGCATCCAGAGGTATTTTGGTCTATGGATGTTAATAATGCCTCTTGGAACTCGAAAACAAACTAGAGGTTCCATTGATGCGCAATTGCTATAAATAAATCTGCCGTTATCAGACTATAATCACAGCTCAGGCCATACATCACTCTGACCTTTGACCTTTTGACGGCAGGACACTATAGGGGAATGTTAAGATTGTTGCTCCAGCCCAACCAGCCTCACTACAGTATGTGAGCCACTGCGTTGGCTCTGTTCTCCCCTCCTTCGTGTCAAGTGGACAAACAGTGATGCCATTCTGCAGTCTAATGATGTTGTCATTCTCTGAAAGCTACTTCTTTCAACTTTGACTGGAATGCTTTGTCCTTTGTTTTGTGGAGGTGGCCTAAATCAGTTTGTGGGCTTCTTGCAAGAAGAAACAGAAAAGTGACATCTTTCACTTTCAGAATACTGACACACAATGAAGTCTATTATGTTAAACTAACACTGTTATTGTACTTTTGTTCCTGTCTTTGTTGACCTGCCTTGTTGTTGGTTACTAGTATTGATAGCAATAGTTTAGGATTCACATTCTGAGCATAATTTTCCTTTCAGTAATAAACAGTCAAGAAAAAAGGGAGTTGATTCATCTCTGAGCGATAATTATGTCATTTCTTAAAATGTACAGTTTGTCATATTTTAAATTTATTGGTAATACAGTGGTAGTAGGGGTGCCCCAAGACAATCTGCAGGATTGGTATTGGCTAAAATATGACTGCTAATTGCTATTCAGCTTAACATGACTTACCCTCTTACAGTACATGGCTGCCACAACAACAATATTACAAACTAGAACCTCAAAAACAACCACCAGGTTGTGTAAATGTTTCTGTGACACAGACTCAACCAAAACACAACACTAATGAAAGATCTTTTTTCTTTCTTTCTATTTTGTCCACTCCCTGCATATCACACATTTTAAGTTTTTCAAGTGGTTAAGCAAACTGCACACTTTTTTTCTCGCTTTTTTGTCTAGCTATACACCTGATCAGCAAAACAAAGTGCTGTTGTTGCTGTGTACTGCCCAATTTGCAAAACAGAACAGGATGGATTACTGTTTCCAGGTTGCATATTTCACGCTTCAATGATAAATGTTTGCGTTTGTAGTGTGGGTTGTGGTATACCAGTGTGCTACTATACTTTCTATTACTAAGAGTTGTCAGTGAATAGCTGGTCCTATCCAGAGGAAAGCATGGAAATGACGCTGCCTGTGGACAAGACACGTACCTTTACTAATTACTTATTTTCCTGTTTGGCTAATGCTGATCCAAACTATTCATCTAGTCCCTATCCAATAGACCAAACAGTTATTTGAAAGGAAAAAAAAAAAGACAAAAATAAAACCTGCTCTAGATTTAGGCAGAATGCCCCAATACTCTGTTGGTCCTACTCAGCATCCAGTCTGTCAAGTCAGACCACCTGCACTTTGTAATTGTGCTGAGCGCTGGGAAATGCTTTTCCTTAGATTTCTGTTGGGCCAGGTGGTGCTTCAGCACAAGTTCTTCATTTCCCGTTGCACAGCAGGGATCTCTGACAAGTCAATTAATGGGATCAACATAACGGGCATCATGGGATGGTGGGAGTTGGAACTGAATAGAAGCAATAACTGTAAACTGAAAGCTAAGCATTTAGTGACTGCTGGAGCTGGACTCAAATCATTAAATCATTACCTCGGGCATTGCTTGTGAAGTCGATACAGCTATTGTTTGTGTTCTGTACACAGTATGTTGCACTTAGTGGCACTGCTGGGAGAGGAACAGTTAGATAAGCAGACTTTTGGTTGTATACATTTATTTTGAAACCAGGCAGGTGTGACCCTCACTACTCCTTTAGTAACATTTTTGAAGATTTTAACCCAAGTCCATAAAGCAGTGATAGCCAGTGATGTCTGCTGTAACTTTATGGGACTTGCACACCGCGGTACGGATAGACGAGTCTGATCTCCGATTACATGATTGTCCACCGCAGGTTTTCGTCGGGTCGCTTTTCTCCAAAGCCGAAGGCATTTAAAATCTATGAAAATACCCGTGTTTTGCCGGACTGACGAGTAACGACAGACGCAGTGTTTGTGAATGAATGCTCAGCCAGCGCCTCATTGTAGCATGGCTTTGTGCTGCACGTTCTTACATGTGCTTGTTACTACACATTTCTCTGTTCTTGGCTGAGATGGACGACATAGCGCTGTATAAATTAGCCAGCAGCTAGCAGACATTTAGCTAATGTTAGCGGCTTCTTACCTACAAAACACCACAGTGAATTTCAGCCTGCACGCACGTTTAAAAAAACAACAAATATTTGAACCCCAAAATTGAAATTCAAATATTTAGCTCCCGTTGTGCATATAAGCCTTGCACAATTTTTGTTACATTTCTCCTGTTACATCTGGTTGACTCCTCACATTGTTTGAGGTCTGTTAAACAGTTAACTATAAGCCACCCAGTGTTAATGTGATTGTATGAATAATAAGCACAGCGTTTGTGAAAAAGACCAGACGTAATCAGCACATTAGGTCAAAAAGGTTAATGTTTCCTCTGTGTTGTTTGTGTTCACAGGAAGAAGTCCTTTCTCTTCTCTGCACTCTACGTTGCCTTTATCCTTGGGGGCCGCCATGTCATGAAACCGAGGGAGAAGTTTGAGTTGAGGAAGCCGCTGGTGCTTTGGTCACTCACGCTTGCTCTATTCAGGTAAGAAAGCACTAACATTATTAAAGGGAGCAAATAAATATAATTTTTCAAACATGAAGAGTAACCCTAATTATTTAATAGTTTAACCAGTTAGTGGCCTGATTAAATGACATTGTGTAATCAATAAAACGTAAGCCATGTATGCCATTTACAAACATTTTTCTCGTTTTACTTTTCACAAAATGGTTTCTCTGGTTTATGAGGTGGCTCGGTAGACAGACAACTGATAGAATATCTGCATTTGTCCATATTTGATTTTCATTTACTTGACTCAGTCATTATACCGATCCTTTGAAGTTTGAGGACTTAAGGCCTTTTTACAGTAGCCGCAGCCGAGCTGGCGTGCGCAAATGTGCCGTCATGAGAGCGTAACTATTTATACTCAAGCGTGGTGGTACTAGTCTGTGCAGTCTTCTCCTAAACAGAGGTGGCTCTAATGAGCCACTCAAAATCCTGTCGAGCCAGCGAGATCTACGTCATTTTGACTTCACATTCGCGTGCGCCACCTGGGATGCAGCTAGTATACTGGCATGTTTAGTCAGAGTGGGGAAAAACTTAGACTTGCTTATTGCAGGGCTGTCATCTTTTCTTTGTTTTAATTCATGTATTTTTGCATTATGTTAGTATAAATACAGGTACGATGTGTAATTACTTTGAAATTATAGAAATTTAAATTCTTGTCTGTATAGTATGCCTTTTCTCTATCCATAGTGCAGAGTGATCTGTCACATCAGATACTACCAGCAACAGAGGGAAGCAGGGGGATTAATATTGCCATAGCACTTCTTTATACACATGGAGTGCATATTGTGTAACATTATATTTATTAGGGGGGGGTTAAATAAAAAACTAAAAACAATGAGTCATGGTTTATTTCAAACCAATGCACAATGTGGTTTAATTCACACAGGATTCTTTGTGGGGTCCATTACAAATAGGTGAATTGTATCAAAAAAGAAAGTATGCATATATGTAACATTTAAAGTGCAGCTGATACCGACATACATGACATAGACTTTACATATCAACCATGGTAACAAAATAACTGCACATTTCCCGTTTTGTTTCTCTGTCCTTGCAGTATATTTGGTGCCATCCGTACTGGGAGTTACATGACGTACATCCTGATGACGAAAGGGCTTAAACAGTCGGTTTGTGACCAGAGCTTTTACAACGGGCCTGTTAGCAAGTTCTGGGCATACGCTTTTGTACTAAGTAAAGCACCAGAACTGGGTAAGTCATGGCATTTTTATGGCATGCCTTATAGTGTCTGTACTGGGTATAATATATTGTCTCCCATAAACCCTCTTTCTTAACAGACCAAGTAAGGTTTTGTTTTGGATTCATTTTATTGTAATATTGTTGCGCATGAAGCTTATGCTCTTTAGTGACGTTGCTTTCAGACCGCTAAGACTTCCGAATGCCAAATGGCAAACATGTTAGTGAACTGCAATTACAATAATTATTGTCATCCCTTCATTACAACTGTTTTGTTGCCAGTTGTAGTGTAACCCAATGTTGGGCTAAACACATACACATTAGGCATTACACACAGGCCTATAGTATGCTGTTGTACCAAAAGTGTAGCCTCAAATAGTTTTACCACATGCACATAGTGGTCATATAGTGTATTAAATAGTGTAAATGGTCTTGACAAACCTCCCCCATGTCTTGAACAACCCAATTTCCTCTGTCATACCTGCAGGTGACACTCTCTTCATTGTCCTGAGGAAACAGAAGCTTATCTTCCTCCACTGGTACCACCACATCACCGTGCTGCTCTACTCCTGGTACTCCTACAAAGACATGGTGGCTGGCGGCGGATGGTTCATGACCATGAACTACTTGGTCCACGCCGTCATGTACTCTTATTACGCCTTGCGGGCTGCCGGGTTTAAGCTGTCGCGCAAGTTTGCCATGTTCATCACACTGACCCAGATCACCCAGATGCTGATGGGCTGTGTGGTCAACTACCTGGTGTACTCGTGGATGCAGCAGGGCCAGGAGTGTCCATCCCACATGCAGAACATTGTGTGGTCCTCCCTCATGTACCTAAGCTACTTTGTGCTCTTTGTCCAGTTCTTCTTCGAGGCCTACTTTGGCAAGTCCAAATTCTCTGCCACGGCTGTCGGCAAGAAGAACAAGTGAACAAATGCCATAAGTATGAGAAGAAGGGAAATAATGAAGGAAAAGGGAGTCAGAAATGGAAAACAGGGACCAGTGACTTGAGAGAATTTGTTAGGGTTGGGGAATGGGTAAGGGGATGTTGAAATGTAAGATGGGTGATGGAGAGTAGGCATGGAGGGGGGGAGTGGGGGTGAGGTGGGGTGGGTTGGGAGTTTCAAGAAGGTGGCTAGTGTTTGTGCTTAAGCATTACTAATAATGTGCAGATCTAAAATGCCTCAAAGAACATGACATCTTTGTTGAGGGATGCTAAGGAAGCAGCGTTTCCATGATCAAAGCCATCATCGAGTTGTCCACCTGAATTTTAAAAGGCCCTTTTTGAATAGTTTTTAAAATCAAAAGTTAAACAAGAAGTCAAAATTAGCAGATTAAAAAAAATACATTGGCCATGTGCATATGTTTACTTGATATTAAAATGATTATTACTTGGTGCAAATGAAGATGGATGGAGTCAGCATTGACCTGAACCATCTGAGTATGTTTTTGTCTGTCTGTTGTCAGTATTTGTTGGTTTGTTTTGATCTGTTTTTAAGAAAAGGTTTGAAACACTGGTGAGTGGTGGTGGTTGATGTGAACTGATGGGGTGAACGGCACTGTATCTTCTGTGTCTTACATTGCAAAATGCGATATTTTCTCAGGTGTTAGGTTATCTCTTTCTTAATATAATAAGCATATCAAGACAAAGTATACATGTTTAACATAAGCACCGGTTTACGGTATGGCTAAAATTCATCCAGTACGGCCACATAGTTGATAACAATACGAATGAAGCTGATTGAACTGACTCAGATAATCACAGTGCTCTTAGCATGATGGGAAACAGATGCTGACAGTGCCCTGCTTCACCACTTGTCATGACCGTGCAGAAGTTGTCGACCACACTTGGAAAAATGACTTGCCATTGATCTCCAAACGCCTCTCTGTTAAAGGGTTTCTACAGGTGAAGAGAACTTGTTGTTTGGACACAGAAGGATTACATTGAGGACACACATTTTTATGTTTAGCAAAAGAAAAAAAATTCAAACATGCTGTATTGACTTTGAAAATTAGTATGTATCCTTAATGGTGTATGTTGTGCTATTGTGCATTTGCACTGTATCAATGTCAAAAACAATTGTCGCTGAACAACTTAACGTATGAACAAAGAGTGCAAAAAATGTACTTGTGGTGTGTATTTTTTTTGTCTCATTTATGACAGCTTGGGTGTTGCACATAGCCTACTTAGGCGAATAATTTTTTTTGGTGTTGAACCTGAAAAGCCATTTTAGGGACTACATGACACAAACCTGCCCCATGTCTTGAACAACAAGGCAGCAATATTGAAAGGTTAGAGGGTGATTATCCCTTCCATGTTTGAGTTGACAGCATTTTTGAATACTTGTCAAACTTGCTTTAGTGGATGGTATGTAGCAATAATTACTTAAACTTCAGTTGTCTACTTCCTATCAGCCTTTTAGCATATCAATGAGTCCACTTTATGGTTTCACCTAGGTCACTTAAGTCAATGTCATTACTGGATACAATTGGCTGGGGCAGGTATAAACAACATACATGACTTGAGTAGCGGAGCTAATTGGCTCTACCGATGAACTATTTCACAGTTGGGGCTGGACTTGCATTCAAAAGTATCCTCTGGACCTGACCTCCCCCTAGAGGTGTAATTGTGCAAGCAAGCTTAATCATTGAGACTACATAATCCACAATCTTTCCTATGATTAATTGACGGAGATATGCATAAACACACCTTAAATCATTCTTGCTGGATTCTACAATAGAGACACCCTAGAGTGAAAACTTACTCAAAGAAAAAGTCACACTTTGTACTATGTATGCAATGTAATAGGTAGAGATACACGAAAGCTAAGTTTATCACATCCCAATGTATAGGCTCTCACCTTTTGTGGGACTACAAATAGACCGTTTTTATTCGATTCGAAAGACTCAACTTGTAAATAAGTAAAAAAAATAAGTTATTTATGAAGTAGGAAGTGTCATGTCGTAAAGGTAAGTGTTGTCAAACGACCAGCGAGGTTGTTCATAGGTTAAATTAAGTAGACGGGCTAACTAGCTAACCTTAGCTAAAGCTAACTACCCCACACAAGACTGCTAATCCCGTTATCATAAACAAACATTGTTATGTTGTTAACTCCCTTCTAGGAAATGGCTAATAACGTTAGGGATTTATTTTATTTTATTTTGCAAAGGTGACGCCAATGTACGCCCGTGCAGAACGAACTTGCTTATTGGGAAATACATATTTTAAGTGTCAACAACATGAGGCACACTCAAAACGGCAAAGTGACTCAGAAAAGAAAATATTAGTGACATAACGTTATTAACGATTTCCATTACTGCTAGTGTAACTCCAGCTTCCAATGTATTATTTTAGCATTATAAATTGTTACCAAATGTTCCCCTCACATATAGTCCTTTATATTTTAGACTAAATCACACAATGATGTGAGAAATGTAATGGAAACAATGGTCAATGATAACAATGATATTCGGTGCTATACTGTAAAAACAAGCAGCACTAATGCATCAATACAATATAAGGCACACGTTTGATTATAGTAGGACAACCACAGGTGTGTCTATGACAGATGATGAGTATACTGCATGTGTGTACGTATATAGCATTTGAGTATTAGTGAATGTATTTTTAATAAGAGATTTAGACTCTCAGGCTAACTTTTCAAAGTAGTTTTTGTGACAGTTTTTTTTTTTATTTTAATTGGATTTAGGCCTACTATGTAATTTGTGTTGAATATATTACTACTACCGCTACTAACACTGACATATCTTATCACAGTTTCTCAAGGTTGACTTCTGTATGAAGTGTTTTTTCTTGTACACTATCGCCATCTGCTGGAAGAAAATGCGCATGACAAGACGTTCTCCCAGTTTTAATTTTATTTGGTGAAGTCCAGTTGCAATTATTTTAATGGTGTACCTCCTATAATTCTCACGTTTGACTTCTCTGTGTTTTTGTGTGTCATGGCTTTAAGACTGTCTGTTAAAGTGAGCATTTAAACTGCAAGAGCAACTTTATTCATCAGCCATTTATCGAAGTATTGGTTTCTAGACAGGGTACAAGCGGCCGAAATGGGTTTCCTCAGGAGGGTGGCTGGCGTCTCCCTTAGAGATAGGGTGAGAAGCTCAGTCATCCGAGAGGAGCTCGGAGTAGAGCCGCTGCTCCTTCGCGCGTCGAAAGGAGCCAGTTGAGGTGGTTCGGGCATCTGGTAAGGATGCCTCCTGGGCGCCTCCCTAGGGAGGTGTTCCAGGCACGTCCAACTGGGAGGAGGCCTCGGGGAAGACCCAGGACTAGGTGGAGAGATTATATCTCCAACCTGGCCTGGGAACGCCTCGGGATCCCCCAGTCGGAGCTGGTTGATGTGGCTCGGGAAAGGGAAGTTTGGGGTCCCTTACTGGAGCTGCTGCCCCCGCAACCCGACTCCAGATAAGCGGATGAAGATGGATGGATGGATGGATGGTTTCTAGACAATGAATGAGGTCTGTTAAAGTATGATGGAATTCTGGAATTTGGTGGTAGCTCTTTATTGTTAGTCATTTATGTGTATGATATAACTACTTTACCAGACCAAAAACAAGACCAGGTTGGTCTCCTTGCACCTCTAACCCACTCAAAAAACTTGAATGAAAGAATGCAATAGAAACAATGAATACTACAACGTAAGCGTGAGAATGGCCAACATTACAATGAATGAATTAGAGTACTAAATAATAGTATCCATAAGCAGTTTATGCTTCCAAGGTTGACTCCATATAATATGTTTTCATTATAAATATGTACTATATGGTTAAAAAGGTGGGACACACACATCATGTAAGCATCATCTGTTTGACTGAATATGTTGTAATGGATTCAAACATGTATATGTTTTTAGGTTGCAGTAAGGGTGAGGTCCATTGAAGTACATTCAATTTGTATTGACTGTCACTTAAGGGGAAGCATATTGTTATCTTTACAATTCAAATGTTCCCTGCAGCTGCCCCTCAGGACACAAAACAACCAAGGGTTTTGGACATGTACTTCTCTGTAGTGCACCCATAGATTCTGGCTCATGTGTCTGTGTCCAATACATGCATTAGACCCCCTCCCCTTTTGATTTCAAATCTGCCCAAATCCTTGCAAACTAGTGTTACTCTGTCCTGCTCAAGAGCTGGAGGGACCAAGTACTGACCTGAAGGATCAGAGCAAAGCCTTTGAGTGGGTAGCTAATTCCCTCTTTAGCCCTCATCAGCTGTCCTCTGGGCTGGGATGGAGGCGTGAGCAATAAAGCAAAGCTTGCCCCATCTGGCAGGAAAATACCAAGATAGCTAAAAGAGAAGAAAGGAAACTACTGTAGTTAATTGTATGTGTTTTGTACTGTTAAAAAAAACACTTGTCCAGTCTTCTCCTATTCCTGGACCAAGTCAACATACATTAGCAAACATATTTATTTACTATGGGTAACTTTTCATGTTTTTAGCTTTTCTTACTGTGTCACCCTTTTTTATTAGATTTGTAAAGTATTTAACACCTGAAGCCAAACTTAAAGTTCATACATATCTACAACAAATGACTTAAGACGAACATATAACACCAAATAATACTAACCAGGACTGTTGTAGTAGGCTGCATTAGTTGTAGCTAGGTGTACTTAATAAACTGGCAACAGAGTGTATATTTACAAGAACTTTTAAAGCAATGGCACCTACAAAAAAGATAACAAACTGAAGCCCCTTGAGGCCCCTGCTACTTATAGTGTCTGTGACTCTATTGCCCCCTGTTACCCCAATTGAGGAGTAATACAAGATAAATTGACACTGGGCCCAATTTCATCTTTACTTGAAGACAGAACTGCTGCTGTTTAGAGTGGTGCCCCTAACCTATCTGTTAGCCCTAATAGAGGGCAATCTATAGATAAGTGTGTCCTGCCAGGAAAATCAATATCGATGTGGCCCCTGATGGTTTTTGAGTTAAAGTGCTTTGTTTTCTGTCATTGCCTCGAAACAAAGAGGCTGTGGGTCCTTCTATTAACAATTCCCAGTCAACCCTGAGACGGAGTCGCAGACTGAGTCAGAGATAGAAATAGACAGACAGATGGGGTGGTGGTGGAGATTGCAGCATTGGTACCAACATCACTAGAGCGTTAGATTTGGTGGAGGATAGAAAAGCATCATCAATGGAGCAAGAGCTTTGAAGAAGAGTGTGATGGGGTGGAACAAGACACAGAGAGAGACTATGAATGGCCAAAACAATCTTTCAATTATAAGAAAATAATGACATTACAAAAGTGTATGTTGCAAAGAATACTGTCTGGAAAATTAGAACTGCAATACGTTTAGTAATGGTTGTAGTTTTTACGTGTCCATTAAACTTTGATGCCAAATGTGTTGCAGTTATTGACAAATCACATTTTTTTCTGGAATATAGTTTTATTGATAGAAATAAAAGCCAGCCTCATCTTGCCAATTTGTAGTCGCAGTTATAGTACACGGGCTGAAAGTAATACATAACCAGAAAATGTAATATAGTGTGAATTAAAACTCTGAAAGGGGGTTGTGTTTTCCGTACAAATATTACCATCATTTTGCTTGTTCAGATATAATATGGCCCCTGGCTTGTTTGTATTTCTTTAAACCAATCACAACGTACTGGGCGGCACTAAGCGCTAGATGCAGCAACGGCTAAACGTGCTAAATAGATAGTGGCGATAGAGGAAGGGACATCCGGCGCATGAAAGAAACACCGGATGCCAGGCTTTATCCCAGCATGGTACATCTGTTGAGCCCAGTACTCTGCACCCATCAAAGCCCCTCGTGGAGTTTACAATACAACACCCTTAAAGGACAACCTTACACATCCAACTATTCCATGAAATAAAGAACAAATGGGGAAAACATAAAAGTGATTTCTAAACAACACAACAAAAACGCATCCCTTTATAACACAAGCAGTTATTCTATTTGATACGCTTCTGCACCCGTGTATTCCTAGCAATTTGAGAAGGGTGTTCAGATATTTGATCATTGGGAGGGAAAAAGTTGCAAAAAAGTCTCAAAGTTTAGTCAGCAGATTAAACATACGAACATATCGATGCTCACGCTAGAAATAGTCTTTGCTTTGCAACACAAACCACATTAAGCCTACACCATTTGAAGTGAGGATTGAGATATTTTCAGGGATGTGGCCAATGCCAATTATTCAGTGGTAGCTGAAATACAAAAAACAAATATTCAAAACACCCTGCAGAGTACAACTAGTTTGGTAGGCAAGCCCATCGTGAGCAAAGCATTCTTGTGGTGGCTAAAACATCTAAAACACATTAGGTACTTGTGCTTTTCAGCTATAGAAACAAAATTGACTTAACTTTAAAACTTTTTGCTAGGCCATAAAGAAGTTGTTTTTCTTAGATGGCCCATGATAACATGACAAGCTGTACTTTATTCTTTAAGATTTTATTTTCAAAAGCCAGCAACGGAAGCAGTTTTTTTGGTCACAATGATGACCAGATTTTATTGTCTTTGTTTGCTTGTTTGTATATGGGATTTGTTTTCCATATTTCTGCCTACATTATTTTTTGCATAACACTTGATAATATGATACTATACTTAGATCTACACTGGAACTTTGTAACATAGGCTACTATACATATGTATTTTTACATGACATAATGTATTCTTTTGTCAGCTACAGTGTTAGGTAAATGTTGATGCAGGGAAGTTTCATTCTAAATACTGTACTTTGGAAAATGGGTCATAAAACATTTTTTTTGCTAGGTCTTTGCTTTTAGGTTTTTGTATTACTCTTAAGATGAAGTAACTTCAGTCTTAGTGTGTTAACTATTGTTTCATTTTACCTTGCATCACTTTTGGTGGACTTTCTGCACATGACGCTCTTTTCTTTGGTCATGCTAACTAGCCAGAGTATTTTCTGTGTCAAACATATAGCTCTCACTTCTCACTTCTTCTAACTACATCTTGTAATATAATTTTCTGTGAACAAAACTATTTATTCTGGGTAATGCTACCAGATACTTGTGTTTAAAATAGCTTTCATGATCTGGTGTGGCATTTGTAAATTGTATGTGTAATAAAAATCTACAAATGAGCGTTGCAAACACTATATTTGTTCATACAGAAATGCAACAAATAACCTTTAGGTAGGTAAAAGCTTCTGTGGCATTTCTTTCATTTCTTTGTACATCAGCCAGATGTTAACAATGTGCACACTGTAACTGTCCAGCTGTGTCGGTCTCTCTGGTAATCTAGGCGACGGGGGAATCTGGCCTGGGCGCCTGGGAGAGCAGTGGTGGCTTGATGGACGTATACATGTATCATGACAGTGCCGGACTTGAGTGATGGACAGTGGGTTGTGTGGTCTCCATGGCAACAGTCAACACCATGGAACACTCATACCCTGTGTTGTGCTGTGACAATGTTCCCAACTCTTCAGGCACAAGGTTGTTGCCTGGCAAAGAAAACATCATCACTTAGAAATGAAATTGAACACAAAAAAGAAAAAGCAATAAGTTCAATACTGTCTACAAAGATGAATGCCAGGGCGTTTTTATCAGTTACAGATGTACCTGTTTCTGAAGAACAGGATGGACAGGCAGCTCTCCTGGGACAGCTCATGGCAGGGATCATCATTCCTTTCATGCCATTTTCTGCTACCATGGAGAACTGCACTCATACAGTAAAACATTTAAGATGTTTGACATTTAAGATGAATAATTTTATAACTGTCACTCCATTTGTTATGTAGTCATGTCTACATAGCACTGGCTTCTTTATCTTTTGTATTTATTGGAAATCTTCCTTTAAATATGTCAATTATTTCTGATTGGTGATGAAAGTCTTACCCGAGGCACACTGGTTGTGGTGGTCTCTGACATGCTTGCATCTGTCACGCTGGTCTCGCTTACACTATCCTCTGAGGGCTGTTTGGGGGAGAATTTCCTAGTTCTGCATAGAAGACAATAAGCAAACATGCAGTATTCTAATTAATTTAGAAATCTCAAGGGTCCTCAAATGATCATGTAAATATTCACCAACTCGCATGGTATTTACATGTTATCAAGTTACGCAGGGGGGGCCTTCGCAGAGAAATTACACAATCAAATTCAACATGGTAATATAAAATTGACCTGTGCTCCGCATAACCTGTTATCAGTGTAATGCCCCGCACCTTACCTGTCCCGTACACACATATAAACGTGTTAAAAACTATTTTAAAACGTCAGGGTTAATGTAGGTTAAGAGAAACTACCCCAAGGGCTGTGTGTCTGTTTTTTTGCATTTGCTTACATGTACAAGCAAGTTTTTTTTATTTTTTATAGCCCATATCAATGTGTACTGTATGATACTTGTGTGTGTTGCAGCTTTTGAGTTTGGTGGTGTAGTTTCCTCTGCAAGTGCACTCGCAGTCAAGTGCAAAAGGCAATTTGAGGCAGAGCTATTGGCGGCCATGTAGCGTTTCACTGGGGTCATACCTCACCGGCTCCATTTTGTAGCTGAGAAATGACCTATTTTTATGTGTAATTGCTGTAGAACAAGCTAAACCAAGCATGTCATTGAAAGCGTGCTGCTTCCACAGGGGAACCCAGACTGCAAAGGTTAGGATGTAGTAGGTGGAGGGGGTGGGGGGGTGCTTTGTGAGTCAAAGGAGTGGAGAATGCCAACAACCTTGTCCGTAAGCCGGCCAAACAACCATAAAACAAATCAGCTACTTAGTGACAGCTCAGGTGGAAATAAAAAGGGGAGGGGTCGCAGTATGTAGTTTACGTATGCTCCTCACTCAGCTACCCAGGGTTGCATGCTGCCATTCGTTCCACATGTAACCTGCTTCCCGACCCCCTGCTGTCATGCTGAGACACCTACATTACACGGCTCATGCCACCCTGGGTTTGATAGACACCTCTAAATGCTGTCAGCTCATTCATTTTCCTCCCTGGCTATCTGTGCTGCCCTATGCTTCCAGTGTCCAGAAGACTGAACACAACACTGCTTATAATATACATCATTATTGCAATGCATACATCACTGAAGTATAGATAACTGTCCCCATATCTTTTGTTAATATATTTTTTTTTTTAGGGGGTGAAAAAGCTTATGGAAGCCACGCAAGACCGTAACAGGACTTTCACATATACTTATTATTTTAATAAATCAAATTCTTTTGGGGCCATTAGTATCTTATTAGACCCCCACAAGGTTAGTTTTGTAAAACATTATTCTTAGGGATAAAATATGGGGGAATTTACTACAGAGCTCTTTCAATTAAAAACAGCAATATTTTTATACGTCACTTATTTTTTATATTTCCTATTATGTATCTTTACTATTTCACTGTATTTATTGTTAGGTACCAAAAAAAACAAGACACATTCCTTGTATATGAAAACCTACTTGGCAATAAACCTTTCTGACGGTGATGTGGGATGTAGTTTTGAGTGGTCCTAAAGGCTGATTATAGAGCATTTTAGCAAGGACAACATTTCCTACTTGTCCTTCCCTTCCTTGCATTTTTGAATGCCATAACCCTCATTTACCCCTTCTCCTCCTTCTCCACTCTCACCCGTAACAGTAGGTGACACAGGCAGCGATGGAGAGCAGGGAAACAAGGACCACCATGCAGGCCGCAATGACCACGTTCCTCCTCTTCTCCTTCTCAGCCTGCTGACGCTCCCACCACTCCAGGTCACTGAACTGACAACGCTCCCCCACGTAGCCTGCTACGCAACTGCAACAGGTGAAAACACAAACGGCCTAATTATGTAGTTCATAATCACAATCTATTATTGAGCGTTAGTGTAATTACAGTAGAAGAGTTCAACTTAGTGGGTCATATGCATACAACACATTAAACATAACTCAATGCAGAAATGATTATATCTATCTTCCAAACATTATGAGCAATGGTTCTGTTCGAGCCTGACTGATTGGTGGCTTTAGATTTCAGTAACCACAAAGTTAAAAGCAAAATACATGTTACAAACTAAATTAAGAACATTATAATGAGCAGTTGCGTTGAACACTGCAAGGGAAGAAACTACGTTTGCTGAAAAAGTACTCAAATTATGAAATGGAGTTAAATGTCTCTTGCACAACGCTCATTAGAGCTGGGTATAATTATATCATGCAAGGTGACATCCAGTCAATGGTTTTAATCATGAAACAATAGTGACACCTACTGATTGCCAGCTGTAGTAAATAGCATGAGATCTACTGTAAGAAGCCAGCGAGCCAGCAATGTGTGATGCAGGAGGTATTCTCATACTTTTAAACAATATTGGCATAATGTGATGGAATTTCTTTCCATGTGTTTTTGTAGTGCTGCTTAAAAAGGAAAATAGTACTATCAGTTAACTATTCTCCTGTTTGAGTTACTAGTTTGAGTTACTGAACAGTTTAGAGTACAGTTGGTCATTGTAGACTGTCTTGAAATATAAATAGCAGCTTAACTTTAACCTCATCTTCTACAGAACAGATGATCAAAGGATAACCGTTTGGGAAAGTGAGCATTGTGTACTAACACACAATGTCAGTAAACTGGTAAACTTGGAGATCAGGGGTTATACATATATCATATATATATATATATATATCATGGGACATGGGGGGTTATTTACTTGCAAGCATAGGACTCCATTTCAGGAAAGTAGAAGCAGACACCCTGGTACAGACAGTAGGACTCATGGGTGGAGGGGCAGTTCTCTATTGAGTTACTGTTGTGGTGCTGGGTGGTGACATCAGCAGGGCTACCGGTCGTCACCCATGGCGATGTGGTCTCCAACTCTTGTAGATTCAGGAAATAATGTCATTAATTTAGACATATAAACAAACAACACACTGTTACCTTTTAACATCTTTAGTCATAGTCTGCGCTTCAGAATACAAGTCTTCCTGTGAGGTGACTCATGTAAACACTGTATTCCATGTACTGTATCATAAAAGGGATTAGATTACATCCCATTAATGTTGTTAGCTTGTGTGTGTGAAGCACAAAGTGTTATATCAGAATATGTTTACATGGTTTAATTTATATAAAAAAAAAAAAACACCATATTTTCGTCTTTTTACCCAGTGTGTTGACATCTCTGTTTTAGCTACAGAGTCTTCTATTTAATCGTCGTTATTTAATCGCTTTTTCACATTGTAAACCTATTACATGCCCAAAAAAGATATATATAACACAATAAAGGAAAGGGAAAAAGCCAAAAAGCATAATATGAGCACTTAAAAATACAGTAGGATCCAAAACAGAAAATGAAAAAGCAAAAAACAATACAATACCAATGAAGACAAAAGAGTAAAAGACTAAAAACCCAAATTACAAACATGAGACAAAAGCGAGTTAAAACAAGTGTGTCTTCAGCTGCTTTCTAAAAGCATCAACAACAGCATGTTGAGTCATACTAGATACAAGCCTCCACTCTCTCAGCACTTTAAATAGGACACCTGATGATCAGTGGTGAGAGCAAATACATTTATCCTGTCTAACACAGTTTTTCTAATGTTCTAATAGTAATGAACCATGGTTCTGACTTTGTATGTGCTGTAAATAATCAAGACACACCTTGACAAGTCTTCCCATTGCCGTGGTATCCAGAGTGGCACTTGCAGAGATACTTCCCCAAGGCATTTTGGCATTCTGCATGTTTGTCACATTTGTGTGTTCCCTGTTTACACTCATCAACATCTGAAACAAAAGGAAAAGATACCTGCATTTCCACAGTATTCTGTGTATTACAAGTTCAAGTTCAAGACCTTTATTTGTCCCCGAGGGGCAATTCCTTTTGCTGCAGTAGGAAAGAAGTTGACGTACAGTACATGACAACAAAGACAACAACGTTGATTAAAAATACAGGGTCAGACCAAATGGGGAAATAAATACCACAACATTAAAAGTTAAGTCAAAGTGTGCCTTATGTCCCGACGTTACCTATTCTTTACAGAGTTAAGCAGAGCGATAGCAGAGGGGACGAAAGAGAATTTATATCTATTTGTTTTGGCTGGTGGCTGACTGAAGCGGAAACCAGAGGGCAGCAACTTAAATTCTGCATTCAGGGGGTGAGAACTATCAGACATGTTGGATGGATTCTGCCTTTTTAAGCACATGTCTATTGTACAGATCAGTTGGTGTCATCAAGTTCATGAATATGTATGTAATTAATGTTATTAGCTCATCCAGTTAGCATTTATTGATATTTTTAAGCATTACGATTAAAGAAAGAAGACTGATGATACAACACAATTTCTCAATAACAAGTCCTGCACCTCTCTGATACATTGGTGCAAGTATCATTTTAGCTGTCAAATTAGTTGAAACGTGACCTTTTACTGTACTACTGCAGACAGACAAACATAGCAAAGGAATTAATAATAATGGGCCTCATTTACCAATCGTTCTTAAGAACAAATTTGTTCTTAAACCCCAATTACGACGTTTCCATGAAGATTCTGGCATTTACCAATGTTTTCTTATGTGGGATTGTTCTTAGGTAAGAACAGAATCTACGCACACTCAAGAATTGTGCCAGGCCTATATACTTCATCAGTTCTGCACCCTTCTCCGGATACAGCGTTCACTGCACAAGACTGGTAACGGTCTATGGTAATTGCATGCCATGCATCGGTTTTATTTGCTGCTTTGTATCCACTGCTGACATTACTAAATATGATGTCTTGTTTTACGCTAACTTTTTGCAGCAGTACCTCCACTTCTGAAGTCAAACAAAAGAACAAATTTAAGACAAAACTTAGGAAGGTATTGGTGAATGAGGCCTATTGTGAAAAGTTGTGTGCTTTCTTTTTTAGGCATTTTGGCATTAGCTCCTGTCATTAATGTTTATGTTAAATATTGTGATGCTCCATTCTAAGTGCTTCTAAGTGAAATAAAAGTGTCCCTGTATCAACTGTAATTCCATAAGCTGTCTTGAGGATATGTCACATCACCCAAGACACATTTGTAGTGCAGGTATAGAAATACTCACCCACACACATGTGTCCATCACCTGTAAAACCTTCTAGACATAGACAGGTTGGGCTGCCAGCAATGAGCAGGCACTGTGCGTTGACATCACAGCGAAGCGAGTAACACTCATTCTGGTCTGACGGAGAAGGGGACACATGGAATCATGACATTTATTTAGAGTAAGGTCTTCAGTGGGAAGCACTACACATACTTTGCACTGTTTACACTGTTACCTGAAACCATCTTGTCTGTGAAGAGAGTTGGCTCACTGCCCACATCCGAGTCTAGATCAGCCGTCGCTTTCTCGGTTGACAGCCCAGGTGTTATCAAGGGTGTGCTCTCATCGTTAAAGGTTTGGTTTTTGAGAGATGTTAAATCCGTGGATTCACTGTCTCCAGATTCTACATAATTAATTCATATAGTTAACATTAAGCATTCGTCATTGGTCAGCTTGACTTCATAGCTTATACAGAAGTAGATTAAGTAAAATCAAATCCCTGCTGTTCCATTCGAAGCATTGGCAGGCAAGCAACTTTTTCCATCAGCTGATAGGTAGAAGTGTGACAGGCAGGAGCAGTGGGCCAATCCCAATTTGCTTTCACACACCTGGGCACAACCTCCATTTAGGTAAATGCAAACATCGGTCCCTGCAGATGAGGATGAGGCAATATGTATTAATATAAAGCTCAATCATTCACTTTTAGGATGACTTGTTTTATTACTGCTGGCCTACACGTATCTTATCATTTATCCCAAATGCTTAAAATCATAATTTAGAAATATTCCATCTACAATGAATGTGCCGGAATTTGTTTAGTCACTGTTTTTTTTGCATAGCTTAGTAAATGCTAACACATAGAAAGCAGTGGAAAGACAAAATAGGCTGTAGGATGCATACTGTATCATAATGCACATTCTTCTTCCAATTTGAGATAATTTTCTCATCCTTCCTTTGCTATTGCTTGTGCTGCATGCAGTGTTGTTACTATTTATGTTCCATTTATGTACATCAACATATGTCCCTCTGATCTTAACTATTAGCTAAAATAATTAATAATTTCTGTTTTTTTTATCTTAAAATGTAGGCATAATGTAATAGGTATTAGGTTTATTGACTATTAATTCCAAAAGTAAGTGTAAAACTAGTGGTAATAAGTTGGAATAAAGTTGGCAAAGAAGAACACAGAATTGTGTGATTATTTATATTTTTTGATTTATAAAACAGGCAAAACAGGCCGAGGCAATTTTGACCATGGTTGATGGGAAGACAACGCACCTGTGTTTAGTTTCTGAACAAATCTCTAAAATAAGTCCCTGGCATCTCTCTTTACCTGGTTTAGCAAGGGGATGAACCACCACAATGGATGCTGGTTGGACCATGTTGCCATGGATAATTCGCAGTTTTCTCCCAGTCCGCTTGTGCACGCTCCGCACCTGCTGGTGCTCCTGGTCAGATATCCACAACCTGTCCTCAAATACTGCCAGGTCAAAAGGCCGACCTGGAGGCATCAGAATGGAGGGAAAGAAGATTTTGAGTTCACCAAGTGTTTTCAAGGTGAGAACTATTCTCTATCTTGTGTTCATTGTACCTAAGGTTGTATTGTGATTGCAAGGACATTGGTAAGAGAGGGATTTCAACAGATTTGAATGATGTTTCAAGGAGATGGGCAGTTAACTGGGGACATCGCTGAATGAGAGAATGAATAATAAGTACATATTCATTTTAATTTCTTCCCCTCCTATGGCTGCTGTAGGACATCTTAAGTTTGGTTTATTAGCCTTAGCTTTACTTTGTCAGACTAAACTCTGTTTTACTCAGTCTATGGCCCACTTTGTCAGGCTTAGGTCAGCATTGACCGGCCATTGACTGTACTTTTTTATTACACTTAGCACCTACTGACAAGCAAGTCTGTATAGAATTGCAATCAAACTTTTTGTCAATACAGTGATCTTGTATATATGTGTGTGTATGTGTCACACAAGCCTCACCTACTTGGTTCTCTAACAGGACCTGTCGTTCTGAACCATCCAGAGCAGCAGTCTCCACCAGGCCCCTCCTCTGGTCGCACCAGAACAGACGATCCTCTGTGAAATCGATGGTCAGGCCGCTTGGTGACACAAGGTTGCTGCTAGCGATTACAGTACGGCCTTTCCCTTCCAAAGAGGCGCTTTCCACGACAGGCACGGCCCCTATATCAGTCCAGAACAACTTCCTCAAAAAGTAAAAAGAGCATTGCAACTTAGACATAGAAGATGTATTATTCCCACAGAACCTTAAGGTGTCACCTGTTATATGCACTGTTGTTTATTGACATTGTTAATCCCACTAAGTGAATTGCAGTTAGTTTGTAGTTTTAATTTCTGAAACTATCATACACATATGCATGCCACACTCACTTTGCCAAAGGATGAACTGCGATATCTCTTGGTTTTTCTAGCCCTTTGCTTACAATGGTTATTCTGTCCAGTCCAACCAAGGTACTGCAGTCAACAGTTGACTGGCTAGAGGACAAAAGTATTAGTATAGTATAAATGTAAAACAAGACAAAAACCATATCAAGTGTGATAATGTTTAGCAACCTAACTGTAACTTAAATATGCTATAAAAAACAACTCCAAAAAACTACTACTACTTTTAAACAAATAGAGTGGGACATTTAAATTACCTTTTGAGGATTCATAAAAATAAAAATGATTTAACAAAAATCAAACATCAAGTGTTGTCCTCCATAAAACACTGAAAAGCAAATGTCTGATATGCAAATGTTCAAGTTAAATCTTCCAGCACTTAATGAAACAATCTTTTCATAAATAATCCTCAACATATACTCTCTGCAAACACCACACACCTTTTATCTGTCCAGTACATTCTGCGATGGACCCAGTCTATCGCCAGTCCTTCTGGAGAGTCCAAACCATCAGAGACAAGAACGTCTCTCAACCCACTGTTCAAATCAACCCGCTCAATTGTCTTCTGGCTTGTACTAGCAAAGTACACCTTAAAATACATTACATATAACAATATATAAAGAATGCATTTAGTATACAAAATAGCTGAAATGAGCAGTAAAATATTCAATATTTTTTGTTTTGCTACTGTAAAGTAGAAATGATTGTTTTAGGTTGGTGAACCCCACAGGCCATCAAATTACAGTGTCTGTCCACTAGGTGTCTCTGGATGTCTGCACCAAAACCTGAATCTGGTCTTCCTAAATTCTGTTACTCCAGACTCATGACACCTTAGGGTAGCATAGTACATACTCTACTGCTTTTGCTTCTATTGAAAGAAATCTGAAACAAGCCCGCAATAAAAGATGCAAGGGGTTTTTATCTTACATTATTCTGGACAGGGTCATAGTCCAAAGCTATGATTGTTCCTCGGGGCTCCTCCACAAGGGATTTATCCCCAGTGCCATCAAGATTAATTTGTTTTACATCCACTAGATTGGCAACTAGCAGATAAGGGGCTGGTCCTGAAAAATAAAAATGTTACTTTATCATCAGATGTACTGTAGTAGATGTAATTTTTCTTCTATTTTACCTTGTTATTTTTTTAACCTTTTTTTGAATAAACAGAATTGTGAAAGATTAACAGTAGAGTACACTGTCAGATTAGATAGGCCGAGAGTGTTTGTTTCTGTGTGGGCTTATCCGCCTCAGCTGACTGCTCTGCAATAGAATGACTCACCAGAGGCAATGCAGCGCTTGCCATCTTGGTGGAGCTGGTAGCCAGGCAGACAACCACACTGCCACCTAGTCGGGGGGACGGGAGTACAGAGCTGACTGCAACCCCCTCTGTCTGCAGACAAGCAGCCTGCAATGGCGACAAAACTGTGTTACACATACTCAGACAGATAAGCGTGTGTTCGTCACACAAAGGCCCTATTTTCTAACAGGACTCACACAGCATATTGATTTAATCCTACTTCATATATTATTATTGTTAAGACATGTATATAATGTAGGGCACTTTCTCTTAGGGCTGCACCGAATCTAGGATTTGGTTTTGGATTCGCTAGTAGGTTATGAGAAAGTGAAAATGGAACTCGTGAGCAGAAACGGTGATGTTTGGCTGTACTTTCAGTCAAAATAAGGCGATTCAAGTCAAGCTACATGTTCATCTTGCAATGCCGTTTTATCTCGTGGTGGGAAGGACCCTAAACAATACACGCCGCTGTTAAAACATTTGCGTATGAAACATTCGAAAGAATAAGAGTTGTGCATGAAGGAATCAACAGACAGCAGCCACAATGCAGCAACTTATGGAAAAATACACTTTCTGTGGACATTGTTTACTTCATTAACCCGTTTACTGTGTTAATGGACTGAGGATGGGAGTAGGATTCGGTATTCAGTTTCAGCCAAACACAACAAATCTGGATTCAGTACATCCCTACATTCTCTTTCCTAATTTTGCCACTTCTAATATGACGGGACAGTAAAACTGAGGCTATGTTTTTCAAATTCTTATTAAGTTAGGCTTAATGCAGTAGAAAGTGTTACTTATGAATTCATTATAATAACATGGAGCTGTTCACTGTGCCACATTGGTGAATCATTGGCTACAGAACATCTTTTTAGAGAGTCCAGAAGTTTATGCGGGCAAATTTGAAACCCCTAATAATGTCTTCATAGATGATGTCTTACTCTAAATTGATTCCAACACTTGTACAGTATGATCATTATCTTTTGGACTGATTAATGCACTGGTGTGCTGTCAGATGTTTGATCCATCTGACTGCTTTGATCCAACTCTTGCCTTCAAGATATTTAGATAACATAGAACGTAGAAATAATATAGTAGTTACAATATCTATCATATTGCTCAGTTTATGTTAAATGACCCAAAACCTGACACTTCTTACTGTTGCATCAAATCACTCAGTGTATAGCTTAATGTTAGTTTAAAGTCCTGGGTATCCTGCTCTGCCTTTGAAAAAATGAAAACTCAGATGGGCTGATCTGGAATCTTCCCCTTATGACGCCATAAGGGGAAAGTGAAAGCGTGGCAGTTGGTCAAGGCCAAACACCTGCGCAAGTTTAGGCATAGGCTGTAGCACAAGGCTTCAGCCCGGGCACTAAATTAAAAATGAAACTATATACAAATTTTCACTTCAAATAAGATTAAAAAATAGTTTTGTCTATAAAGATATCTACATAGAATTCTGAAATTATGTAGATTTAAGATTCAGATTAAACGGCTGATAAAACTGTGATGTAGTCCCTACCAGTACAGGCTTGACCATCCTCCTGCAGTAACGATCCCTCTGGACACACACAGATTGCCCCCTCGTTTGTTGTCAGGCATCCATGGCCACACTTGGTGATATTGCCTTCACATGGTATAATCTCTGAATGAGGAAAGAAAATGTATATCTTGAAACATTTGTATCAATAATCTGGTGCATTAAGGCTTGGTGAGTCGAATAAAAAGTTAAAGGAAGTTAAAGAATGTCATACACCCGGTCATTAATGACTATATTAACAAGATCAAAGGGATGTTACATGTTTAAGAATTTCCCAGGTTATTTTGGGGCTCAACAGTGAGTAGAATCTAACAGCCAGATGGACAATAAGATTCCTAGTAAAATCCTTTTATGAAGTCGACCCTAACCCTATCAAAACAGATGAAAGTGTGATGAGAATGCAGTCAAAGCCTACACAGTGAGGGTGATGTGATGTTAGCTCACAGGAGTGTGGTACCTCCTGTACCTGTGAATACGTATGGGCCAGGTGTACAGAGGCAGGCAATACAGATTTAAACCTCATGTGAAATAGTTTCCTATTAATAGTATCTGTTGTCTGTGCCTCTTGACTGGTAACGTCTCCCTAGTGGTGAAAAAAAATATTGTTCTAGCCTTCCAGCTCCAGGGATTTATTTTGTTATAAAATCATGTCACTGAGTAGATTAAATATTAATTGATTACATTATGAGAGAACAGTTTTGTGTATACAAATGATAATAGAATGAGCGACAACAAAACAATATAAGGTTCTACTTTTAAATGAAAAATGGACTTAACCAGATGAGGATTTGAAAAACTGCTATTTTTAAAGAGAACAAATTTACATTTATTTTTCCAATCAAAAATAAGACATAAGCAGCCCGGCTATATCCTCTTCCATGTAACCTCTGTTGTTGGCACCATTGTCTAGCCTGCCTCTTGGCTGCATAGTTGTTTTCTCCTGGACCTGAAGGTTGTCTGCTTGACATCTTATAGACAGGCAAAGCTGCTGACCAGATATGTTTCCGATTGCAAGTGTCACCTGGTCATCTAATCTCATTTTGTCTGTGAACCATCCCTGTTCTCTTGGCCTCATAGCTGTAAGATTAGAAGAGATTAGGATGCGTCCATGTTTTAGTACGTTGTGAAGTTAATCACTGTGTAGATACTATGGTATTAACAGTAACTAGAAGGAACATTAGCAGAAAAGAAAGAAAAACCTTAATAAATAAATAACAAAAAATAATGTCACCAAGTCTCTCAGTCTATATCCTTGATGTTACACTTCTGGGATTGCTCCGGTGCCGAAGAAATTCCGCCAGATGCATGTCTTTTCCATTTCCTTCCGCTTTCTTTGTGTTGTTTCTTTGATTTTTTAAATTAAAGGATTAATGAGGACTATTACTACTGCTCCTCAGATCCCTGTAGGGTAAATTTAGACAGCTAGACTATCTGTCCAATCTGAGTTTTCTCTCGTAAGACTATTTTGCTGTGGCTCCGTGCGGAGCTTAGCGCCGCCCGTGACGATTCTGATTGGTTCAAAGGGATGCCATTAAACCAGAGCACGTTTTCCTCCCATCCCCGAATACTACATTTGTGGAGTAGCCGGACCCAAAAGTAAATAGGTTTTAGCAGTTTATTTGACTAAATAAAGATGACTTTACATTCCCTCATGACTACAGTGCATACGTTTGTGCCAAAGCATGAGATTGTCTGAGATATCTGCTCACTAAAAACTAATTATGTTATACTGGCAGACAACAGGCTTGCATTGTGGGAGAGGGAAATGACCAAATACAGACTGAGGTACATAGCTATATGAAATACCTGGATTAGTAAAACAGTCAAATGTCTCCAAACAATACATTTTAGTATAGCACTTTTGACAGAAAACTGGCAGCTGTCCAACAAGGCTAGAAATTGGTGTAATCTTAAATATAAATTGTTGAACATATTTTTTACCATCTTTAAAATTTACTACCTTACACAGCCCTTCACTACCAGCACAACTAGACCTATAGTGACAAATTGGCAGTGTTTTTACCAACAAACTTACACAATTGGCAGCTCACATATGTCTAGTTTAGTACTGTATGTCTAGCACATGACCCAGCCTTTTTATTGGCTCTGGAGGGTCAAAGCAATGTCTGGGGGACAAATGCCACCTTTCATAGCACCACAAAGAGAAGAGGATCCAATGTGAAACCAGAGCTTATTTCAATATGCTGATGAAAACAAAGCACAAGTGATACCATTTTTTAAATAAAACTTACATTTTTCTTATCTCATAATAATGATTATTTTTTTTTATTTCACACTGCACTTGACATAGCTTCCCATAAAGGAAAAATAATTGCCCAAATTGTATACTACATGAATGTCAATTCTTGTCAATCAAGGGGTTTTGCCAATGTATTGGTGTCAACATCATCTAGAAGTGTATTCACTTTGTTTTGTTTTTTTACTATAATTGAAAATTATATATAATTATTATATATTATATATTATAAATCATTTGATCGTCACAAGTGAACTATCAATCCACAATTAACAGCTAGTGTTATTTGACTTCCCTGCTACCTAGCTTTATTGCTATATAACTTCATCTGTTAATTTTTTTTTTCTGTGTGCCATTATACAGTATAAAGCTGTCATAGAATAAAAACTGAACTGAAGCTTTTTAAGAAATTAGCATAGAGAATATATTAGAAAAATATTAGTTCACATGATCAACATAACAATAACATATATGTTTCCACCAGTAGCGGAGATAGCGTGGGTGCTTGTGTACAGCAGGCCTAGGGCCCCGTGCCAATCAGGGGCCCCTCATCAAGTGACACGTTGCTGATTATTAGCTGAAGGAAGCTATTTGTTTGTAACTGAAGGAAGCTAATTACTGCATATGATTGTATGTTGCCATAATCTAGCTTTTCTTATCAAACGTTAAAAGTCATTTAACTCTGGTTACAACGGTAAACCAGCACAACAATGACATTTACCAGATAACAAAACACTAAAATCTAAGCAGACACATTAAAAAAACAAAAAGTTCATGAAGTTACATTTGTATTTCAAACAAATGGCAAACTTATCATCAAATTTTAACTCTATTTACCACCTTGCATCATGGGAATTGACCAGCCAATGAGCTACGCTATCTTTATTTTTTTTTGTCATTATTTTGTTCTTGAGTCAGTTTGATAGTATAACCCACAAATCACAATGCAACCCTTCTGTTTGTTTCTTTCTCATATAGCTTTTTTTGTTTTTTTTCAGCACCATACATATATTATATATACATTATATATATACAGATGCCAATGCGGCGTCTGTGTATATGGGCAGCGCAGGGAACTTTCCACTATACCTCCACATGTCTTCCTGTCTGGTAGGAGGGCATATCCTTTAGGGCAGGTACAGAAATAGGAGCCTGGGATGTTTTCACAACCAAGAGAGCAGCCGTGGTTCCAATGGGCACATTCATTCATATCTATGGCACAAACAGACGGCAACAGTGATAAGTAGATGCTCTAATTTGAATGCTCTGCCATACTTTACTTTTACTGTATTTGTGGCCACAGGGGGATATATGTTTAGGATGGGTAATAGACTTCATATTGTAAGACTCATTCCAACTTTGGTAATAATTAGTCAATGCTGTGGCTCATTTCTGAACTAACTGGCCAAAAAAAAAAATCTTTAATCAATTTTTAATTAGTGGTACAGATACCAACCTTCACAATAAGTGCCTTGTTTACTGAGGGCAAAGCCTTCACTGCACTGGCAAGTCCCTTGCTCGGCTAGACTGGAACACACATTCACGCAATTTCCACTCTGTTCGTCGCAACCTGCTTGAAAGGGTTAACGGTAATACATTACTAAAACATTGTCATTTTAGACATATCTACTGTAAAATAAATGTAAATACAAATAATATAAAATGGAGAGAGACATAGAGCAATTTAAATGTCAAAGTTGAGCTGTAACCTGGAACTGGTGATTGGGAGTCTGCCATTGGCTGGTTGAGGGGATGCACCACCTTGATATCAACTGGGGGTTTTGCCATTTGTTTTATGTTAACAGTCAGTGGCTCTCCACCAGTGTACTTGTTTACTTGTTTCATAACCCGAGATGCGGCATCAGTGTAGTACAAGTGCTCCAGAAAAACTGATATCCCCAGTGACTTAGACCTGACCAAAGTAGACAAAAACACAAGTGTTTTATCCCGGTTTGCTAACAAAAATAAGATGATAGAATAATGAACAGAAAACAACAATATGCTTACTGAAGGGGCATGTCTATGATGTGCAGGACGTTCCCGTTGTAATCACAAGAGGCAATGGCACTTCCTCCTTGCAGACCAAACTGAACCCAGTACAGTCTTTTATCCACTCGGTCAATCGACAGTGCTTCCAGTTGTTCTGCTATCTTAATAAGTGTAGTTTTCATCTTTCCTGTCGCATCAGACCGCTGAATACTTGGAGTCATCCCGCCAGACAGCCAAAAAAGAAACCTGCAAAATATTCCCAAATATCTCGATTTTTTTCAAAAGTTATTTGGTCACTTTGTGTGTTTCTTAATTACAAAATAGTGCCAGTTAAGTTAGATGCTACTACTAATGCCCCTGTTTGGGAATTGTTTTATATGAATGCTACATGAATGCCCCAACATCAGTAGCTTTATAATTTCGTTGCCTTATGGTCATATTTTAGTAGTGTTTAATAAACAACAAACTAAGTACAAAGTAATGTAAACATGCTATAGGCATTTTATTACCATGGAGAAATATTCCTAAATGTTATAGAAATCTTTCACTGCCATAATTTACTTTTGCATGTCAGCTTGTCAATCTGCTCGACCAAAATGCAATACAATTGTTGACAGTACTGTGTGTGGCCTGGTAAAAACGTGAAATGGGAATGTGAAAGTCTGTCTGTCATTTTGCACCTTTGTGCCGGCCATGCTTGATGGAGTGAGATTAAACATTTATAGTAACACACAAACAACATGCCAGGACTCTGAACTGTGTGAGAAGATGTATAGGAACCATCCTCCCTTACTCTACGCTAAAAAGTGACATCAAAAGTGTAATGGAGAATGGATTACCTGTTAGTTGGGTCAACGTTTATACAACTGGGTTGGGTTAAGTGTCTTAAAATAGTCCTTTGATTTTTCCCATTTATATCCATGATCTTGATTTTTCCCTTTTCTCTACTTGTCCAATATACACTGTTCCAAACCCAATCCACCGCAAGTCCCGAGAGGTGTTTGTCAGATGAGTACAGCTTCTGAAAAACAAACATAAACATTAAAATTGTCTTAAACGAAGCCCCAGACAAATGCATACTTTTCAAATCTTTACAAAAAAAACTTTTGATGAATTTGAATACATTTTTCAGACAACAGACTGGAATCTATTCACGCCATCTAAGTTCTCTACAACTTTAGAGTCATTACATAATTACCTGTCTGTGTACTCCTTTCACTGATGCTTTGTAGATGACCCCAGTGTGTTTGTCAGCCCAGTAAACTCTCTCCTCTCTGAAATGAAAATCAAGCAGGATCGAGCTTCCCACGCCAGCCACAAGCCTTCTCTGGTTTGTCCCATCGAGGTCCATCCGATGAATAGCTTTCCCATGGCCAAATATCAGGAAGGGCTGTGAGGCTTAACAAAATAAAACACCACGTCTTTAATGAATCTCATGATTTCCATGCGTTTGATCTCTTCAATTTGTTTGTTTTGTCTGACAGTCCAAAACCCAAAGATATTGAGTTTACTGTCACATGACAAAAGAAAAGCAACAAATCCTTTTATTTGAGGAGTTGAAACCACAGAATACTTGGACATTTTGAAAAAAAACAGAAATTATTAAACAATTATCAAAATAGTGAATTATTTATTTTTGTGGTTGGACAAATACATGACACAGCGATTAAACCTTGCAGCTCTAAATATTAGTAAAATACATTGCATCTAGTTTTTTCTCCTTTTTTCAACCACAGATTTTCCTTTGAATTAAATAACTAAATGAATCCCAGGAACAGTTAGATAACCCTGGCATTATTTAGCTTTTCAGTAGCTGCTTGTTCCCTCTTTTTGTTTGCAGTTGTTGTTAAATGAGTCACATTATCTAATTAAAAAGCTTATTCATGGCAGTATTGGGAGGAAGTTCAAGGCAGACTCAGCTGCTTTTGAATAAAAAAATATCCCTTAGCAACACATCACTCATCAGTTAACTCTGACAACACTCTGCATTGAATAAAGTTTAATACTAAAGGCTGAAGTAGTACACAACATTTATACACTAAAGCTCTGATAAACTGTAATGACCAGCAAAAAAAGTGGCAAAACTTCTACATTTGTAAATGGAACGAGTGGATGTCCATTCCAACATGTCAGTTGTTGGAAACACTGAGTTAGGTTTTTATTAAATAGACGTAGTTTGCTTGAGAGCCCATTAAACTTTGACAAACTGGTCTACGAGGTGAAGCCAAATCTGTGTTTGCTGTCTGATGACTATTGATAGAAGGTGCGATGGTCTATCATGATAATAACACTGTCAATTGCAACCATGGATACCACTCTTAACTCTATGGAATGAAGAAAACAATGAGAAACACCAGACAAACAACATAATAATGTCTGGGCTGAGGTCCCCAAGATGGCTCCTTGTGCTGAGTTGCTAGGAGGCATCCTGATGAATCATTAAATGACAAGTTCACATGGTGGTCAGCATGATTCTTGACCTAGTAAACTCAGTTCATTGGAATTTATTGGAAAACTGGTAATTTTAACATATTATTTTTCATTTGACAATTAAAAAACAAAACAAATTTAAGCCCT
Organism: Etheostoma perlongum; assembly: GCA_026937815.1. Classification (NCBI taxonomy): domain Eukaryota; kingdom Metazoa; phylum Chordata; class Actinopteri; order Perciformes; family Percidae; genus Etheostoma; species Etheostoma perlongum. Next base: position 25,226,881 of record CM049380.1, read on the forward strand.
TTTGGATCTGTCCGCACAGTTACACAAAAACAGTTGCTCCTAATGCATGCACAGGTAGGCAATTCATGTAGACGTTGATTCCCCATTTTACTTTGTTGTTAACATTCATTAGGACAGTTTAAGTGGCCATTTTGGATGTTATGTTCAGTGGGTTAACCAATGCAATCCTCTTGCTCATCAAAAGAACCAACTGATTGAGCAGTATTTTAGCTGCAAATGAGCTGTCAAACCAAATATTTAGGGCAATGATATTGAACGTAGCTTACAGTACTTTGCCTCTAATTTCTTGCACAACCTTTTAGGGTTTGTCCAACTTTGATGTTGCTGTAGTGACTAGAGATGTAGGCTCATTCTTAGCACAGCATGGTGCAAAGTGGAAAAGGGCATTGAGTCGGATAAATACATTTTCAATAGGAGCAAAAAAATGTGTTGATATGTTGGAACAGCCAATGTTGCTGTTAAAGCCACAATATGTGCTGCTTCAAGCTTCATGGTGCTATAACGTAATTTTTTTTAAACAAAACATTTGTAGGTAATTGTAAGGCTGCTTTTACATACTGTACAGTAAGGTGTTTAAGAGTATCTACTTTGTTCGAGTGGAGAAGAAACTCATGTTCTTCATGGGATATATAAAAATATCACATTATTACAATTCATTATAAAATATAATATTTTTTACTTAACTCTGCCAATCTAGCATGACAGCGGCCATTCCGACAAGATTTTAGACATCAGCGATCCCCGTCTGTAAGCTTCAACTGATGTCCTTGTGGCATTCCACAAAAAACTTGGGCTCAGCCTGAGATACTCCCACTCAAGTGCAGGCCAGTTTACTGTACCTTTGGTACAATGCATTATATTGTCTGCTTAACCAAGTTCACTTTGTCACAAATATTGTAGAATGCCCAGCTTTCACCCTCTTTACAGTGTAAAGTCTGTTAAGGGTAATATTCGCAAAGAGCACAGAAAGGAACGTTTGTGCAGAATGGGATATCCAGCACATTAGGTAAATAATTGAATCAAGTATCACTGAAGCAAAAGTGTATTGTGTAAGAAAAAACACATACAAACTAGGTTATCTAGGTTTAGATATAATACATAAACTTCAAGTTATACTTACAGTATCTACTTAAAAGTAATAGAAGATTGATCAAATAAAATGTGCTGTACACTGTTGATTGTACATCACAAATTTGGATCACTGTGTGGTGTGGCACTCTAAATTTGTATTATATGATAATATACGGTATATTCATATACATATTGACCAGAAGATACTGTTTTTGATTGTTCATTTGTCATCTTAACTACTTTCTTTGCCAAGTATACACAGGTACATCTACAAAACACGACACACGTAGTTTAAGAACAAAACAACCTCACAACCAGCAGAGTATCGTGTAGTCAATACTTTACCATGAATTGGGAGTCACAGTTCAAACAGAAGAGGTGTCAAACAAACTCACCCACACAGCTGTTGTTTCTCCCTGCTCGTGATAGACGTTCATCCCAACATGCTGTACCGAGGGCCAAGGCTCCAGAGCTTTGCACCATAATATAGATCAGCGCTGCTGTGAATGTTGCAGCCAACATAATCCTACACTCCTTTCTGCCTTAGGAGTGCCACTTGTTCACTTTTTCTCAGGCATTCCCACTATTAGCACTGGCACACAAGAATTCTCCAAAATTAAGCAACATTTGTTTATGGACTGTTGGCATCCTTGTCCAAGGGTTCAACTTAAAGAGACAGCGGAACTTTACATACCAGAAGAAGTTGAGCTACAGAGAGATGTAAAACCCCAATGAAAAGATGGAGTGCTCAGAATAAAGATGGTAACACTGTTGGGCAGTGTTCAACTGACATAACAAAAAAACTGTGCGGGATCCTGCTCACTCCCTGCTTTGGCCCCTAGGCTGCCAGTCTGTTTTGGAAGCAAAGATTGAAATTCCTGACACCCCCGTGGTAAATTTTGCACATGTTAGTCCAGCATTGGAGCAAGATCTTCTGCAGTCAGTGTCTCAAGCAGAATGTGGAATATGCCAGCAATGAGGCTGGGTTGAAGAAAGGTTCCACATAATAACGACATCTTCCCCTCACCCCACCCCCTGTCCTTTTCTGAATGTGGATGAGTTTTTGTGTCTCCGAGAAAGAGACTGGGAGATGGACGTTGCAATTAAGGATTAGACCGAACACAACCTTAAAACATTATTTTATTTATTTATTGGGAAAAATAATTGACTTTTGGCATCTTTTTTTTAAAACTATAACACCATTCATATATTGCATACACTTACAGTACAAATGTAACTTACACATGCCACACAAAATACACGCACAGTGTACACAGTGTTTTCTGTCCTGTGTGTGAACGAGGAGTCACTGTGTCAGATTGTCCACTGTTGAAGGTCATCTGGCTGCCGGGGGGAATCGGTAGAATGAGTAATTTATAGAGAACGAAGGAGGAGTGGAGCCGATTGTCCCTAAATTGTTTGTCCTTGTTTTACCCATGCACACAACTAACAGTCTCCAGGAACCAAAACCTCTATTCATACCCTCCATGACTAGGTTATTGTCAGCAACAACGTCACCAGTAACCGTGTAGAGGGTCAATTCAAGATTTACATGGCTGAGAAAGTCGCCTTGTCTCCAGACTAATGTTAGCAGTCTGAAGGACACTGACCTTTTCCCACGATATAACCCCTGGCAGATAACAATGAAAATGTATTTCACTTCAAGTGACTAGTGTGCTGAATGGGTTTAAATCATCAGGTAGAGTTCATATCTAGGAAACAGGAAGAGTGTAGATGCTGTTGCCATATTAAAGGAACAATTTGGTTGATTTCAACATGTAGCTCTGTTTTGTTTAGTCTACACTGAGTTATCCTGCTGCTAGATTTCACCCAACAGGCTTAAACAGTCTTAAACAGAGCCAGTTTTAAACTTGTTTTTAGCCTCTAAACATGCTCAAAATGTCATAATCAGTGCCTAGCCATGTGCAGTTATTCCTTCCTAGTGAAAATTTAGCAGTCTCACTACTGACAACAAAAAACAACAGAGCTACATGTTGAAATCGACCGGACTTCTCCTTTAAATGCCACCTCATTCATGTCATTGCTTTTGTAAAATACTTACAATACAGATAAGCAATACAATTAGTGGCTTTATTGACATTGCATGTTAAACATAATGAAATTTGGTTTAGCAGGTTTGGTTAGCTGCTGCCTAAATATGCTGTCAAAATAAAAATGTATTACTGTATATTGTTGTACAAATCTGTTTGGTTCATTGAAGCTGTTCGTTTTTCTTTCTACTGCTACTACTATATACTGCTACGGAAAAATATTGACCAGGATTGGCAGGTCACACATTTTGGTACCATTTCCCTTTGTATTTTAATATCAGTAAATCATATACTGTTTGTGTTTACATTACTTGGCTGTTGATTTGGATATTCTAATGTTTGATATCATTTTACGATTGACTAAACAGACATAGTAAGCAGCAATGGCTTTGTGCTAGACCTCTGGATAAAAAGAGCTAAGGATAAGCTTATTGTTTCACATTAACATCTATCCTTCCATCCATCGTCATCCCCTTGTCTGTGGTCGGGTCAGGGGGGCAGCAGCTCCAGCAGGGGGCCCAAAACTCAGCTCAGCTCTCTTTTCTGCACAATGGTGAGTGTAATACCGCTCCCGCTGCGCCGATTGTCTTACGCTACATCATCATAGCTGCTTTTAACATTCACTCATTTATGTCTTATGCTACAAAATGGTTCAACAACCATAACCACTGTTGAGTGATATATTTTTTCTAGCCTTGTTGTCGTATATACTGTCACTATTTACATGTGGCCAATTTTCCACTGGACTGCTATAATGGAGCCAAGTCATGGTTGCCAGGAGATGTATGGTGCGACTGTAAAGCTTCTAGAAAAATAAAATATCTCACTTCCTGTCTATATTTGCTTTCATAGACCACAGCCCAGTGGCGACTGTATCACAATTAAAGAAGAAATAGATTGTATCTGTTCATATCATTCTGTGTATTGATCTGGTGGTATGTCTGCCTCTCTTTTCCTTCTCTCTATCTTCCTAGCCCTCGTGCCTATGAGAGCTCCTGTATCTCTCTACCTATCTAACAATCCATCTGTCCTTCCATCTGCCAGTCTCTCTATCCATTCATAGTTTATCTATCATTAACAGCCCAGCCCTTGTCTACCATCCTTTTTTATTGTTTGTTTAAACAGCCTGATTGTTGCCATCATAACATCACAGCTAGTATTAGAGATTACAAAGGACTGCAGGCTCATACAGCTGGTGGAGGCACAGAGGTATCCATGGGAACAGTTTTCTAGATCCACCCATCATCTTAGCAGGATTTATGGCAATGCCTGTTCAGATCTTTAAAGAATCTGTGACCCATTGATTTTCAGCATGAAAAAGTCTGCTCTGGTTCTTGAGACATGTGATATGTCTGTGTACCTCTATATTTTTCTTCTATATCAAGTTGTGTGTGTGACTCAGAGTAGATGATGTGCGGTTTTCCAGGCAATCTTCTCTTCATTGGGTTTGTGTGTCTTTACGCAGCATCACACAAAAGGACATATACAGTACACACAAAGGTATATAATGGGGATAGCATGCTGAGGGTACTACTGTATACAGTACATGAGTACAGAGTGCATTATAACACTGGGATTTAGTTTCACCTGGTAATGCCCAGAAAAGGCACCCAATTTGTTGCTGATTGAGAATTCTGAATAATTATCGGAGATAATTTTTCCATTTTTGGAAATTTTATTTGAGGGACCTATTTTATGTGCACCTATCTACTCCTATAACCCAGATAGCCCAACTCAAATATAATGGAAATATTGTTCAGTTTATTAAAAACAAATGTACATCTCCATTTGTCAACAAATGTTTACATAAAGTTATTGAAACTGGCAATGTGTATCAGATGAAAGTCACTAGACACATATTCTATTAAACCCACTGACTATACTTTCTTCTCCATTAAGGCAACAATCAGCTTGATGCTTAAAGTAACATTTAATGTCTTAAATGTGATAGTGGATAATTTGTATTGTATTTGTAAATCTTTGACACCACCACATAATGTTCTTATCTTATACTTTAACTTTGGCAATGGGTATAACATAAAACACCACACACAGACAACGGACAGACTCTTTGTATGGTACTATTTCAAAGTTATATAGTCCAACAAAGGTGCCGTGCTGTAGTGACAACCATTCAAATGTCTTCATCAAATATTATTAAATATAAGGCTCCATAATAAATGACATAAATAAAAATATTCATTGACTGATTTGATTGGTCTTTTAACCTTTAGGGAATGTTTTTATGTCATCTACACTTCTAAATCATTATATAAATCTTTATAGATAAGTAGTTGACAGAAAATGCAGAATAAATGTGTTTTACCATTCAATACAGCCAATTATTTTTTACAGCCCCACTCTGTAAAAATGAATATAGTATATTTATAAAGATTTATAAATAATTTTATGGTTGTAGTTTATCAGTGTCATAAAAGGCATATACCAAGTATTTCATATGTGTTACTAGCATGGCGTTTGAGCAATGGCCATGGATTCTTGGCGTTAGCAGAGATACTCAGACCGGGAACTGTCACTCTTATACGTCATCTGGGAGTCAATGCTTGACCTGGAGCACAGGAGCATTCGTTCTGATTCATGAGTCGCTCTCCTTGCCCAAAGCTCTGTAGGACGAGAGTTCAAGGTCCTTTGTTTCATCGAAATTGTCTCAAACTTGACATAGCTGTCTTTTTCAAGCTCCTCTTGGTCCAAATCGGTGCTGTGTCCCTTACAGTACAGAGCCAGAATCTTGTAGAGCAACAATGCAATAAGAGACAAAACCAAAGCACAAGCAATGCCACTTATGATAATGAAAAACTGGCTCTGCCCACCATCCTCTACATTGACCAAAGTGTAGAAGTCAATGCAAGGATCTTTTCCAGCAGCACTGCCTTTTGCTACGAGGCAAACAGAGTATCTCATTCCAGATGACAGTCCATCTAGGAGCACTTTTCCACTGCCAGCATTAGTTTCCACTGTCCTTTTGATATCGTCCTCATCATAAGGTGAGCATACAACTGTGAGTGGGGCATCATCTGGTAAGCCATCTGCTGTCCAGAGCAATACTGCAGTGTCAGATGTTTCCTCTACAATCTTAAGGTCTTTGACAGACTTAGATGCATCACTTTTCTTGCTCGTTTCATCTGCTGCAAGCTTTCTCCCATCAGCTCTTTGCTGGGATTTTGCTTGTTTGATTGATCCTTTCAGTAAACTGTTGCTGGTCGTAGTTTTCGGCTTCTTAGCGACAGCAGATGTTGTTGATGTTCTTGGAAGAACTGTGGATGTGATGGTGGGTGAGTTTGGAGTATATGTTGGAGGAGTAAATGTTGTGCTTTGGCTAGTTGGTTCAGTTTTGTTAGGCCCCTGTGGAAGGACAGTGGTACTGGTAGCACCAGCAACCAAGAGTGAAATGGTTGCTTCTGCGTTTCCAGCATCATTCTTAGCTTTGCAACTGTAGTTTCCGGCGTCTTTGAACAATATTCCATGCAAGCTCATGATGGACCATCTGATGCCATCTCCAGGTGACTCCTGGACTACAGAGTGGAACAACACAACACAAAAGTCAACATGGATCAAGTCTTACCAATTCTCAAATTGCTTTTCTAATGGATTATGACTTTGTGGCAGTAGTACTGTGATTCATACTCACCAGGCAAACTCTACAAACAATATACTGTATATAGATTTCTAAATGGTATGTAAATCTTAATGAAAACAGCATTGGTTTTGTTTTCTAAAATGGTTAAACTTTTAAAAGCTGGTATATTATACCTGTGTTGTCGACTAGTGAGCCATCTGACTTAGCCCAGTAAAGAGTTGGTGTTGGAAACCCTGTGGTGTCACATCGCAGGATAACATTACTGCCCAAATCAGATGTGATCTTAGTTGCTGAAGTCATGACTGATGGTTTTACACAGTTGTCAATTTCAGCACGCTGAAAAAGGACACCAGCCAGATTCTCTGGTGCACTGCAGGCCAAGTATAGGTCCATCAAAACAACTGGTGTGCCAGACATTTTGGATAGCTCAATCAGCTTGGATATTTTACAGTCACAGAACCAGGGGTTATCTTGGAGGCCTGCAGACGAAAAGATAAGACAAATAATGATTATTGATTGCTGTTTCATAATGCCTTACCTAGAGTCAGTGTTTGGTTTTCCCGTTCTGGGCTACTGTAGAAATATTGCGCTGCAACATGGTGGACTCCTTGGGAGAGGACCACACTCTGTATGTAGATACAAACAACTTATTCTAAATGAATGAAAACACAATGATTCTTACTTTCAGGGAATTATACACTAATGAAAACATAGTTAATATTATGTTAATATTTGTTGTATTTATTATATTCCATTTTTGCCAATGGATTGCCCTAAATGCTACAAACTAGACCTGGGAAGACCTGTAGAAATGAACCTTGTATATACTTCTGTATAAACACCTGCTGCACACAATAGATAAGCACATGTACCGTTGCATATTAAAGCCCTTTAACCAGATTAGTTTGTCTTAACAGTGGCAAAGCACCTAAGCTGGCTCTGGCCTCACATCAGTTTGTGGCAACACACATTTTCAATTAGACTTTCTGGCATAAATGTCATTAGATCACTGACTACTTTAACGCTTTATAATCCCTACAATGTCCTAAATTTTCTCTGACATCCTAGTTTCAAGTACACACCATAATTTAATGTTGTATATTAAAAAATAAATTGTAAATTGTAAGGGTGAGCATACCTCTATTATATTACTAACATGAAATGATTTTAGTACATGCTAAAGAAGGTATCATCTGTCCTCCAGCCTAATCCTGTTTCTTCTTCACATACACTAGAGAGCACAGCCAGCTCTTTCGGCACAGATAAGCTAGTTTGCCCTCATAATTTATATAATTCTTTTCCACTGTCTTTGCAACACAGATAGAGTAAACAAACATCTAGTCTTGTAATTAAAAATGCTTGCTCACATTCAGTTTCATGCAAGTCAAATATACATCCAACAAAAAAGATGATTTAAATAAGATTTAAATACTAATCATATTCTAATAAGACTACACTTTTTTGGTTTCACTCCACAATAACTTTATACAGTTTTCACAGCAAGGGAGATTCAAAGATTAGACGTCTTTTTTCTTCCCAGCTTTTAAAGAAAAACAAAGGAAAGTCTGCATATTCTCTCTTTTATGGCCCCTTCCTTAATTGTTTGTCAGCAATGGAGGGCAGTACTATACGTAAGTCGCCATTGGTAAGATATTTCAGTGGCAGTGCCACATTTTTCGTGCCAAAAACAACACAAAACAATCTATCTAAAATATATATATACAGATCAATCTACTAGCTTGATTATAATTGATCAAATACTGTACATGTCTATTGACATATCTGCTCATAATTGCAGAACCTGTAGATGCACAAAAGTAGGTTGTTATCAAGGTCTACAATCCCCTGACGAGATGAATAAATATTAATTCAACTGAAATGTAGAAATCCTGTAACATTTATTTTAGACTAAACCAATACTTTACTTCTAAAGAGCAGGCCATATTATTAGCAGAGCATTTTTTGTCTAGAAAAACTTTGTTCGGAAATGTTTGCTTGAATGTTGTGTGATTCAGTGCAAAAATGAATGGAAACACCTTAAAATGTCTCAAATCAATTAGATATACCAATTTGATTGCAAAACATTATGTGACGTCATTACACACAGGTTTTTATTCACTTTCAAGTCATTGGATAGAAACACACTTTCACCAGCTTTATTCGCATGAGTTTTTTTTACCGAACAAGTGGATGGAAACTTAGCTACAGTGCATTTGCTGTACTTGTTCTATGTTCTGCTGAAGTTGACCCTGGCTTGGATTGCCAAGAGGCAGTGGGTTAACTATTCAATAGATAATTAGGACAATAAGTTGATAATGTACATTAGGCATCTAATTAGCATATTCCACTACTTTGAATAAGCTAATGTGATTGTGTCCTGACAGTCACTGCCAGGGCAGGTTTGAGTGAATCAGAACAAGTCTGGTTAGACTAACAGGGGATGGAATCACCTACAGCAGATCCTGTTATTCCAGAGGTAATTGCAAACCCCAAAAGTATCCTGCTATGGTGCCTAATATTCTACAAAACTTCACCTTTTTGTCCTTACCTAACAAAACTTTCTGGGAGACGTTAGTGGAGATGGGTGCTCCATTGAAGGGTGGCCAGATATCCATGAAATCTGAGGGCAGAGTGGCTAATTTGTTGCTGGATAGATCCAAGTAAGTAATGTTGAGGAGGTAGGGTAATGCTTCAGTGGGAACATGAGTAATTTTGTTGTTGTGTAGATCCAGTGTCTTCAGACTGGGCATCTCTTTCAGAGACTCCCAAGGGAACATTGAGATCATATTTCCATCCAGCCTCAGCTCGTGGAGCACTTTGAGGTTGTAGAAACTTGCACTATCCACTGAGTTTATGGAATTGTAAGTAATCCACAGGTACCGTAGGTCCACCAGGTAGTAAAAAGCTTCTGTTGGAATTCGCCGTACCATGGTTTTCTCAATACGAAGTTTGATCGTATCCACAGGGACGTTGACAGGGATATCAGACATGTCCGGATCATTGCAGACCACAGATCTGAGAATAAAAGATGAGTTAAATGGTTTGAACATATTCTACAACCAGATAACAAAACAAAGGCCAAATGTAACACGTTTTTCCAGTTTCCAACTATTTTCCAATGAAACAGCAGTTGAGTATTTAAATAAATTAAAATAAGGACCTGTCAGCAAGGTTGTGTCATTAATTTATTCATCCATCCATCCAGACTCTATGTTGTAATTTTTTTGACATGACTGTAGTACATCTAAAAGGCACTTTCCAGATGGCAAGATTAGAGCTAATTACTATCATTATGAATGGTGAGTTATTATGTGGATTGACTTTCACTGCAGCAGGTGGAATATCTGGAAGCTGTTATAGTCACGGATAAAGACCAATGTACAAGAGAATTGTTGAATGTAATAGCTTTCAATCAAAGAGTTTAATTATTATTACATCATTACTAACTATAACGTTTAGCTTTTTTGGCTATGTTATTAGGGTCAATAGTGCTAGTACACCTAATACAATGTAACAGTCACCTTTTTCCTGTTTTCCAACTGGCAAATCAAACTTCTCACTGTTGTCTAACTTGTTTTTGAAAATTAATTTATACAAACTAATCCAGCCTATGGAATTTGGAATAGTGGATGTTATATTTTAACTTTTTATCTTCTTTATGTTAGATTCAGCATAATGAACTATCATTTTATTTTCTTTGTCGCCCAAGTTTGACTGCAAACGTGCGTGTATGCATTATACAATAGGGTTTAGCACTAATAAGACTAATTAGACAGGTGGTCATTAGGTCTTTGTCAGGGTTAAATGGATTTGTACAATGCCAGGAATTGTGCATTAGGGCAATACAGCACACTACAACTTGTACAAACAAATTGCACTGTGCATTTTATATCTTTATTTTCACATTATATGTATAGACTTTAGATACTGACTTCAAAGCTACAGCTGCACAGCTAATTGTTGTTCATCCAAATGGGGTCACACTCAAAACATTTCTTTTCACATACTGATGGACGCAGGATTGGAACAACAATTAGCTGTGTGTAAATTAATATGTAAATGAAGTGTGTTCTCGTTACTTTCTGTTGATTTAACTCAGGTCACACACACCTTGATGTCAAATGGGTCATCATTCTTAAAAGCATCTGAGAGTTTCACAAATTTAGTTCAAGACTACACAGGCTGTAAAAGGATTGTTTTTATCTAGCATTTATTTTGTAGGTAAAGGCAAAGAAAAAGTGACATAATTAGGCAAACTTCTGAATTTTTTTAACATATGTCATGACATTTTCTTTCATTCTAATTTTTTGAAATTGCGTGTAAGCAAGAGTACAATTTACCTGGTTCCTGCTCCATCGGTACGACCATGGAAGACACAGGTGCACTGGGATGGACAGAAGGGATGAGCCATACTGAGGCAGCATAGGAATACATGCACATAGAGAAGTCGACGCATGGTTTCACCAAATGCACCCACAGTTCTCACATTGAGAAGAGCTCATGAAAAAGACATCCAGATTCAGTGGTTTAAAGTCCGTGAGAGGCAACAGTAAACAAGCTGAGGATTCAATTACAGTACAGCTCACCTGTCCGATTGACAGTGTGGGGGAGGTTGTTGGATTAGTGGGGGATTTCTTGGGTTTGACAGGGTCATGCAAGCTACAAAGGCCACGGGGCAGGACCAGTCATTTTGACATGGCGCTAATCGGCTAATGCTGGAAAGGTTTCCCGTCAGGTGATCCTGCCATGCCTTTGTTAATCCATTCTGTTCCCAATCTTATCATTGCTTTTTTTAAATTTAACTCACTAATGTCCATTCCCTAACCTATGTCAAATTCATTGTTACCCCCATTGGAACACTTTTAATAGCACACTATGTACAGCTTAGTTCAACCCTTTTTTGGTTATATCCAATCACAATTCCTTTGTAATACACCATGGCTTTGACTGTATAGATTTTCTTTCTTTTGCATTCTGACGTAAGTCCTCTGACTCAACACATTCCTTAAATGTAAATGTTTTATTGAGCTGGAGGCTATATGTAAGATGTGTGAGGGAGTTCTGTCTGGCACCATGGTGCAAAGTGTAATCTTGGATGTGATTTATTATCTGTCTGGGTGGAACTGGGGCTTAGGATAAGGGGCCACACTGAACCTGCCTGCCTGCCGATGACAGGTCCACAGTAGCGTGTCCCTTTTCATATTATTTTTTGCACATGTTGGTTTAGAATAGACACATAACAGCTCATTTTTAAAGGGTTGGCTCGAATGTGTCAGGGCTTGTGAGATTATTTTCTAACTAGCATTTGTTATGTTGATAGAAATTGAATTGCAAGTTACAGCACATCTTTCACAATTAAAGCATTACCCTAAAGAGTAAATGAACATGTAAACTAAAAGGTACTCTTGTAGACACTCCATCTTGATGGCATAGCAAGTGACATCATTCCTATTATTTATATTCCATTCATACTAATTCTTTGACTTTATAAACACAACTTGGCCTCTTATTTGTTTTCTTTAGTCTTAGCTAAGTCTTTAGTCTTAACTAGACTAGACTCTTAGACCCAAGTTTAATTTGTGAACCTTGCATGGAATCTGTTCTTACACTTTTTTAGCTACTGTGCAGTGGTGATAGACATTATGTACGTAGATTTAAATAGACAGGTTGGATCATTGTTTTCTACTTGTTACCTCTATTGATCCTTGTGTTTTTATTGACTTCCTGATTCACAGTACAGAACATAATTTATAAATTGTTTGTAACCTTATATCTAAAAAAACAAGTGAAAAAGTGAATTATCATTTACATATACTGTATCCAGTAAATTGTAAAATGACCATATGCTTTCTGTATCAATATAAATTATATAATCGTGCTTGAGAGTGCTTCATAATCTTTCTGGTGCAGATATATTTAGTCTCAACTTGTGGCTGCCAACTCTTTATATGGAATGACTAAGAGGAAAGGAGGACATCTAGTGGTAAGAGGTTATACTGAGTATTTGCTTGTGATAAACCTTATTTCCCATCTCTTAAAGGGGAGCTATGCAGTTTCTATATTAGCTTAATTTACCTCAACTGAACAGCTTCGGAGTCATTGGAATGGTTATATGACTTTTTGTTTAGTTGAATGGTGGTCGCCTCGTTTCCCCTTAGCGCATGAACTTTGCCAAAACTGCATAGCGCCCCTTTAAAAGTAATCCATCTCACGAAAATGGTATCCGGCCTGACCATATTTCACGACTTACCTGACAGTTAATAACAGTGATAGATTGGCTCACATGGTAGTTCCTTTTGATACTACCAGCAGGACTACTAAGTCATTTTAACCTAAACAAATTGAATCTAAGACAAAAAGTATTTATCAACAAGTACACAAGTGAATTTTATTAATGCAAGCAAATTTGATCATACAGGTCAAATAAGCCACCTCAAGCTGTTGGCACATGAATGTACAAAACATAGTCAATTTAAAGCTGCTACTAAGCATTCGTAGTGAAAGTACAAAAGACTAATACGAGGAGAAAGCTGAAAGCATTTTTCAGATCATTACAGAATAAGCAATGTTGGTACAGGTAATTAGATTTAAGACATGGTTGAGAGCTCATCACAAACTAAATAGACTCAACTCAAAGACTACAGTCTCTAATATCAGTAGCATAACGCGGAAAGCATGAAAGGTTTAGTACTGCACATATAAACAAAGGGTTGAGCCAGCAAGACAGTCAAAAGTGTAAAAATAAAGAAGTGAAATAAAGTAACTTTTGAGTCAATAAGACTATATTAATGCATGTCCATGCCACAAAAAACATCTAAATTCACAATCGTTACTAACAGTACAGTTATCCAACTTTGAGTTGAACACCAATGCACTTACATCTAGATAGAGCACAGAAATGGTCAAATAAGTGCATGAAACTATCTTTTAGGAACACCGACAAAAACAAGTTTTTGCCAGGCAATGAACTGACAGGCCACCTGTTGTAGTGTTATCGCATCAGGATGTGTAAGCGATAAAGTTACTGTCATGACCCGTGAACAAAATGACTGTGATAAACACTTTTCTCACATCTGATAATTCACCAAGGAGTGCCACTACACCAACAACTGTCAGGGTTTCTTTTGGATTGGGACAGATAGATGCAGAGTGGACTGACCCACACATCTTCTCTTCTCACATTAATTGTCCTTAAATGTTAGTGCTTAACATATAAGTATGCTTTCATATATCAGTATATACAATGCAGAGTTCTGCAAAAACAGGAGTTTTAATATTTATAAAGTTCCACTTTTAAGAAATTAAAAAGGGAGTTATGAAAGTATGTTTGCATGTGCTTTTTTTTTTTTTGCTCGTGATGCAAAGACGGATGAAGTCATTCACAGTCCTAAAATACATTTAATTGGCAGGTTTATCATAAAATAACCCATCATTTATCTTTAATTGACTAATCGCATCTTTTGAGATTTCTCAAAGTCATTGTTTCCTGTTAAACAGGCTTGGCACATCTAGCACGTATTTGTTTTACTCTAATGATTTATTTGGTATTTATTATTGTGTCGTCTTGCTATTGTATAACTTCAAATAGAAAAACAGATTGAATTACTTTCATATGAAAGTGGTTTTAATCCCTGGGAATACTGGTATGACAAAGGTTTGTGATGCTTTGTGGTTGTGTTGTGAGATTTAAAATATTTTTTTAAACTAACCACCCGTTCACATACAGTACATCATTTTTGAACATGAAATCTCCAGACACACAACACGGGAAATGTGCTTGAAAACCCTTTTAAGCCCCTGTTGAACCCCTCAGAAATCAGCAAAAAATAAATTATGCATGAGAGCAACATGACACGTAGCATTAAATTAAAAAATAAAACTATATGCAAATTATTCAAAGTGATAAAAAAAGATCAAATACTACTGCTACTTCTGATTCTACAAAAAGACTACACTAAAACTACTATTAGCACTAAACAACTTGTATCAAGAATAATATAACTGCCATAATGATAATCATAACACCATCCATGAAAGAGGTAAAGGGGCTTTTTTTCATTTGAATAGCTGTTTGTGACTGAGGAGGTTTGTGTGACGTCCCCCCCCAGACCACACTGTCATATGACGCACCAGTGACATCAGCAGTGGCGAGGGCCCTAGGCGCCATCCGCCCCCCCTCCTCGGGAGGGGATGGTAGAGACAGACAGATAGAAAGACAGAAGAGAGAGAGAGAAAGGGGGAGAGAGGCCGGAGTGGCAGGGTCATGCCTCACGCTGGTCTTTATGTGTAGGCGTTGAGACGCTCCTTGGAGCGAGTGGAGTGGATGTCATGAAGCTCCTGCTCCTCCTTAGACTTGATGTCTTCATACTTCTGCATCCGACAGGCGTCCTTCACGTAGGCCCAGTTGGCAGACAGCACCATTAAGTAGTGGATCTGTGAGAGGATCAAAATTATGAAGCGTGACAACAATGCAAACCAATTACTGTATTTATGTATAGTATTGTATTGTATAGTGTATTTATTGTTTTGTATTTATGTTCTAGTTTTAATGGGAATTGCGGCGAGTATGAGCACTGTAATTTCCATTTTTATGGATGAAATAAACTTGACTTGACTTGAATTTTAAAATATCTATGCTTTTTGCTCACATTTGCTCAGTTAATTGTGAAAACATATCATAACATAACATCTTATTAGAATATAATATAGACATAATTTCTCAGTTGTATTGCCATTTGTGGATGCAAATTAACAACTTGATTAACAAGATTACTTATATGTATGCATTTAAAATTTAATGAATAGTCTTTAAACTCAACCACAAAACTGAATTTCTGTGGTATGTGTTTTTCAAAAGCAGCTTCCACAGATGCCACTTATGCTTTAGTTTTTTTTAAACTAATGCAGTCATTTTGGTATGCCAAATATGTTTTTTTGTGGGGTTTTTGAGTTGTAAGCCATAGAAGTGGGATTCAGCCAACCCTAACCCTAACCCTAAAGCTTGTTTTATGGCCCTGTAAATAAAGGAGGACATTTCCAATGATCCAGCAGGTGGCAGCATAATGCTAAACCTTGTCTTGGACTTGTTACCATGGCAGCTAAGAATATAATGAATGTATTGTGTTTTAATGACTGAGGTTGTAACACAGCTTCTCTTTGCACAAGGAACGACAGTTTCCTAGCTGCACCGCTCTTTGTGTCTGATATGCAGAAAGACAAATTAAGCCACTGAGATTTAAACACTGACTTTTTTTTTCTTGCACCGATTGAGATGTCGGTTTCGAGGGCAGCTTGTTATTGGGATTTATCAGTGTATCTGTTGTGATGAATTTCATCCGCCATCCGCTGGGAAAATAAAATAGTATGTGCGGAAAAGAGTCCTGCCACAATTTGCACCATCAGCCCTGTATAGCAAACACTTTCTGTTTCTCAGAAAATGGCTCCTCACAAATTACTGAGTGATGTTTGCAACAACCCCAGAGCCTTTCTTCTCCCTGTTTCCATGACAACGGCATGACATGCCTGGCGCCTCGGAAAGAGGGAGGGAGACAAACCCTGTCTTTTTCACTGCACCAAAATGCCTTCTCTCCCATCTATACTTTAGCTATTTTCCCACAGGCAACACACAACACAGGCAAGTCATGAACCAGCCATGACAAAACATAGCTATTTTCCCAGATACATTATTTACCTACATTTACCTTTTATTAAACAAAACAAAAAAAACTGTAAACTCTTACCACTGCCGAAAATATTTGACAACACAAAAAAAAAAAACTCCCAACAAGCTTAAGCGGCATCTGTGGAATCTTCTTTTGAAAAACACATGCCACAGAAATGTGTTCTTCTGTTTTGTGGTTGATTTAAAAGAGAGGTGCAAGTTGTATTGGTGTCTCACCATAGCAATAACAGCAGCTCCTGCTCCAGCGAGGGCACAGATGAACAGGTGGAATGTCATGTCCAGCTGTAGCCAAAACAAATCACAGCACATATTACACTTCAAGCATTAGTGGACGTCTGTGCGAGTGAAAATCCTGCTTGAAAATACACTTGTAAACATTGAGTTCATTATGGTTTTACATTCACAATCACATTTGATTATGAACAACTTTATCGTTCAACAATTGTGAAAAAAGTTCAGTTAGATGTAGAATGTAGTGCTTTAATGTGCCTTTTTAAATTTTGCATGTCTGCCATGACAGAGGCAAAGCAGCGGGTGTGGGAGAAGTTCGGAGAAGACATGGAGAAGGACTTTCGGTCGGCACCAAGGTGGTTCTGGAAAACCGTTCGCCACCTCAGGAGGTGGAAGAGAGGAATCATCCAAGCTGTATACAGTAAGGATGGGACGTTGTTGGGGTTCCTGGGAGTATGTCCAACCAGTCTGCATGTGTTTTGTGGATCTGGAGAAGGCGTATGACCGGGTCCCCCGGGAGAAACTGTGGGAGGTGCTGCGGGAGTATGGGGTGAGGGGGTCCCTTCTCAGGGCCATCCAATCTCTGTATGACCAAAGTGAGAGCTGTGTCCGGGTTCTCGGCAGTAAGTCGGACTCGTTCCAGGTGAGGGTTGGCCTCCGCCAGGGCTGCGCTTTGTCACCAATCCTGTTTGTAATATTTATGGACAGGATATCGAGGCGTAGTCGGGGCGGGGAGGGGTTGCAGTTTGGTGGGCTCGGGATCTCATCGCTGCTTTTTGCAGATGATGTGGTCCTGATGGCATCATCGGTCTGTGACCTTCAGCACTCACTGGATCGGTTCGCAGCCGAGTGTGAAGCGGCTGGGATGAGGATCAGCACCTCTAAATCTGAGGCCATGGTTCTCAGCAGGAAACCGATGGAGTGCTTTCTTCAGGTAGGGAGTGAGTCCTTACCCCAAGTGAAGGAGTTTAAATACTTTAGGGTCTTGTTCACGAGTGAGGCGACCATGGAACGTGAGATTGGTCGGAGAATCGGAGCAGCAGGTGCGGTATTACATGCCATTTATCGCACCGTTGTGACGAAAATGGAGCTAAGCCAGAAGGCAAAGCTTTTGATCATGACCGAAAGAACGAGATTCCATCACACTGTAAGATGATAAAGGAAATAGTTTATTTAC
Source organism: Etheostoma perlongum (assembly GCA_026937815.1). Taxonomy (NCBI): domain Eukaryota; kingdom Metazoa; phylum Chordata; class Actinopteri; order Perciformes; family Percidae; genus Etheostoma; species Etheostoma perlongum. The sequence continues at coordinate 25,244,691 of CM049380.1, forward strand.
AACTCTCTGAAGCTAGAATGTATTTAGCTATTTAAGGGAATCTAGACAGTAGTTTTGTGGTTGAAGTAATGTGAGTATTTGGTGTGTCATGGTGGCTTGTGGTTAGCAGCCTGGGATCTTTTGAATGCAACTGTCCAGCTGTTATTGACATTTAAACTGGCTAATTTCTCACTAATGTATACATAATTATCCTTACATTGAAAAATATTCCAGCATGCATATATTGGTAACATTATGAATGTATGTAACATCCAGTAATTAGTAACATTGTTTAATACTTAGACAGCCTACTTTGACCTTACCTCATTGGATTCACACATCTTGTAGAATTTCTCTGATCCAGCACACACTGTTTTCGCCTCAGCAATTGGCACAACACCTAAAATTAATAAATAATACATCATGTATGGAAAGTAGTGTGCTACAAAATGTACACAAAGAACAGGCAACGTCAAAGTGCAAATATTTGCAAAAGGTTCAAGTATACATAATTCATTATAATACACACAATTTCACACACATGCAAAACATAGGCATTTAATATGATGGTGGCAGCTGAAATGGTTGTTGGCACAGAGGCTATTTTAGTGGCTGCCAGTGGCTAATTGACTGAAAGATATGTCACTAATTAGAAAATAATGAGCCAGCCATATAAGCTACTGATATGATGGACCTTAGCTTTATCCCAGCTCAACATAATGTTATTCTGGATCATTAAAGTCATCAGGACAGTAATTTGAGGGGTAGTCTTGCATTGCCAGTCATATCTCCACAGCCCTGTATCAGAGCTAGAGAAAAGTCTGACTGGGAGTTAACATTCTGGGATAGCAGAAAAGATGTTCTGGCTCGTTTGTCTTGCTTTAAACCAATTGTTTAAACAATGGTCTTGGGTGGCTCTAAGCCACGGCAGCGACGGTGTTCTTAGATAGTGGAAGGGAAGGAGAATGCCAACTGAAATAGGCAGCCAGTGGCAGGCTTTATCTCATCAGACTATATCCAGTCAGTCAGACTATTTGCAGAGTAGTCTAGATCCACAAAGTTCCGCTTCCAGGATTGCAACGTTGCCAACAGAAATTCCATTGGTTGTCACTCTTTTTGGCATGATGTCCATTACCTGCTCTTTTTGTGTTGAAATTTTAAACTCATGTCGATTTATGAAGACTATGGTTAATTGCTGGATTAACCAACCAGATTATTAAAGTCCTGAGCAGTAGAAGATGAGTTCTGTTATATGTCAAAATATAATTTTACTCACCATCAGTTATCAATAGCCTTAACAGTTGCATTATCCACCCAGAGATTTTTATAGAAACATACTAGGAGCTAAAGTTGTTAAAAAAAATGCAATGGAGACTATCCATCCTTACCATACTGGCGTGGGTCCAGGCAGAGGGTGGCCCCCTCCAGCACGGTAGCATTTTGGCAAATATTCCAGATGTTGAAATAAATAAAGACTGGGAGGGAGGTGAAAGCAGTCACTCCGAGCCAAGCCAGCATGAAGATGTATGTCAGCATGATGAACTGCAATGGCAACAGAGAAACAGAGATCAGGCACTTGTGTTGATTGAACAACTTTACTGTAATTTATGTAAGATTGAACTTCATATATTTTCAAGTTAAATTATTTTTAATTACACTGATGCACTACTACTCCGACTCCTACTACTACTATTGTAGAATGTGTTTGTGAATTACAGGGCATTATGGAAGGACACATTGGTCTTGAGGGATACAAATTGTTTGGTGTAAATCTTTGACCCTTTTAGGTTACAAGGTGTTCCCAAGCCAGGGCTTGCTCGTTTCTGACAAGCAGTCTTATTTTGGTTTGGCCATTTTTCATGGACACAGGATTAGTACATACAGACTTAATGACCTTAAAAGCCACAAATACCACAGCATGGCTCATTTCCTTTGCCTCCCCGTGGAGCTTTAGATTTTCTAAGCAATTATATCACATAGATAATCTTGTTAGGATCGCTGCAGGCTCCCTGATATGCTCCGTACGAGAGTACTCATCATTTTGAATTGTTATTCTGGTGTAATAAAATTTTTTGGATAGATGTTTTTGCTATCATTGTAGAGCACTTTAGCTGTCTTGTCTCTGAATTGTCTTTTTGGAGTTTATCTAAACACACACGCATGCAAATCAACAAATCATTTAGTGCACAGAAGCTTTACAATATGTGTTTGCTGCCTGATTTGTCATGCTTACTCAATTCCTACATGTTCTACATATAAAGTTGACTTGAAATTAGCTAAAATAATAATATATATTATTTGATTAAGATTTGATGTAACACAATAACAATGCATATACCAGGTGTATACAATCTGTTACATTTGACTATTTTCTCTTGACTGTGTTAAAAAACAACACAAAAAGAGCTGGACAGAGCATATGTAGTGAATGCCACTATGGCAAAGACATACAGAAGCCTTCACCTACTCAACCTTTGAGGGTAATTCCCTTGGAAATGACCTGACATTTAGACTGTTTGATTACCAAATGACTCCTTGAAATGTGCAACACCTATGGAAGCTTATATGCAGAAGTATATATTATTATAATAGCAATAAATATAAGGATATATTGCAACCAACATCTAAGCTTAATTTGACTGATAATATGCACTTAAATGTTAGTCCTACCCAAGCGCTGACACAGCGCCCGCAGGTGGTGATCTTGAAGTCTCCATACAGATCTTTAATGGCTCCACTGGTGAAGAAGCCTTCCACCATCAGCAGGATGCCGTAGACGAAGAAAGCCGAAGCAATGCCGTAGATCACATACTTGACAATGTCAATCCTGGAGAATGAATAGAGAACCACTGAAAACATCCACAACACAATGTTACACTTTGTTCTTGAAAATATAACACATCTTAAAATGCAATGTGGAAAAATAGTATATGCTGTGTAAAAGAGCATTTATTAATGTTTTTTATTTTTCCTTATGGGTGTGCTCACTGACAATTCTTTAGGGTCAATAATGTTTCCTTCAAAAACTCAATCTAGTTTGATCCTTTCCTACTCACATGGTGAAGACATCCAGTGCATCCACAGGGCTCCGCACCACCTCAAAGTAGTTCTGGAGGATGGTGACGGTGCCAGACAGGGCCTCATGTCCACAGCCGCAGAACAGAGCCACACCCGCATACAGCAAGATGGTGGCTATAAGAGATGGATATGGGATTCCACCCAGGCATTTGATGCAGCATTCAAGGCATCCTAAAGAAACACAAAGAGATAAAAAAGCTTAACTATTAGTCAATAAAGACATAAATGGACAATTCAACTTATTAAAGAAAATCCAGGATGGGTGCATATTTGTATATGGTGCACAGGATTCTTACTATTGCTAAACGTAAAATCATTCAACAAAACTTTGCCATTGGACAAATACACTATACTGCCATTTACGTTTTGAGAATCTCAAACCACTCTTAAACTAAATACAACAACTTGACAACTGGACTACAGACTACTGGATTAAAAAGCCAAAAAATGGTATAATATATCCATTGGCCACTTTCCCTCTATGTATGCAGGGATCTGGCTTCACATTTTCCCTTGTGTTTTTGGTTTGTGCATCATAGTCATTTTGTCAGTTGTTTGGCCCTACAGACGATGCTGACATTTTATTCAGCACTAAAAACTCAACCTGAGTTTTACATAGTGATCCTGACCGTTAACCCCATGGTGCTTTCCCCGGCTTCCTGTCCCCAGAGGCCCTTAAGGTGACAAATCACTGCTCGGCTCCAACTTCAATCTCCTGTCACACAGATTGCTCACAGAGAAGCTGAGTCTGTAAATACTTGTACACGTGGGTGTGTCTGTATGAATTTCTTAGATTTATGAGTCTTCCTGTCTTGTGTGTATTTGTGTGTGTGTGTGTGTGTATTGGGGTACGCCATTTGTCAGTGTAACAGCAAGAGAAGTGGAGTTGATAACCTGTGGAAGCATGGACCAAAACCAGGCCTTATCGGGTCTTGCAGGGCATTGCTATATATTAACAACACAGACACATTTTTCACAAAGCCTAGCCCCTTCTGAATCCATTTGTTACTCTTCATTTAAAGCTTTATTACTTTGTAGAATGGATAGCTGCTTCCTAAATATGCATTGCGGTTTGAAGTCCAAATCAATACACGCATATAAAATGCACAATTATAATCCCATGTTAATAGAAATGGGAAATTCCTCTTGATCAGTTACTTCACTATCATGGCACGTGATTTAATTAATCTGTGTTGGCATGCCTGTTGTCGTTCATTAAGGAGACTCCATGACAGCACAATCAGTTTTCATTGTCAGTTGTAGAGATGATCAAATATTTTAGGATCATGCATCAAGGATGTTTGCTGTCTTCACCTGTGTAAAGGGGCATGATTCCCCTCTTCATCGTCCGCCTCCTCCTTCTTCTCTGCTCTGTGCTGCTGACTGATTCAAACCTGAGTGGAATACCAAGTAGCTGGTCCGCCTGCTGGGCTGTGCCTAGTGCTCAGACGCTTGGTGCAGCTCCAACCCTCGCTCAGGCTTGCCTAGATTATCTGCATCCTCGCTGATGTAATCCAGTGCTATAGACTGTAGAGACTATTCTGCCTCCCTACTTTACTACTTTTGTCCTGGAAAGGTTTGCTGATAATCAATACGCTATTTCCCAATAACCTCAGCAGCGCTTTCACACTTCAGCTTCATCCACCTAGACCACCTACAGTTTTAAGAAATGAATTAAATATCAAAGTCTGTCGTACATGCTTCTGGTCCCACCTTCTATTCAGTTTGTTGATGTTTTTTGGGCTCAGTTGTGCAAAGTAGGAAATGTGCCCAATTTATGATTGAGTGGATGGTTTTAAACAGGAGGAACATGTCTGGATAGGTGGGCTTTCTTTAGTTTTTTTTGTCTTAAGGAACAGGGTAGGGTAACTGTTTGCTGTTTACAACACTCCCATATGGTATTATCACTGCCTTGGTGTTTCTCCATCACACCCACTTTCCCAACCAATGAATGGGACGTTACCTGGCAAGGGACATCAAATTCAGGAGACACCTCACCTTTGGTGCCTTTTAGACTATCAGGTAGGTGCCATCTGACATCCACTCCCAGGCGCTTTCACACCAATTCACACCTATATTTGTGTGACTCTGTCAACCTGCAGTAGCTTTAAATGACTGGGACTCCCTATCTGCCAGTAAAAGTGATGCCGCCTCTTGGGTGAGTAGTGTAACAACTTCAATTCAATAATGTAAGTCCAAGGGATAGTGTATAGTCAATAGTCAGGAGGTAAATCCCTTTGTCAAGATAATTAATATTAAACAATGAATTGCATTTTCACCACTTGCCCTCAGCTTTCTTTGTTCGCACAGTTGTTAGTTGCTTCCTAGATTACTTTTGGACAGCTCCCATAGAAGCTGTGGGAATTGGTTGTGTTCAATCAAAGGTTGATTTATGTGTATTGTTTTCACGTGTTATCATACAGCAGAGGTGTGTCTGGTGTTGTCTTTTTTCAAAATGCAATATCTCTCAGATGCATTGCATTCTAGTCTGAAGCAGTTTGTTTAACTCATATTTTTTATTGAAGAATGTATTGTTGTCATGATATTTTCCACCTCACTAGTAAGAAATCACTGTATGACTATACTGTATGTAGCCCCTTATGCATGGAAATAAGACAATTAACATGTTCTATGTAACAACTGTGGCCAGAAATGCACAGTACAGACTGAAAGTGATTCTGTCGCCACCCCTTCCCTCAGACTCATTATCTCGAGTTACCTTTTCGTTTCAGGAAGCAGGCAGTGACAGGATTTATTGATGCGATAGTGTTCTCTGACAAGATGAGAGAGAGCAGTCAGATTTACCCTCCATGCTCTGGGTCACTGTGCCTATTTAAGTCAGTGTAAAAGATCAAACTGTCTAGTCATATAAATGCTGAGCAAAACAGACAAGTTCCGTTTTCTGATGATTAAATACTTCAGATGTTCCAGCAGTGTTATTTTTGGCCTCAATGTCATACGTGAGCAAAACTGTGTTTATGAAGCACCCTGATGAAACACATGCCATCTTTATAAAGTCCAGTATTCGTTAAAGCTCAAGTTGAAGTGGAAGCAGTTATTACAACATTGCATGGCGAGTAAGTGGTTTTCCTTTTACCTTTGACACATGCTGGTTAAATTTGGTGCTGTAGATGTTCAGAGCCTGTGCTCTACATGAAGGGAGATGAGCAGTAATGTAAATGATTTATGTCATGGCCTCAATCAAGGTTTATTACCTATGCATTATTCACATTTCTGCAGACAGATTAAACCAGCTGGAGCCGGCATTTTATTGTTCCTTATTTTAAATATATTTGACTTATTTTAAAAAAAATTCTGATGTACAACAGCACCAATCAAGTCAATAGTCAGATGTCATTACATTACAGTTACAGTTATTAGATTGTGAGCTACAACAAAATAAATCATCTAATGACTTGACTGAAAGAAAGGGTTTCTAAGGAAACATTTGGAAATTAAGTTACAGGGTAAATGGGACCTTTATTGAGTAACAAGAATTATGTTTTATTGATTGTCTGCTTTTAATTTTGTGGAGGGGAAACTCCTCAGATCAAATAAAGATAGATGTGTATATATTTAAAGGGCAGAATTAAACAATTTAAAATTAAAATTACTTCTGAATAGTAAATATTACATCATGGTCTAACAGAAAGAAATATAATCTCTGTTTTTAGTCCTGCATTCTAGCATACTTCCCAAATATTTTGATTATAATATTAAAACTATGACTGGACCATGCTATATTGGGGCTTTATGGTGCTATGATTGCTTTGGCTGTTGTGATACATGTCCTCACTACATGAGACAAAACCTCCTCTTATACCAGCTGCACATCCTCTCATTTCCTCTCCATAACTCTTCATTGATCCTAACTGGCTGCAAATGGAGCTGGTGAAAAATAGCAAGTGATGGTGCGAACTGCCTCGGAGAGCTACTGGATGCTTGATCCATAATTTAGAAGTGGCACAGAGCAGCAGAGCACAAGCCTCTCACATTCATTATTCATGCTTTCTGCTTATCCCAAAATTACCTGAGAGGAAAATAAAAGATGAACTGCTTGATGTCGCAAGTATTTGAATTGATCTTGCTCACAGGTGTAGTACTCCTTGTCTTTGAAGTACAGACCGACAGCAAGTCAAGTTGGGAATTGGGCCTAATTGACTTTTAAGCTTATTAAATGGACCAGAAGAGGCAATGATGATGAATCATATGCATGCTATATACTTGGTATTTGTTAAGCAGCTGCAGGAGACAATGGAGCTATTCTAGTATTTTGGATATTATAAGTTATTGCTTTATTTGGCAGAATAGGCAAATTGCTCCCAGACATATAACATTTCATTGTTAGTCTCTGGAGGCTATCTCTAAAGCATTGAAGGCTTTTGACTTAAATATATATTTGTTTCAAAGTAACACTCATATGTAATTGCTTTTAGTTCCATATGTGTCTCTAACTGGAACAAAACAACTAAGAATATTCTTCCCTCTGAGTGTTAAACAAATTAATAACACTTGCCAAAATTGAAAATCTGGCAACACAAGGATTAGTCTAATGCATTTTGAACAAAGAGACAGCATTGCAGTAGACAGTGTGGTTTTAAATACGTTATCCTTCACACAAAAAAGCTTCTGTTTAAAAAGATTTAAAAAAAAAAAAAAAGTGAAGCCTACATGACCCCAAACACGGAGGTCCAATCAACAGAAGGCATCTCCCTAATACAAAGAGAAAGGATGACCCCCCCCCCACCCCGAGGCCCCTCCCACCTCCTACTTCTTCTCCATCTGTCAGTGTCATATGCGACAGGCAAAAGGAACACAAGCACACACTCAGACACTCTCACTGACCCAGGCTACATTCACATGAGGGATGAGGTTGTCCTTAAGAAATGCTTCGAGCTGAATGACGTCCTTAAAAGAAAACATGACTCTTAACATCCGGAAGACAGTTTGGGTTAATTAACTATTGATATGCTGCCCTATTTTAGGCGCAATTGAGTTAGATATTGTTTGTTCAAATTGATCATTGACATTTTGTCCAGATTTTTTTCTTACCTTACTAAAGTTAATCACTTATGCTTGAATTTGTATTTTACCGGGGTTTTTTTTTGTTTGTTTGTTACCTGGGCGAAACATATATTTAAGCATATTTAAAAGTTTCTAGAGTCACTAAAGATCTTTCAGATTTATATTAAATAATTACAATATTGCATTTTAAGTAACTCACTGACCTTTCTATCAAGCTGAAAGCATACTTTTTCTTCATAAAGCCGTAATTCTGTCTTTTCTTCTAAGTTGCTATTGAGACGTGCAGACACAAGTATTTCGTAGTCTTATTAGCAGCGGGGCATTCAAATGAGTTCAGCTATGACGTGTGATGCATACTATACCAATGTCAGTAAATGGGCCTTTACACTAAAACTTACATTGACACAAAACTGTCGCTGTCTTTGGCCTCTCTTTGGTCAGTCATTTGTTGAAGCCATATTGACTGCTAAATTGTGTATTTGTGTGACAACAGTTGAGAGAGACCGACTGCCTAAGCAGACACATTGCACTTGACATCATGTTTGTAATTAAACAGTTTTCAATTGTAACTTGAAATGCTGCTGTGTAACTGAGCCTCAGTAATGTAATTAAAGTGCTCTTTAATAAAGATAAATTTAACAAAACTTTAAAACATTTTCATACCACAGCAGGTGGGATTAAGGCTCATTTAAGGAAATAGACACATCTGATACTTTCTTACTTACCCATGGTTTTTTGTCTTTGTGTCTTATTCTCAAGAAAAAAATATTTTGCAAATTTAATACAGTAGAAACATATCATTACAACAAAAATATCATTCGGTTGAGTCCAAATAATAGCATCTTTTTTTTAAAGATTACTTTTGGGGCATTTTTAGGCCTTTATTTGACAGACTAGCTGAATACATAAAAGGGGAGGTGGGGATGACATGCAGCAAAGGGCTGCAGGTCGGAGTAAACCTCTATATATGGGCGCCCCTCTACCAACTGAGCTATCCGGGCACCCAAATAATTGCTTTTTAAAGATGATATTGGACCGTAATGAATGTTCTTCTTTGTTGGTGCATCCCTAATTAAAATTGATCTTTTCTTTTTGAATAATACAGTATAGGCTTTAAATTGTATGTAGTTATAGCCACAGAGAAAATTAATAAGATGTCCTGTTAGAAATTTAAAAAATTAAATAAAGGAAATGTCACGTCTGGCAAATGTTGACTTTACATACACTGCAAGACATCTAATCACACTCCATTTGGCGCATTCAACTAGCAGTAATTAGTTTCTTGTTACCAGAGGAGTTTTGCATGGGGGTGGGGTAGCGGTATGCCTGGTCCTAGAGAGAGAGAGAGAGAGAGAGAGAGAGAGAGAGAGAGAGAGAGAGAAAGAGTGAGAGAAATCTCACTGGGGGATGGTGTTTCTGTGTCAGTCTGAGAGTAATGGGTGAATACATGTCTCGTTGCTTTCCTATATTTAATGCGCAGCCCCCCTTCCCCTGAAGCGGGCAGGTTTTTTCAGCTCCTGCGTGCGCCCATCTCCTCTGCGCATGTTTAATCAACCAGTATGGTTGCCATGTCAACCGCAGTGCAAAATCTGAGAATAGACCAAGTACCTCAGTGCCATGACCCACTTACTGTATGTCAACAAATTCAGGGCTACAATAGTGACTGAGACACATTACACAGATAACCCCCCCTGGGCATAAAGGACGTTATAGGCCAGATCCGAAAGCTCAGCCACTGATTTCCTCTCTGTCTTTTTCACTGAGAGATGAAAGACCCTGAACATGACTGCGTGACTGCTGAGCAGGGACGGGTCTTTTGTCTGTGCCGAGTTCACTCCAGGAACTGAGGAGAAAATGTGAAAAACTCGGGAGAAGAGAAGAGATGAAGGTTGTTCTTTTTTTTCAATTTGCACATTTTAAGCATTCAGCTGGGTGAAATCTTAGCTTAACTGTATTGATGGCCAACATTATAGGCAGCAAGCGCTAAAGGGTGTAGGGATTTAAGTCACTGCTCCTAAACAATATAACAAAATAACAGCCTGTCTTCAGTATATAAATGAATGTGACAGCAGTCTATATAGTTGCATTAAATTTGTAGTTGTTTCCAAAATACACTCTACTTTGAATAACCTAAATATTTAAGCTTGATCGAAATTTCTTTACTTAAGTATACTATACAGTAACTATATTTAGAACGTCTTGTTTATTTAGAAATGAGCCTACTTAATAAAACACCTTTTATTGGCATAACCACCACTCAACATAAAAAACAGTATTTATATTGTAGTCCTAGTATTAAAATAGGACAATACAAAAATCATGCATGTTGAATGGCTACACTATCATATTATGATCAGCATCATTGAGATGATTGATGATGATGCTTTTCAGTAATGGTTTCAAATGGCATCATTATGTTTTGAACACCTGTTATCCTGTATCTAAAACAAGCTAGACAAGGGAGTCATTTCTGAGAGGAACAATAAGAAAACTCTAAAGACTCCATTAATAGCTCCAACGAATATCATAAGAACAATTAGTGGAACCCCCTGACTTCTCCTGGGCTGGGGCAAGCTGGGATTCAGAGCAATGAGCGAGAGAGGGAGGGAGCAACATGGAAGGAGGAGGGTTATGTACTGTAGCCTGGCCAGAACTCACCGAGCAAAGAGGAGCAACTGTGCTGTGAGTTGAAGCTATTATGTCAGAGGTATAGCCTTGGCAAAAAATCTACCAGGCTATCATGAGACACAAACTCTCAATTGAAGTCTCTGCCCATTTCATTCTTCAGGGTTAGCAGCTCTTTAAAGCAAGATGACCAACCCCAATAAATGACAAAACAACTCTTGAATATGCTACAGCCTAGAAATTAATTTGTGACCATCAGTCTAACCACAGCGCCTACCGCGCCTTAACCTCAATGCAAATTTGACATTTATTACAGGAACTTTCATTTCAAAGTGCATGAAACTCGGTGAACCATTACAATATACAGCGAAACTCAGAGAGGTTCAGCCTTATCATTATGCATGGTCCTCATCATTATGCATTGTGTCTGCTGTGTTCATGCTATGTTATTTGACAAATTCTGCTGAGTTTATGTAGATTCCCAATAAAAAAAAGCTAACAATGAGATTCTCATCATGTAACAGCTTGTCAAGTTAGAGCCTGATCAAACAGAAGGACAAACGGGGCCTTGCAGAGAAGATTCTTGGCTCAGGAAAAGTTAACAGGTGTGCCTTTCTCAGTTTTTCCAATCAGCAACAATTAACACCAATGTGTGAATGATTTGGTTTAGTCTTAAAATGAATGTACTCAGCCTATGCTCATTTGCACAATTTATCTGCAAAACTGCAAAAACGTTTTTTTCGGAATTCACATTAGTGAAAGCTGCTTTTTCAACCATAGGGCGTTGGTTTGCTTCCCCGTTGCTGATTGGCCCCTGTGGTACATAGGGTGCACTGCTACATTTGGCTAGCAGCTGAAGTGAGCAGCGCCCACCTGGTGCATCTGACTCATAATCTGAGATTTGCAGCCTCAGAAGAGGAAGACAGAAGGGCATTAGCGTGCTGTTTGTGCACTCATTGACACCTACACCTTTTCTGTGGTGGAAGTATTTGCAGTTTATTGGGTGAAGTGAATTGTATGTTCACCAACAAAATTATATTAAATTGACTTTTAACAGTGGAGTACATTTCTAATAGTAAATAAAGTACACAGTTGTCAATAAAAAGCCCCTTTAAATGTCAAGGCACAGTCAGGCCCTCTCATACGTATACAATGTTGCATGACAGTCATAAGCTTTTAAAATTGTCACGGCTGAACAGAAATATTGTTATAGCGCTTGTGTTTTAGAGACTTTTTGCTGTGAGCAATGTTCCCTTGAATATCTTGAGTGTATCTGCCCAACCTCTGTCTTGATCTTTGATGGACTGTTTGTTGTCATGTGTCATTGTAGAATTGTGGCTATAACCTCTCCTAAAAATGAGCAATGATTCTTACAAACAATAACAGATATTTACAGAATGATAGGCATGAAATCAAAGTGACATGGAAATAAACCTGACAGGGTGGCTTTATTGTTCATCACGCTTCATCAGAGCAATCATTTTGATCATCTGTTATCTTCAGTATCCAGGAAAGGAGCTGACAGTTTTCAAGTTCCACATGGTTAGGTGACCAGTGAACCCTGCTACCTTGTTCTAACATATCTATCTTACATTGTGTGTCGTGCTTCATCTACCAATACATCTCCTGAAATGTTATGTCATGATCATATTGTAGCCTGGTAATAAATAGGGACCTGTCTCCTAATAGCACTCACTTCTGTCCCCACATGGAAATCATACACAACCTTCTAAACCCAGTAAAATCATTTGAGATTGATTAACAAATAGATTTTACAAAGCTACTTGTCCCAAAGTATTTTGTATTCTTGTATAAGATGAGTTAAGAAGTAGGGTAACACTTTTCTTCTATATGTACATAAGAGTGACATTACACTGTCATTAACATATGAAACACTATCATGACAAAGGCATGACACATGAACCCTAAGCCTAACCCTAACCTTAACTTGTCATGACAAAACCAAATGACAGCGTTATGTCATAAACGTTCATGGCTTGTTTATAATGTTTATGACACTGTTACGTAGATATCTTCAAGTAAAGTATAACCAATAGTAGTACTATTTAAAGAACTGCCAGATACCTTTAAAGGTTAGTTAGAAATGGTCTATGCATCTCACCATGTCATCTACTGTATTAAGGCCTTAGCTTTTAGCTGGCCTAAATCAAACTTACAATTGGTTCAACTTTCACTCTCCAGATGTTTCGTTAGCATAAAATATAAATTTGTCAGTCAGAAAAAAAACATGCCACCTGATCATCTCTGAAGGGTTGCATTGTTTCCGCACTAATATGTTATTATACAAATGTTTAAAATCAGACAGTTACATCAAATAATAATAAACTGAAGAGTGATGATGACAATGTTGAAAGTTAGACACTCAAAGAAACATCTAAATGCCATAATGTTTGTGGTGACTTGTGGGCAGTAATTCATAAAGGCATTGTAACGTTGGTGGCAGCGTACATTTGTCAGGCAGCTGGCCTAAATTGAATGTCAGCTTCTGAGTAACAGGTTGGTCATTTACTTTTTAACAAACTCGTTTTGAATGGTGGGAATGTTTACAGCAGCACTAACAGTACTAATAATACTAACAAATGTCAGCCATAACTGCCATGTGCAGGGTTAGTGGACATTTTAATTTGTTTCTATATGCATCTTACAATTGATCCTGAACAACTTGCAGTATATTGGTGCACACTAACTCTTTACAAACCTGATCTTGGCCTAAATGAATTGACATGGCATACAAAAAGGCTTGCATGGCTGCATCTTTCAGTTGGATGAGCATTTGTGTTAGTGGCCAAGGCTGACATATTTTTGCTTTTTGAACAGCAAAAATCCCTAAGTACACACCTAGTAATGGCGACCAAGAAGTAGATACAAATCTGTAAGGTTGGTGGTGCATTTGCCAAATGTAACAAATGAAACAGCGCTCTCAATAATGATCTTGCAGTAATATTGTCAATCCCTTTAATTAACGGGGAACAAAATGGAATTTCTTCTTATCACTACTATATGTGCATATAACTAACATACAATCAAGTATCATTCTCTCTCTATTGTAGATGATTATGCTTATATTCTCTCAAACCTCTATCTTCCTGGCACTCTCGCTCCCTCTTCTCCTTGCTTTATTTTTCACTCAATTTTTATCAGTCTGACTCTGCCTCTCTACCTCTTTTTGGCTTTATTCTTCCCACACTCTCAGACACAGTGAACTATTCCTGTGTTACTGGAATGTCATCAGCAAGAGTGGGTGAAGAGAGAATATATAATGACTACACGTAGCCACTGCCATGGCAACTGTTTCAATTCATGTGTGTGTGCCTGTGAGGTTGCAGGGAGGAGAGGCGGGAGGGAAGAGAAACAAACAAATGAAGCCATGCCTGTCACATGAAGTGAATCTGAGAGGGATTGAAAGAAAGGAGGCGAGACAAAGGTGTGTTCTACAATCATTGATAACAGTATCCTGTCCATCACTGCATCATGTGTCATTTTCGGGGGAATTTCAGAATGAACATCTTTATTGAAAAATGGTGCAGTTCACTTGTAAACAAAAATCTACTCTCACTCTCTTGTTTTTGTAGGTCCCAACAAGACACTGAATCATTCATGCAGAGAAAAGGCGATGGTGGTGGTGGGGAGAGGGGGGGGGGGTGAAGTATACATAGCAATTCCACTTTGCACAGAGCAAACACTAGTGCTCTATAGCAAACGAAAGAAAACCCCTGCTCCTGCATCAAATCCACACTGAATGTCTCAAAACACTGCTGCAAGATACAGCGTCTGGGTATTTGGACACAAAGGACACAACTTAAGAGCTGATGGATTTCGTGTTTCCCTCTCAGCCATCACGACAAGCATGAAAGCCTTATCAAGCAAACAAAGACAGTGCATCCCTCGCTGAAGCGGTTCACACCCCTTTGACTACTCAAACAGCACACCAGACGTGCTCTCCTCAGTGGAGTGCAGACACTCAATGGACAAAGGAATTACCCCAAACAGCTGCTCTCCTATTCATAAAGGGAATGGCTAACATTTGTGCAATTGTCTCTGCAAAGGCACCACTGGCACACTGACAAAACACCCATGTCAGATTTACTTAAGTAAATCTCCCCAAACATGCAAAGAAATACTTTCTTACCTTTTTGGGTCTGCCCCTCATCCATGTCTTCTTCCATTGCGCGGATTCTGTTTTTAGAACAGCAAGATGTGTACAAGAAAATGCCTGTTTAGGCAGATTCAAAACCTTATTTATTTTTACGGGGTAGTCCACAAAGCACTTTCACTTTATTTCTCTCGGTCTCACTTGTCCACTTTCTCTAGATGTCCCTATACTGAGAAAGATGTGTTTGCCTGTCAACTGTGGTATCTGTCAAGAGTCCGGGCAATGCAAGCGATCACTGAGTCTTTGTGGTGCTGTCCATTGCGAGCTGCCGTGGTGAGTGCTGAAAACCTCCTTGGTCCCTGGTGGAGGAGGGAGGGGGTGCTGGATGGAGCAGAGGGTGGTCTCTATGGTAAGCAGGAAAGCGCATGTGTGCTGAGAGGGGTATGAAGCTGAAGATGCATGTGTGAAAAATGTAAAACTAAAACACTGAATGCACCATTGGAATAGAGACTGAGCAGTGACTCTGGACCATTTTGAGTAATGTTTAGACAGGGGTGTTCATAGGTGAGGGTCATCATTAATTGTGCAGCCCACCCTAAACACCCCTGGTTCTTGGACAGAATGGTTAAATCCGTGCCCCCCCTCCCCCGGTGGCAGTGACTTTACTGCATTAACTCAACCTCTACTTAAATAAGGGAGGGGGAGACATCTGATTTCGAAATGGGATTCTCCTAATCTTATTAGCCATACAGATTCAATTATACGATCAGTAAGGAGGTGCCATTTTATTCCTATCATGCAAATCCATACTATATATATGTAGAAAATCACTGCATAAGATTCAATCTTAAGGATTATGTGGTCCACTCTGGCTGGGCAGCCAATGGGTTGCTACTTTTCCCAAAAGGTTGACGTTTGGGGAGATGCATTCAGTCATCGGCTAAATGCCTTAACATTTTTCTACACTGTGCAAGAAGATTTCCATGTTACATGTATTATGACATTTAATTTATGTGTCTATGAAGGTTTTGAAAAAGTTGTGAGTAGCACACAGTGACAGCATAACAACTACTGCATACTATGGAATGCAAAATGTAAATATTTTCTGAAATGCATAAATAATTATTCCATACAATATATACATAACTCATTAAATTAAGGAGATTTGAGATGAAATACTCTATTGCCATTTTAACATTGATAGCAATTTGGTTTGGTGAGCTCACACGAGGTTGCTGAAACCTTACACTGATAAACACCACGGCTGAAGGCCAAACAACACAACAAATATATTGACAAACTGAGGTGTGGATAGAGGGATGGGAGGCACAGAGGAATAATTTGAAGGTCAGTGAGGTACATTATGCTGCTGTGGGATGAAATGTGCTGTGTAAATAGAATCTGACTTGACCTGAAGTACGAACAGATGGGTATATGGATGGACGATCAGACAGGTGGATGAGATGAAACTTTAATGATCCCTAGAGAACTGGAAAGCAGTAAAGAAGAAGGTCAGTTTAGAGGTCTAAAAATGATATAAGTAGACACATTTTAAATATACAGGGATGGATTTGTGCATGGAAAGACCGATTTGAACCATTGGGGTTTGCTTTTAGAGTGATGTCAAATAATTAATTGTCAAATAAGGTAATGGATGGCGGCGATCTTTAGATTGTTGCTTTACTGACGCAGGAACATATATAGAACATAGATAGTTATCTTTTTGTCAGCCTTGGTCTACAATGTATCTGTCCTGATTAAAGGAACTCGTAACAGCTTAATTCATAGACCTTTGTTTTTGGTAATTATGCTAATGTTTCAAAATGAATGTAATTACTTATTGATGTTAAAATGTAATGCTTCATTAATGTTTCATTGCTTAATTAATAATTTGATTACCCTTGTGTCCAACCAAATGGTCAAATCTCCTGTTTCCACTAAGTACCTTTTATTGTTTTAATTTAGCAAATTAGCTTTTTATGAGCTAGGGTTCAAAATTAGCACCATCTACCAGCCAAATGCTGGTAAAATATGCAAGTGACTCGTAGCGTTACTTCACTCACCAGCCCCCCCAAAAAAAGGTAATCTATAAGTGATGGATGATAATTTCTTTTTATCACATTTTGGATAATCACCTTCACAATTGCATTATGGGGGAATCAAAGCAAATGTTTCCAGTTACTATAAAGTTAGCTAAGATGTATTGTTGCTGTTTATTTTAGTGAAGAGCTTAAAGCATAGAATAAATTATTGTTGGGAATATGTTGGATAACATCAGTCATAGGGTCAACACATTTTACCTTGTATCTTGGTCATTTCCTACAGTTTTCTGACATTTTTGATTAAATTTGGTGGTGTGAATCAGTCCCACAAAATGTCAGATATCATGCACTCTTCTGATCAAACAAATTAAAGCTACAGTGCGTAGTCTCTGTCTCCCCCATGAGGAATTCTAAGTAATTACAACAACACTGTTAGCACGTTCTCCACCCCTCCTCCACCCAGTTGCTAGTAGCTGAGGAGGACACGGAGGATTAAAAAAAACATGATGGACTCTTCAGAAGAGGTAATTATCTTCTGAACATAG
Organism: Etheostoma perlongum; assembly: GCA_026937815.1. Lineage (NCBI taxonomy): Eukaryota > Metazoa > Chordata > Actinopteri > Perciformes > Percidae > Etheostoma > Etheostoma perlongum. The sequence goes on from CM049380.1 coordinate 25,262,099, forward strand.
CCATACTGAGAAATACAGAGAGAGTCGTGTGGAGCTGATAGTCTTAATTAGCTTTGTAGCAACTCATTTGGCAATGGCTTGAATGTGATGGATGATTATTAATATCAAAAAGTTACGCACTAAAGATTTAAACCACAAATAAACACTTGGTAATAAAAACAGAAGTATACAAGGTTAATACACATATATGTGTATGGATCTTTATTTATATATTTTTTGTTTATCTTGTTGTTAGTGTTATACTAAAAATAGTAAATGCTGAGCCGTATGTAAGACATACAGTATGTAATGTAATTTTCTTTTCTTGCTTTTGACCCAAACTACATTTTTCCTTTGTCTCATGTTTTATTTTTACTTTTACGTACCTTCCTGTTGCCATTGCCTGTTCTTTTGTGAGTATAATACTAACAGGTTTGCTTTTCTTGAGGGAAGTGGAGCAGTTTTCTAGCACGAGCAGACTTCTTGCTTTCATTGTACAGAGGTATTTAAGCTAAATCTGCTAATAAACCTGAAGTCAGGCTGCTGAAATGTGGCATACTGAAAAAGTTGTTTATTTTTTCTATGCCTGTTATCATTAAGAAACAGAATCTCAATTGCAAGCCCACTTTGTTATCTTTGTAATATTTTTCAAACTTGATTAAACATTCATAATTTAAATTCTAAAACGTCTTTAATATACACTCCCGTCAAAAGTTTGGGGTCCCTTAGAAATTCCCATTGCACTCCATTATAGACAGAATACCAGCTGAGATCACTTGCATTGTTTTTTTTAACCAGGGCAGCAGTTTTCATATTACATTATGTGCTTACATAATTACAAAAGGGTTCTCCAATGTTTTTCTAGTTAGTTTTTTAAAACAATATCAGATTAGTAAACAGAATGTGCCTTTGGAACATTGGATGAATGGTTGTTGATAATGAGCAATGTCGATACTGCAATAAAGATCATCCACCCACTCAGATCAGCTGGTGTTCTGTCTATAGTGGAGTGGTATGGACATTTGTAAGTCGCCCCAAACCTTTGACCGGTAGTGTAAGTATTGCCCTTAAACACATTTTGGAAATGCATATGATTTTAAAAACTATAAAAAAGCAGTTACAGTATGATATGATGTCTCTAAGTGAATGCAGAATTGCGTTCAACCTAATGAATAATGCTTTAATACTTGTTTACGTGGTTTTGTTTGCGTGTGGCACATAAAAAAATATTCATTTACACATAATAAGCTTAAGTCTCCTGGGATTTTGAAAATGAACAACAGGGGCCAACAGCGTGTTAGTGACTAAATTCACTGTAACTAAATTAAAAATATGTTAATAAATAAGAGCAGTTAATTAGTGAATATTGAATAAACAGTATAGATATTAGAATCTGACATGCACATGACTTTTCACACATTTTTTTGTGTGATAATCTTTTATTTATTTTTGGAAAAGTAAACAGCAACAAACAATTACTAAAAAAACACTGAGGGCAACTTTTCACACATTTGTGTGCTAGCCAACATACAGACACACAAAGTGCCCCACCCTTGGCCTGGATAACATGGCCACACACTAGCTTACCGTGGCTTTGTTAATAGGGGTGGGAGATTTGCTGTGGGGGATGGGGGGAGGGCTTTTTTTTTCGAGGGGAATCCTTAGCTTATATAGACTCACAATAATACCCCCCCCACACTAGTCGTGTTCCTGTCTGTGCTTCCAACAAGGCGCTGAACCCCCCTCCCACTGCTGCATCCCGTCGCCTTCACCACTAGAGCTTCCTTCACACTAAGGGCGCCATGATGCCGATAGGAAAAATCAGCAGATGGTGAAACACTTCCTTAGGGCATTTAAGGCATCATCAGTTTCTAACATCAGTTGTCTGGCATCTCTTATTTTCATCTGTGTTCTCTACATGAAGTGCATGTTTTCATCTTGAACAAATGTGCTTGCATATTTTTTTGTATAAATGCATGAGCTCAATCATACAGCCAATACCTGTGCTCATGGCCAACAGAAGGAGCCAAAGAAGCAGTAAGCTTATTAATGTCTCCTAGTCGCTCTCCAGTATGGGCTTGCTAGTTACCATAGCAACCAGGACCTAGATATTGTTCTGTAAAAGAGGCGTGTAGATATTCAATACATATAAACATCACCCTGTAACCCTGGCCAGTGCTTTTTTTATGTAAAGCAGCCCATCTGACTTACCATTATTAGTATTTACAGTAATATTTTGTGCATTAGAAAAAAGAATGTAACAGGACTCTGGTTAGTCTGCAGTATACATTTGTTATTTTGCATTTACATGTTATCACATGCTGCAGACCCCACAATCTGGGTTTTCAGTACAAACCAATGTAGCCGAATGTGAGGCTCCACACTGAAAATCAAAATACCAATGCTCATCTCCCAGCGCCTGCTGAAATCAACAGGCGACAGCGCTCTTCATCTTAAGTGCTGATGTGTGTTCACGCCCAGTCAAGCTGAGGGAAATCCAAAGACACTGAAAGATTAAGGAGGTCAGGTTTTACAGCTACACTGAGGAAGGAGGGGAAAGAGGCTTTACCAGCCATTGACTACCATGGAAAAAGGATGGGCTGCTGATTTCAAAGAGACCATGAGATATATTATAGGCTGGTGGATTTGTTCAAATGTCAGATATCCACTCTTACTCTCATAAAACAGTTGATACATTCATGTTTTTGAAAAAGTGTCACATTTTAACATTGTGTTTACAGTTTAGCATATCTGTGAATGTTTTGTTTGGTTTTACGTGTCGCTATGGCAGCAATAAATCTCATGGTCATCAGTAGCTGTTAGTCTTTTGAGGCTGTAGAGGTCATGTCATTACAGCATTGTCCTATCTCTCTTTTGAAAACCCAGGCTCTTAGACCACATGAGAAGCCAGGCAGTCAGCCAGAAACACTTATCATCCTGTCATCCGGTTTCTACTAGCTTCACAGCTCAATTGTACTGTACACTGAGCATCCATGAGTGCTTGGAGATGTGGGCCAACAGAGTGAGCAGATCTGAAAGTGAATCCAAGTGGCTTGGCACCAGAATAAATGAAATCATATCTCCCATTAAATATGCAAAAATAAGGACACAATGGAGAAGATGATATAATTTGTTTTGCAAGATTATAATGGATGTATACTTGTGTTTTTTCAGAAATTCAGTGTGGATTAAACTGGTTAGAAACTATAACCTTAAAAGGACAGGTCAATCAAGTCTGTAGCAGTATTCAGTTAAATACTTGTGTATTGTTAATTTAGGTTAGAGCAAATGGTTTCCTTGCCAGTCAGGTAAACAACTGTACATTTAGTTTATACATAATTAATTAAAGATATTTACGCAGAGTTTAATATTCCACCATTAGACAAGTCGATTAATGCCGGTAGATGGTTACAGCTGATCTTTGTTTACCCCATTTGAGGGAACAAAAAAGTATAAAACCATATAATTTAACTTTTTAGCTTAAACCCAATAGTAAACCTTGACTGCCTTTTAAAGAAATGCATCTTGCACACAAGCTGTTGTTGCACCCCTAAAAAAATCAAAAAATTACTCTGTGGTAACTGGCTCACGGTGATTAAATAATTAAAAACATGAAAATGCTTCTGTCAGTACAGAAACTTTGTAACGTCATTCACTTACCGTGAGCACAGCTAAGGTGAGGTGCCACAGCCCTGAGGTAATCCGCTAAAGGGGCACAACATATGGTGCTATTAACTCTGAGGATCTGCTTGTAAAGTATTGCTGAAATCTATTCAACCAAGGGTTATGCAATTAGGAACATTAATGATTAAATGAGAAACAAGCTTTCATGTCTACATGTCACTTGGACGCATTACTCCCCAACTCTAGAAAGCCAATTCAGGAATCAGTTACTAGTTAACTAAAGTGGTGCCTATCACAGTGAATGTAATAATCTGAAGCATAGTTTTACCAGCATTTGGCAGGTGGCTGATCATAATTTCTTAAAATGTAGATTGAGAAAAATGTCTGTTGCCTCACACCACAGTGAGCATTAGAAACATATGAGCAGCAAGGCTGTTCAGTTTCAGCTGCATTTATTTCTTCTTTTTGTCAATGGTACACCTTTGAGTCTGAAAGAGCTCTGCTCGTGACTTGTTGCTGCCACCTACTGGTTCAAACGGACATGGCTTAAAAATGAATGAAAGATGAAAGAGGCACTAGAACATTACATAAGCCATAACAAACAGTGACGTCCTCTGTATACTCCAGTAAATACTTGAGGCATAATAGTTAAAATAGGTTATACTTTTGAACGCCCCCCAAAATACGTGCACCTAATCCTTCCACAAACCTTGGGAAAACACACAATACAATTATAGCACAGATCTCCATCCAGTTCCTTTAATAGTTAACCAGGGAGCGCCTGGCAGGCTGGTGCACCTTTATTTCCTTAAAGGAAACAGCAGCACCACCCCATGTCGATGAGGAGCAGAACTCTAAAATAGCAGAAATTGGAAAATAGATTGGTTAGACTTTACTGTTCCTAAAAACAAAACTGTCACAATTTGTCAAAAAACATTCTCTACTACACCCAAATGATGCATTTGTGCACATTTACAGAATGAACAATCTCTGCTGGTTAGTGTTGAGAGAGAGAGTAAGACTTAACCCCTACTTGATGTAGTGTCATCATCGCGGCTGGATGTCACAAGATTTTTGGCTGCCAGCCGACCCAGATTAGGCTTCACTTTAAAACGTCCTGTCACAAAAGCAAAGAAATTGTCCAAAAGGAAGAACAAAAAAAAAAAAAAAAGAAAAGTTATAATGGCATCCTATATTTGCCAAGACAGAAAGCCTGACATCACCCCTGGGTGACTCACCAGGGTTAGAAACCCTCTCTGCAGCCTTGTGGTCCAGGTACCTGCTTAGGATGGCTTCTGCCTTTTTCTGGTTTGTGCTGATATCGGGCTCAGCCATGATCTCTGTTATCCTCAGGTTGTTCTTGATGGCCTTAGAAGCCGTGGAGCGGGCCAGTTCGGGTAGAAGCTCCTGGTACTCCTGGTCAGTGAAGTCTGACTCTGAGCCTTGAACATCTCTGATGCTGAGAAGGAAGATTAAAAAGATCAGAATACTTACAGGATTCTGTTGTTATATTTACATTTTTCACTGTACACATAAGCTGTAGTGCCTAGCATCCTCTTTAGTTGTGTTCGAGTGCACTTAGTGGGGTGTTGATGTTTTTTTTTTCATTGCCCACATATTGTTATTATAATATCTTCATGACCCAGCTTTAGTTTACAGCATCAGCATTGTTTCATATTAATTTGAAATATTCAGCAGTGAAAGCTGTAATAGCAATGCCCTTGATCTTTCCAGCAGCATCAGTATTAAATGAAATCTGAGAATGTAACAATCAACCCTGTGATAGGGTTACATGAATGTTATACTTATATTGTTCGGTTTTACATGTAGTTTATTCTAACACATTTCTGAGTGTACAAGCTAAACCAGGGGTCTTCAATGTTTTTAAGCCAAGGACCCCTTAGCTGAAAAAGAAACGGAGCAGGGACCCCTTACTATACTTATATAATGTATAAAGTTAAGATGCATATTAAACTGGGTCTACAATAACTTGTGGGGGCGGCTTAGAGCCTTTAGATGTACCTTCTTTTTCTGGGCATTTTAGGCTTTAATTTCCACAAGACAGATGAAGATATGAAAGGTGAGAGAGGGGGAATGATATGTAGAAAGGCCCACAGGTCAGAGTCAAACCTGCAGCCACTGTGTTGAGAAGTAAACCTCTATATACGTGCGCCTGCTCTACCAACTGAGCTAAACCGGCCACACTAGATATACTTTTTTATGGTGCATGTAATACTATATTACTATAATAATATATAAGGTGTTAACATGATAATTGTAGACATATTCATATATTTATACATCATGTTTTAATGGGAAAATGTTGAACAGTAGCTTTATCTGTTGAGGACTACCTTACCTGTAGGCCCTTGGGGTCCCTGTCCCCCTGTTGAAGATCTCTGAGCTAAATTATTCTGTAATTGCCAATTCACAGTAATGTATCAAAACAAAAGAAAGTTGCTGGGAAACTGCTAAGCTGATAACACATAAACATAAGTGCCTTTACTGATACATTTCTTGTGTACTTGTAATGTAATAAGTATGCAAAAGAAAATAGAAAAAATCGTATCTACTGTATCTGCTTAAAGCAAGAAAGGAGCTAATTAACTTTTGAATCCTGTCCTGCTCCCAAGCAACACTTACCTCCTCTTAGTTAAGATAGTATAAACCTCCTGCACCAACAGTTCAGCTGCTCTTGGTTTACAGTGGATGGATCCATCAATGACCTCTTGCATCAAGTGCAAATTCTGCTTCTGTAAAGACTGGGGGAAACTTTTAGTAATTATGTGACAAAAAAAAACTTCCTGTTTCAGAGCCCTCAAATGCATGTAGATAAACTATATTATAATGGGTTTTCAGTGTAGATTATTTTATATGATTTGATAGTTTAGGAGTTGTGCTGTTGTGTGCTGGTAGGTTACGCTATTTCTCAAAGTTCTGATTTAAACACCTAAAAGTAATCATTTCTAATGTTAATTCAGTAGTCAATCTGTTTTAGTAAAAAATGAAACCACACTTAAACCAACTGCCAACTGAACAAAGAGACATTTCTTCCCAGATCCTTATAGTTGTACATACTGTACATATAGATTACTCACTGCACATGATCCTGTCCTGTCTATACACCATCTGTCGATACTTTGTACTTTGTATGTCACATTGCACTTTTATGCTTTTTTGCACTTCTGGTTGGACGTAAACTGCATTTCGTTGTCTCTGTACTTGCACTCTGCACAATGACAGTAAAGTTGAATCTAATCTAATCTAATCTAATCTAAAAATCTCTTACCTTCTCTATCTGGCTCCAGTTCCTCTGTTTGGCAGAAAGTGATGTTCCTTTGTCATATGAATGCACTAGAAAGTCTTGAGGGTAATAACGAGACAATATCTCTGCCACAAGATAACCATTGGAAAGTTCTCTGCAAATAAAAAGCGACAATAACAGACTGAGCATATTGACTCAACCATTAAAATTCACTTTGAACAATTTGCTGTCTCGGCAGCTTTGGAAAGCAGTTTTATCTCAGATCTGTCTTATTTTTTCCATTTTATCCAACGTTACATTTTTTCATAATAGCTTTAAGTCTGTTATTGTTATACTGCTTTGTATGTTTTATGGTGCAACATAAACTCCTGTTTGAGGTTAAATTGAGTTTATATCAACGTTATCACTGCAGAGTCACACTCAATAATAATGACTTTGGAGCTAGCGTTAACGTTAGCTTGCCAGCTAGCTAACACCCGCTAGGACTGATATGGATATTTTTCAAGAAAAATACGGATAGATGTGTAACGTGTGTTTACCTGCGAACATTCTTCGGATAAAATGACAAGTCGAGGCTTTGCAGCCATTTCACGACTTCCCTTGGTAGTCCCGTCTTTTTGGGAGACTGTGCATAAGACATGCTGCTCTGAGCCCGATGAAATCAAGAAACAAAGAGTGTTTTTACTGTTATATAGCTAGGCTATAACAAGTAAATCCATGACATCATGCTAACCACTAATTAATTAGCTAGATGGGTTTCCTCTACGATATTTAACGAGATGATGGATTTTAGCCACGTAGCGAGCCGCAATTTGACGCACTGGACTTTCTTTGTTTATATTACCGTTACCATGGTAACGAGACGACACACTACTTTGACATGGCAACAGCAACACACAGACAGCCCGTCAGGATGTAACAAATACAAACAATACGGAGAGATTCCAACATAAAAATGAAATAGACAAATAAAACACACTTGTAGTTTTTTTTTTATTAATACACAGATGTAATAGAACCACAAAATTGTAAAATAATTCAGTGGGCTACTTTAGTCATATGATTTTGTTTATAAAGTCTTCAGAGCTTTATTTAACTGAGTAGATTGTCTCATCATTAAACACAAACGCTGCTCCATTCCCTCATATTTCCATTTAGAATTTATTTAACAATAAACTCTGCCGCCTCCAGTTGTCAGTATCTTAGTCCAAGCTATTTCAAAATGTCTGTAGCCTATTGATAATTCTCCACTGCACTTCTAAAGGCAAACAGCATTACCACAGCCTGCAACACAACATATCTTGGAATGCACCAGGTTTCAAAACAATTTAAATCATCTAGAAGTGCAATATAATAGATATCAAACCAAAAACTATGAATATTAATTTACATGTATTGTGCATTATTTGACATTGTAATATTATGTAATGTTACATCACTCTGGTAACTATTAAGGCATCTTCTAAATAAGGCAAATTTGAATCGCAAATACTATTTTTGTTATTATATTGTTTAACCATAATTTATTCAGGGAAGGCTCTGACTCCTTTTTAAAAGCCCCTGCTTTACATTCATCCAGGTTAATAATCATATAGGTTGCAGGTCAGCTCAACTCTGCCAGCTACTCAGTGGCTGCTCAGTGACTGATTGGCTGGTTGCTAGGTAGGAATACTTCATTTAGTTGATTTGCTCTTTGTGACAATAAAGGCTTATTTCTTTATTCCCCATTTGGGCAGGCAGTTTGGTTGTTCTGCCTGTTATTGGTACTGCAAGAAGTTCCTTAGCCTGACGGGTAGGGGCAGGTGGGAAAGAAGATGGAGTCTGTCACGGTCGACACAGTTCCTGATGCACTGACGACACAGCTGGCTCAGCAGCCGTGGTGTAGCTATGAAAAAGAGACAATGAAACATTAGACTATGTAAGCCCGCTCCATATGTAAAGACTGTTCCATATAAAAACAATTGACTTCAGTTGGACAGCATTTTCTGAACTGGCATGCTACAAGCTCATAAAATGAAAGTTGGACAATTTGTATATCTGTTGAAGGAGTTGTTCAAACGCAGACATAAATAGAACAAGTTAGACAGAATACATGCAAACATATAGTAGGTCTGCAGTGGCTTACAAAAACAAGTATTCTTGTACCTTCATATAGCAGTAGGAAACCCTCTGTTAGACTGCTGGGTGGAGCCACATCTACAGGTCTCTGAAGCTCTCTGTTCCTGGCATTAATGTCCGCACCAAAGTCCAGCAACAGCTTCACTACAGCTGTGCAGTCTTTTTCTGCAGCTGCATGTAAGGGTGAATCCATGGATTTGCCTTTCTGTACATTTGCACCTAGTATGGAGGACAACTTTCAGACAGAGTTCAGACAGAAAAGCTTTATCGCCAGATTAGTCCACAGATATCCTCAATATATGTTCATTGTGACCCACAAGTTACTTTGTGTGTGTGTGTGTCTCTCTCTCTCTCTCTCTTTATATATATATAGGTAATATATATTGGTATATAGCAGTATTGGCATACAAAGCTAGAAAATGTGAACAGTCAGCTGTGGGCTACACATGACTGAAGTGGTGCTCCTTAATCTTATTGCATCATGCGATGTGTCTGCATTAGTGAGGCCAGCATTAAAAACTGACAGACTAACAGGTCCCACTGGTGCTCACCATTGCTTTGATGACTTACATAACTGACAAAAAATTGGCTGTTTCGAAAATGCTGCAATAACGTTGTTCATCAGGAAAAAGTACATACACCAGCATAAGGCCAAAACAATGGTTTTAAGAACTGCTAACTTCAAAAAATGTTACTCTTTGTTTGTTCTGAATGCTTTTACAGAGGCTTTTTAAAATCCAATGGGCATGCATATATATACACTCACCGGCCACTTTATTAGGTACACCTGTCCAACTGCTCGTTAACACTTAATTTCTAAGCAGCCAATCACATGGCGGCAACTCAGTGCATTTAGGCATGTAGACATGGTCAAGACAATCTCCTGCAGTTCAAACCGAGCATCAGTATGGGGAAGAAAGGTGATTTGAGTGACTTTGAACGTGGCATGATTGTTGGTGCCAGAAGGGCTGGTCTGAGTATTTCAGAAACTGCTAATCTACTGGGATTTTCACGCACAACCATCTCTAGGGTTTACAGAGAATGGTCCGAAAAAGAAAAAACATCCAGTGAGCGGCAGTTCTGTGGGCGGAAATGCCTTGTTGATGCCAGAGGTCAGAGGAGAATGGCCAGACTGGTTCGAGCTGATAGAAGGGCAACAGTGACTCAAATTACCACCCGTTACAACCAAGGTGGGCAGAAGAGCATCTCTGAACGCACAGTACGTCGAACTTTGAGGCAGATGGGCTACAGCAGCAGAAGACCACACCGGGGTGCCACTCCTTTCAGCTAAGAACAGGAAACTGAGGCTACAATTTGCACAAGCTCATCGAAATTGGACAATAGAAGATTGGAAAAACGTTGCCTGGTCTGATGAGTCTCGATTTCTGCTGCGAGGTTCGGATGGTAGGGTCAGAATTTGGCGTCTACAACATGAAAGCATGGATCCATCCTGCCTTGTATCAACGGTTCAGGCTGGTGGTGGTGGTGTCATGGTGTGGGGAATATTTTCTTGGCACTCTTTGGGCCCCTTGGTACCAATTGACCATCGTTGCAACGCCACAGCCTACCTGAGTATTGTTTCTGACCATGTCCATCCCTTTATGACCACAATGTACCCAACTTCTGATGGCTACTTTCAGCAGGATAATGCGCCATGTCATAAAGCTGGAATCATCTCAGACTGGTTTCTTGAACATGACAATGAGTTCGCTGTACTCAAATGGCCTCCACAGTCACCAGATCTCAATCCAATAGAGCATCTTTGGGATGTGGTGGAACGGGAGATTCGCATCATGGATGTGCAGCCGACAAATCTGCGGCAACTGTGTGATGCCATCATGTCAATATGGACCAAACTCCCTGAGGAATGCTTCCAGCACCTTGTTGAATCTATGCCACGAAGAATTGAGGCAGTTCTGAAGGCAAAAGGGGGTCCAACCCGTTACTAGCATGGGGTACCTAATAAAGTGGCCGGTGAGTATGTACCTGTGTGTCAGTGTGTGTGTGTTCATACAGGATGTGTGCCTGTCTGTACGGAGATGTAAAGATCCCCACTGTGCTGCGAGCTGACCTTCCCTCAGGAGTTTCCTGGCACACTCCAGCTCCTGGCAGACACACGCTGTATATAGCGCTGTGCCCAGGTGAGGAATGTCCATGTCCACATCTGCCCCCCAAGTCACCAGAGCCTCCACACAACCGTAATGACCTGGAAGTAATGGAGCATGAAGACAGTACTCAGTAAGTGACAGTGCGAGATAATTCTCCAAGCTGTCTACTCGGGTTATGTTTTAAAGCCGTTTTTCACGGTTCAGGTTTGTTATAGAAAGTGGTTTGTAGCACAGCAAAGGACACACATACAGGTTGAAAGACATGATTTAGTGTAAGCTGTAATAAGTAGAGTTGGAATCATATATTGGTTAATTTTATATATTAACAGAGATTGAGTGGTCATGTTGTAATGTTAAGATTATATTATATTATATATTATATATTATTATAATATTAGCAGCAAACACAGATACAATTAGCATTGGTTAATCGCCTTAAACTTGAACTTGTGACAGCTAACTGCCAAACAACAAAACTATCTGATATTAGTTGGTGCATTTTGTCATAATACCAAATACTTTGTCATAATATACCTTTGCATGTAGCTTCATGGATTGGTGATGGATGGTATAAAAGGCTTTGGGGTTTTGCTCCATTTTCCAAAAGAATTTCTGTGCATGCCACACTCCCCACTGTACAGGCGATGAACAGAGGGGTGACTCCATCAATTGTAAAAGCATTGACCTGTAAACACATTTTCTTAAATAGTTATTTTTAGGCCTTGTTTAACCACGCAAGTTGACTAATGGCAACAGCCGGAGGGAACTGTTGAAGGGTAACAGCAACTTAATAGTTCTACAGCGCCTGCTGAAGAAGAGCAGCATTGCTCATTTGTTACTTCCACCCAGATGTTCCCAGCCATGGAAACAACATTTGACCTGTGCAGCATAGCAACATTTAAGGACAATACGTGACTTACATTTGCTCCTGCATCAATGAGAGCTCTGGCACAAGCGACATGGTCTCCATCACAGGCCTCATGAAGGGGTGTCACATGGTCTATAGTCCGAACATTCACACTGTGACCCTGGAAAAAGAATCAAACAGCCACATATGTTTAGATGTTAAATGGTGCAAAAAGCAATACATAACCTTTGTCAGCCTCTATTGGCAAACACCAGGAATGACATGAATGTCCAAAGCTTATCTGTGTTTATATAAAACAGACAGATTCTCTTTAGTTATGGTTGTCAGTAATTGACAAACTATAAAATACAGTCACATCTGAACAATAGAGATTAATGAGCTTGCTAATTACAGTGCAGATCCAATATAGGTCTGGTAAAGAGCTCATAAGTCAGCATGCAAAATAATGTCATGATGCCACTGCTGTGTCATGAGCTTGTCTGAATTAAGAGCAAGGCATTGTTGGCTTTGTAGCTAGAAAAATATTCTCCTGTTGCACTCTTCTCAATCTGTGAGCAGCTGGAAATGCAAGTGGGAGAGGATATTCTCTCCGTTTTACATGTATAGGTGTTTGGCATTAATCAGCAACTGATACTGGATATAATGGCTGTGTAATACTGTATATTAGGATTAGTCTGTGCTGTATGTACTTACTCAAAAATATGTTTTAGTGATGTATTGTCTAAGGTGGCAAGTCATATGGTAAGCTTACACAGCTTTTCACCTGGCATTTACTTAAAACACAAGATTTATTATTAATGTCCAGATGTTGACCTTTGACATGCCTTGTTTTGCAGATAATTAGCCACTTGCCTATTGTAACGTATAACCTGTGCAACAGCAGACTTGCAAACAACCAATAATGGCCAAGAGGAAGCTTTGGCTTCGACAATTTCAGCAATAATGTCATGCCCCTATTCAATTTTATAACCCGTACAAGAGACAAGTCTTCTCATCACATTTTAAAGCCTTCACTCGACTAGGAATGCCAACGCTTGTGTTAGAACTAATGGAGGGGGAGATGAAATATTCAATTAAACATCTGTGTTGGAAGGTACAATTTAGCTAATTACCTGTATCCCATATAACACTCACGACTTCTTACTTTCATCCAAACCTCTGTTTCTTTAACCTCTAAACCAGGAGTCTACAAAGTTATTGGTGCAATTGTAATTGCAAGAGGGAGAGTTCCAACAGACCCAGTGTGTACAGATGAGTGGATGATGAACTCTAGCAGGGGAGTGTGTTTTCCTCACCTGTGAAATAAGGCTCTTCAGAGCCAGGAGGCGGCCCTGACTCGCAGCATCGTGGAGGGGTGAGCGGTCCACCCAGGACCCTGCAGTGAGAATAATAATTTAGTTCTTTCTTCCATTTCCATTTATTATTATTAGGCTGATACTCTTATACAGAGCCATTTACAGTATTTGTAGCAGACCAGTCCTATAGTAATGACACAAGAAGACATTAGTCGGAACTTCTACCATACACTGTGAACACAAATATTCTTCTCTGGAGTAATAATGACAGAGAAGTAGTGGTACATACAGTATGTTTGACTTTGAAACTTGCAGATTTGGTTGTAAAATACACTGTTAAATGAATATAGGGAAAGATAAAAATTAAGCATTATGTACCAGTGGGATTTTCTTTATGAAATGATTTTGCATCAGTGCTTCAACAGTTCTTATGCAGTAAAGTAAGGACATTAACTCTCCTTTCACATGAGACATTAATATAAACTTGAGAAATTGGCTGTGGACGTTTGATGTCATTTTGGCACAAAGATTTCATTAAGCCCACCTGAGTCAATGTCCAGTATAACAGCCCATGCATTCCACACACCTTATCATCATTCTCACCCTCCGCCATTTTAATCCTATTTTATAGATAATAATCAATCTAATGCATTCTATTAAATTCAAGCTCTTTTTTATTCATGCAGCCTATATTCCTTAACTGACATTATACAAGTATAAAAGACCCAGCTACAGACATCAAACAGCTTTGGAAGACCATATCTACAGGACCGTGACTAATACCTTCATCTTAGCTAATTAGTATGCGATGAAGTGGGTCCACTTTAAATTAAACCTCCCCTTGAATGATATATACAGATTATGTTTGTGTCGTTGTCTCCCTCTTCCCCCAGAATGTGCCTAGCCAGCCCGTCCCTGACAATATGGAGCGTTGTGTCGGTTGCTGTCTGAGTGTGAAAAGGGTGCACTGCATAGCTGGAAATGGAAACTAGGACAGGGTGGGGGTGGGGGTTTGGTATCATAACTGTGTTCTATTAATACATTAGAGAAAATGAGCTGACCAGCCTACAGTGTCTTTGTTTAATATTTAATGTACAGTTCAGATTTATAAGTAGCTATTGAGCTGATGAAAGAAAAGTAGACTATTATTCATAGAGTTTGTATTAATGTGATTACAATGAATGGCTCTTACACTCATTGGATTAGCAATGCAGCATTTATAGCTCATTTGTAAATACGGAAATTGTGAGTGTGAGCGGGGAGTACTACAACTTGAATTTAAAGTAAAATTATATTCTACCTATAACCTTATATCCCTGAGGTCAAACATGTGACTTAGTGTATAGTATAAACTATGTTGTATTGTTATTACATTTTACACCAATTGAGCCTTTAGGACACTAATACATATGCTAAGAATTAGGCAGTTTGTGGAACAAAGAAACCACCTTAAACAACCCTTTTAAGGCTTTTTTTCACACTGAGTACTCACTGTGTTGACCATATTCATAGAACTCAGCTGATATCCTGGCAGCCTCTTTACGGTTTCCACGGATAATGTAGAAGTATGTCAGCAAGTTAAGAGAAATCTTAATAAGGAGTTTAAAGCAGAACAGTGCCAAGATGCTGAGGTAAACATTGGACAACCGGGTCGCGAAGGACTTGGTGGGGAGTTCCTCTGTTGAGTCTGACATTTCCCCCTGACCTGTTACACAGGGACTTTGGTTATGATGAACGCAGGATCAGATGACACTCCAAAAAGCATGAGTAACCTACTTTTCTCCCACTGTACTGACTGGTTGGCTGGTAAAAAAAAATGCCCTGCAGCTGCTACTGTGCCTGAGAGCACCTACTGGTGTGTGTGTGTGTGTGTGTGTGTGTGTGTGCAAGTTGTACACATAACGTTTTACACACAGTGGTACCTGTTGGCTTTTTAGCATACGTTTGAATGGTAATGGTTTAATACTAATGGTGGTATTTTTTCTGGATAAATGGGATTAAATGTTTTTAATAAATATTTGCATTCATTTGAAATTACAGCAGTGATTAATTCAGGATAGATTAGATAAAAATATAAAATAATGTTATCTGTGCATACATTTTAACACATGACAGTAATTAATTTTGAATGAATTAGAATTACGTTTTATTTAACATTTGCAATAATTTCAAATAATTTTTGCATACATTGTAACTTATTATAGTAGTGTGTTCTATCTGAATGACATGTAAAACATATAAACAAACTAAACATGTAAATTCCGAATTTATATAATTTACGTCATTTTCTTTTTAATGTTGGGTAACTATTTTACAAATCAATTTTTTAAATAACATTAAAAGGGTTTTTGACTGTCTAGGTATTTATTGCCTCCTACTTTGTTTTCTGTTTCCAAGGAAGCGCGTCTTGGTCGCTGCGCATGCGCTTTAGATTATAATTTACCTTTTTCCGCCAACAACACAGTTGAATTTACTTCCCTTCTTAATCAATGGCAGGTTGTTTTTAACCGACTTTTCTTCGTCAAATGAGGGGCGGCCAACCGTATTTAGTTGTTATAGCGAGCGTTTTAACACTCGTCTTTCCTCTGTGTTGTCCAAATTTGAGCTCGGATGAGACTCGGACGAAGTTGAATGGCTCTGCAGTTGATTTCAACTCGTTCAGAGAGCAGTTTCACCGCATGTATGAGGTCAACAGCGAGGAATTTAACCGTCGTCATCTTTATTTTCAGGTAGGAGATACGAGGGAAAAGAAAGCTACTCAGAGAAACTCTGTTGACACTCCTCACGGTGGTTAAGGCCAGGATAGCCGATTGGTCAGGAGATAGGACCTGAACAAATCGGGTTACGTTACCTTGCGTAAGCACGGGCTCCTGGCCAATAGTAGTGTGTGAATGCTATTAAAGGGCGGGTCTGTATTTTATTTTGTAGAAAATGTGAACTTTTTGCAAATTATGTGTTAATTGTAGATTCATATGCAATAAGTGACGACAGACTAAGTACAGTTAGTAATAACAATACTCTATTACGTCCTCTGTTAAGTCCTGCAATTCAAAATTGCACCTAAATGTACAGAAGTGGGCAAATGTAGCCTACTACAAGCAAAATGTAGGCTATTTGTGCTACTGTGACAGTGGCTAGCATTGACTAGTGCAATGATTGACACTCGTGGCCACTGTTCAGAAAAAGTTACATTTTTTGTTTTAAAAGGAAATGTTGTGTGCACTAAAAGTTACCCCATTCAGACTCAGAGTGCTGTATTAGTACTTAGTTACCTGTTTATTATGTAGATACAGCTTAGTAAAACTACAGCAGTTTAATATAACAGTCATGTAATACATCATTTTGTTTTAGACCATTAGTTTTTGCCAGGTGTACCTAATAATCTGACAATTGGAGTATTATTATTGAAGCATTACAATTTTAGCAGCATGTTACTGCTGCAGCTGGTTGAGGTGGAAATAATTAATGTATCTAGATTAACTACTAGATGTCTGATAAATGTAGTGGAGTAAAATGTACAATATTCTCTTCTGAAATGAACTGTGGGAGTGTTAGCAAATAAAAGGAAATGCAGTACTTCCTTCCTTTCCACCAGTGGTTAGTGATTACAAACTAATATGAAGATAACTTGTGTGATGTATTTCAAACACACTCATGTTGTATTATCAAGAAAAGACAAGTTTTTATTTGTTTTCTCCTTCACTCAATCTGCCATGTGTGTTCTTGCAGAATGCCACAGAGCGTTATGCATACCTGAACTCATTTTCCACAGCACCACAGTCTGCTAAATATGGCATCAACCGGTTCTCTGACCTCTCACAGAAGGAATTCAGAGGTAGGCTTTGAATGTCAGGTGACATGTTTTTATTTATTTATTATTTTGTACCTGTATTAGGCATCTTACTCCCTGGATGACTGGGCTGAATCTGTCATTGTTTACATGCATCTTGGTATCCAGCAAAGACTTTGAACTGTATCTGTAATCTACAGATCTCTACCTGCAAGCACACACTGACAGAGCTCCTCTCTTCTCTGGACTAAAGACAGGGGGGCTCCCAGCCAAATTTGACTGGAGGGACAAAGCAGTGGTGGCACCGGTCCAAAACCAAGGAGCAGTAAGGTCTACATAGAAGAATGATAGATAGTCTGTATAGGTAGCAATGTACTGTAGGTACAGAGACACAGTTAGGTTATCTTCAAAGTAGTCTAGTTAAAAGTAGTAAATTGGAAATTTTCATTTATTCTTCTTTAGTTGTAGAACAATGTGTTTCATAAAGCTTTATTTTGTAAATATTTAGTTTTTAAATTGTCAAAGAATTGCTATCTGTCCAATCTGAGTTTTCTGTTGCACGACTAAAACAACCTTTTAATGTACACGTCCCGCCAAAACAAGTTCTTTCCAGAAGCTATTTTGCAGAGGCACCGTGGCGCCGTCCGGCGCTTAGCACCGCCCAATACAATTGTGATTGGTTTAAAGAAATGCCAATAAACCAGAGCACGTTTTTCTCCCATCCTAGAAGGCTGTGGGGACTAGCCAGACCCTTTTTTGCAGCGCTGTGGAGGAAGGTCTGGCAATGCGAGACTGTTCAAAGAAGTAATTCTTTTTTTTTTTTAATCAAATCTTTTTATCATAAACAAATAAAGCAATCAGATGATATAACACACAGGTGGGCAATAGACAACTAAATACTGTATGTACAAGGGCACTCATAATAGATCTCAGAAATGATACCATCAAAAGGCTGATGTTGGTCTATGGGAGGTGTTTTCCTTGCTTTTCAGTTCTAGACATAAGGTTTGATGATTTCCAGTGAGACCAGAGCCTCAGTTGTAGAGGATAATATCCATTGATTTAAGATGCCCTTCAGGCATGTTTTAAGACATAAAAATACTCCACTCTAAATGCTACCTTGTGCCTGATATGTTTTTTCCTCAAACCACTTTATTAACCTTGTTGAATAACCCTTTTTTTAGAGATTCTTTTTTGGGGCTTTTCTTCCCTTTATTTTCGAATTATAGTCGATAGACAGGAAAGGTGGGAGAGAGATGGGGGATGACACACAGCAAAGGGCTGCAGGTTGGACCCGAACCCGGGGTGCAGCAAAGGCCTCAGCCTACATGTGACGCACGCTCTTTCTGAGTGAGCTAAAGGTCACCCCTTGAATAACCATTTTTAAAGTCACATCTACTCCTCCCTCAGAAAAAATCCAGCATCTATAAATAAGCAAATATTGTATATTTCAAGTGTTTGACTACTGGACACATGATGTGAACTCAAAAGTCCATTTTAGGTCCGTGTGTACAAGAGGCTTTAAGATTTCACATCGCACAATATGATTTGCTTCCAAACCTGTTGTGATATCACAAATTCATGATCGGGCATGCACATCTCAAACACTTAAGGTGTGCACAAAGAAACTTTCCCCCCCTATAGCAAAATCATTTGTAAACTGCCTTCTAGTGTCAAAATCAGCACATGCATCATTCTGCACAGTGAAGGTCAAAGATCCAAGTGGAGTGACAACAAGCAATGTTATTTTAGTGGAGGTGCACTTTAATAATGGTCAAAGGACAAACAAGGAGTGTGAGTTTAAGGGGGATGAAACTGTTGCTTGTCCTGGCTGAAAGTTCACTTTCTGCTCCATATGTCCTTTATCTCTTTAATTTGTTGCTTTGTGCTGCCTAGGATGAAATTTTCACAGTGCAACTGTTGTCCTGAGGGAAAAACATAGCCCATACAGCAAACAGTATGGGCTACACTATCACGTACAGTGGGTACGGAAAGTATTCAGACCCCTTTAAATTTTTCACTCTTTGTTTCATTGCAGCCTTTTTCCAAAAATCAAAAAAGTTCATTTTATTTCTCAGTAATGTACACTCAGCAACCCATCTTGACAGAAAAAAACAGAAATTTAGAAATTTTTGCATATTTATTAAAAAACAAAAACTGAAATATCACATGGTCATAAGTATTCAGACCCTTTGTTCAGTATTTAGTAGAAGCACCCTTTTGATCTAATACAGCCATGAGTCGTTTTGGGAAAGATGCAACAAGTTTCTCACATCTGGATTTGGGTATCCTCTGCCATTCCTCCTTGCAGATCCTCTCCAGTTCTGTCAGGTTGGATGGTAAACGTTGGTGGACAGTCATTTTCAGGTCTCTCCAGAGATGCTCAATTGGGTTTAAGTCAGGGCTCTGGCTGGGCCATTCAAGAACAGCCACAGAGTTGTTGTGAAGCCACTCCTTCGTTATTTTAGCGGTGTGCTTAGGGTCATTGTCTTGTTGGAAGGTAAACCTTCGGCCCAGTCTGAGGTCCAGAGCACTCTGGAAAAGGTTTTCGTCCAGGATATCCCTGTACTTGGCCGCATTCATCTTTCCCTCGATTGCAACCAGTCGTCCTGTCCCTGCAGCTGAAAAACACCCCCACAGCATGATGCTGCCACCACCATGCTTCACTGTTGAGACTGTATTGGACAGGTGATGAGCAGTGCCTGGTTTTCTCCACACATACCGCTTAGAATTAAGGCCAAAAAGTTCTATCTTGGTCTCATCAGACCAGAGGATTTTATTTATCACCATCTTGGAGTCCTTCAGGTGTTTTTTAGCAAACTCCATGCGGGCTTTCATGTGTCTTGCACTGAGGAGAGGCTTCCTTCGGGCCACTCTGCCATAAAGCCCCGACTGGTGGATTGCTGCAGTGATGGTTGACTTACTACAACTTTCTCCCATCTCCCGACTGCATCTCTGGAGCTTAGCCACAGTGACCATTGGGTTCTTCTTTGCCTCTCTCACCAAGGCTCTTCTCCCCGATAGCTCAGTTTGGCCGGACGGCCAGCTCTAGGAAGGGTTCTGGTCGTCCCAAACGTCTTCCATTTGAGGATTATGGAGGCCACTGTGCTCTTAGGAACCTTAAGTGCAGCAGAAATTTTTTTGTAACCTTGACCAGATCTGTGCCTTGCCACAATTCTGTCTCTGAGCTCTTCAGGCAGTTCCTTTGACCTCATGATTGTCATTTGCTCTGACATGCACTGTGAGCTGTAAGGTCTTATATAGACAGGTGTGTGGCTTTCCTAATCAAGTCCAATCAGTATAATCAAACACAGCTGGACTCCAATGAAGGTGTAGAACCATCTCAAGGATGATCAGAAGAAATAGACAGCACCTGAGTTACATATGAGGGTCACGGCAAAGGGTCTGAATACATATGACCATGTGATATTTCAGTTTTTGTTTTTTAATAAATATGCAAAAATTTCTAAATTTCTGTTTTTTTCTGTCAAGATGGGTTGCTGAGTGTACATTACTGAGAAATAAAATGAACTTTTTTGATTTTTGGAAAAAGGCTGCAATGAAACAAAGAGTGAAAAATTTAAAGGGGTCTGAATACTTTCCGTACCCACTGTATATGTTGTTCTCTTAAATTCTTACCACTCTAGGGAGAGCCTGTACGTGGCCACTCACCTACTGTACTATTCTGCTCCGTACAGTTTTTCTGCACAGACTTTCTTTTTCTCTGGTTCTATCTGTGGACCTGCCTGGTCTGAGTTTCAGATAAATATAAGAATAGGCCGAAAATAAAATGCAGTACCATGCATAAAGACACAAAATATCAAGCCACTCGTATCTCATACATTTGTCTTGATTCAGTTTCCCTTTATCTTGATTCTACTTTTTATGACAGTGCATATGAGTGCATTTTATTGCTTTAAAAGAGGTAGCAGATGTTCCTGATATTTTGTATACTCAGTGCATACTTATTTCCAGTCCAAGCAATAATGACGGATTTTGGTTTCAGTATTGATTTTAAACCATGGAACCATAATGAGCAACAAACTATTGGATTTTTACACAGATAACTCAGGTTTTCATCGCATTTATGGAAATTAATGCTAAGGATGTGAACTGAGCATAGGCTGTTTGGAGAATGAGATCGCCTGTGCAAATGCTATACAGGAAAAGATGCATTCTCTTACATAATTAAATGCCGTATGTTTTCATTTAAGAAATTACTGGTTTCAGGAAAGCAGTGTAATTCAGACGAGATTTAAGATATAAGAGCAACATTTGCTATCAAAATATCTCAAATGATCCTCAGCCTCAACTGAGGTATGGGATGGCAGTAGCTCTGTCAGCAGGGAGTTGGGTTGGGAACCAGAAGGTTGTTGGTTTGTATGGTATGGTATGGTATGGTGGTGGACTGATAGCTGGAGAGATGCCAGTTGACCTCCTGCCAAGGTGCTCTTGAACAAGGCACTGAACCTCCAACTGCTCGGGGCGCCTTTCCATGGGCAGCCCCCTCACTCTGAACAGTGGATGTATAGGTACTGAGTATGTGTGTGTAATGTGTGTAATAACAACAGAGTGAAAACATTGTAATTTCCCCTTGCGGGAATAATAAAGTATACAAAAAAAAAAAAAAAATAAATGATGTCCCTCAGGACATCGTAAACTGTCAGTAGATGGCAGCAGAAAACAAACAATTCACTCTGACTGGCCAGATAAGCTCACCTCATCAACATGTACAATATCCATACTCACTGTAGATTCCTGTCTTTAAAAATAAATCTATAATAACTTTAAGGATTTGAATCTGAATCATATTGAAAACTTAAAAAAAAACCTTTAAAAACTTAATTGAAAACTGTGATTTACCCTCCAAAACCCATTTGAACTTGTATCTAAAAAATGTGTTAGTCTGATGTTACTATTTAAAAAAAAACAAAGATGAATTACAGCATTGATTTAGACAGCAGATATGGCAGAGACCATCCTTCAACATAAAGTCTTTATCCTGTGTTCTTAAGCAAAACACCAACCTCTGTGTTAATGGGGTAAAGTTCAAGTTCAAGACCTTTATTTGTCCCCGAGGGGCAATTCATTTTGCTGCAGTAGCAAGGAAATTGACATACAGTACATAACAAAGACGACAACATCAATTAAAAATACAGACCAAATGGGGAAATAAATACCACAACATTAAAAGCAAAAATGACAATTTCTCCCGGGTAGCATAATATATGATTGCATTCTGAAGTTTGGTTCCAAAACCTTTTTTGTAGTTTTGTTTTTCCTGATTACTATAAATTTATTTTTACAGTGTGGGAGTTGTTGGGCATTTAGTGTGGTTGGTGCCACACAATCCGTCCATGCTATAGGAGGCTCGCAGCTGGAGCAACTCAGTGTGCAGCAGGTTCTGGACTGCTCCTTCCAAAACAAAGGCTGTAATGGAGGCTCCCAAGTCCAGGCCCTGAATTGGTTAAAGCAAGTATGTTGATGTTTTAAATTTCATAATTTCAAGCCTTTCCTAAATATTTTCAGGTCTTCAATAGATGCTTCCTAAATTGTTACAGAGCGTACAAAGATCAAATAAACTCTTAATACTTCAAGCACACAAGAAATGTAAGGACTCCTTGTTATGTGCTCCCAAAGTGACCTGAGGAAGAGGAAACCTGTGGGATGATAGGCACATTTTGCTTTAGCTAAAAATCAGGTAATATTGTCATGTCATTTAATTAGAGAGACATGTAGAGGCGGTTAGCAAAACAAGATTGCTGTCTCTAGTCAGCCATAAATTAGGAAACTGCCTGTGCCAGGATCTGTCATATACAAGATGAATGGCAATTTAGTATTCAGGTAACACACTCACTGAGATAAACTATTTTCTTTCTAGACCCGAGTGAAACTGGTGCCTCAGTCAGCGTATCCCTACAAGGCCAAGACAGGAATCTGCCATTTCTTCGCTCAGTCACATGACGGTGTTGCTGTGAAGAATTTTACTGCACATAACTTTAGGTACAATACAATTTTTTTGCCTTCAAGCAATAAAGGCTAAAAATCAACAGTGCTATATTTGGTTAAAGTCACAGTTGATTTTTATGTAGTTTACATAAGTACCAAGATCAAAGGAAGGGGGGGGAGTGGAAACCACTGTGACAGACCACAGTGTTTACTGTTTCAATACAGACATGGATTGCTCATTAGCACTGCAGTTCTTTAATCGAGCCACAGTGAACTAGATAAAAAAAAAAAAATGTCTTTTTTTCTCCTTCCTTTTTTACATTTCACAATCCTAATACTAAAATTCTTTAAATCCCAACCAATAATACCATCATGGTATCAAGTGTCTCTCCCTAATGGATATTTTGGTGGTTTAAGATTGTCAACTATGTCAAATGAATGTAACAGATTTTGACTTAAGGGGCCCTGTTCGTTTCACGGAATTGGGTGAGATCAGGTTGGTTTAAGATATGTGTTGTGTATTATAATACATAATACATAACATATAATACATTTATTCTATATAGCGCTTTAAAGGTACTCAAAGGCACTTTACAAAGTAATAAAGAAAATAATAGCCAGATCAGTATAAAAACAATAACTAGAGATAAAATGTTTGAATGTTACATTCCATTCTGTGAAGTGTCAAGAAAATTGTTGTCATCCTCTAATTTGTATCGTAAATTGCATTACTGGTTTTAGGGTTTTTATCTATGTTGTCAAACCCTGGAGGCTACTGTACATTACTGAATGAATGTGTTGATTGTTAGAAAAGCCGTAGGCTATAGCACATCCTTGTGTAACTCATTTAACTTTTAAAACATTGTGAACTGAACCCTGCTTTGTGACACTCCGAGATCTCGCCACTGCTTTCATAATCAACTCACAGGGGTCAAACCAGGAGATGATCGGATTGTTTCACAACAATATGTGCAGGGTAAAGAGTTTAATCTGTAGGTTAGAGTTTATAGCTTACAATACCTGACAGTAGATCTCAGGTAGTGGTAGCCAGATGAACCCCCTGTGCCGGCTTTGCTGCCAATCATACGATGCACCATGCATACATGATTTTCTAAAAAAACAAAAAGTCAGAAATATGCTCTGTCAGATGAGCAAACTGTAAATAGTTTAGACATATTTGTGACAGGAGAGTAAAATATGTATTTCATGAGAAAAGGTTGTTGGATTGATCAGCAGGCGAAGAGGATGTTCTAAGAATCTTCGGCCTCTGAGGTCCTGACCTAACTTTGGCTCTGTAAACTCTGTTGTTAGTCCAGCTCTGCCCTTGGGCGAAATATGAAAAGTTAAAAGCTACCTCGAGTTAAAGCAACTCAGATCTTTATTTAATATTGACCATGATTATGACTCACAATCTTGTGTCTGTAACGCCTATTTGTTTTTTTTTTTTTTTTAGATGTGTTTCTATGATATAGCCAGGGTTCTGTAACAGAGTTGGGGAATTTTTCATTTTTAGATAACAGAGTGACTCCTTTTGACTCCTTTTTTTTTTTAGAACTTTCCTTACATACAAATTGTATTGGATATGGCTTATTATTTATAACATTTGGAAATGTATTTTTTTTGCAATGATTCCTAACCTGAACCATTAAAGTACTGCAAAGTTATGATGCAATAGTTTATAGATCATACTGTAAAGTTTGACAAGACCTCACCTCAACATGAATAAAGTGTAAAAGGGTTTTATTCCATTTTGGCACAGACCTACAGTAGACTCCATGAACCTTATGTCATGAACCTGGCATTGGAGGGCATCACAGCTATTCGCTACTGGGAATGATCTACTGGAACGACAAGATGGGGTACAACAGGGCGCCTGCATATGTGCAACAGAGAGACTGGAGGGAAAATACCAATGTTGGGAATGAAAATGAGTAATGAGTGTTCAGATGCAAAATGCTGTATATAGGACCAGTGAAACATTGAATTTAGTAGTATACAGTAACAGTATAGTTCAAATAATAATGCCACAATGTAATCCTAGGGTAGGCTTGCACATTGCTCATCACCACAAGCCTGTTAACATAGAGGCTATAATGAAGAGAAGGGAGAGCATTGCAGCGCTTGGGAGCGCTTTAAAACCTATTTTTTGTCTGTTTAAAACTTACAGAAGAAAGTAGTAGCGTTTGAGATGCAGTCAGCTCGTAAAATTAAATGAGAGTCAAAGTCATTTAAAAACTAAATCGTGAACAGAGTGAATCGAGATTGCGATTTTATAACGATTAATCGTGCAGGCCTGTCCGAGGGCCAGGCTTGCTGCCTGAAGACTAAATGTTTCCACTTTTCTTCGTCAGTGGTCAAGAGGAGGCAATGATGGGTCAGCTGGTGGAGCGAGGTCCCTTGGCTGCTATTGTGGATGCTGTCAGCTGGCAGGATTACCTAGGTGGAATCATCCAGCACCACTGCTCCAGCCAAAGGCCTAACCATGCTGTCCTGGTTGTTGGATACAACACTATTGGTAAATGCTGTCACTACGCTGGCATGAGAATGAATCATAATTCAATAAAGACAACTGGGATTTTATATTTTACTAGTTAACATTAACCTTTTTAGGTCAAGAAAGTTTCACAACCACGATGGCTTGTGAAAGCAATTTAAAGCTGCACTAGACAAGATTTGTGTGTAAAATAAAATGTCATAATTGCAAATTGCTGCTGCAACAGATCAGACTGCAACAGATGTCTAATCCTCCCTAATTAATTGCTAAAACAAAATGAGAAAGAGAGAAATAAACATTTTAACAAGCTGTTTAGTTTTTGTTATTGAGCCCCAAAACTATTACTTTATCATATCAAGTGAAATATCTGTTCTACGTTTCCAGTGAAAATAAAGTTTTATTGTTTGCTTTTTGTTGATATTGTAGTGACATGCCTTACTCAGTCTTGTTAAAAGATATCACCACTAATTTCTAGAATATCACAAAAGATGTAAACATAATTATATTGCTGGTTAAGTAGTTCTGTAGATTTAAGAAAAAATGATAATTAAAAGCAGGATATACAAGTCAATGTTTTGAAGAAAACATGTTTGCTAGATTTACTGTGTGTAGATTTTGAAATAGTTTGTCCTTTGGTACTCTTTGGTACACTGTAATCAATGAATAGCTGGGTTGGCAAACATGAGTCTTATGTCCACCATGTTGTGTTGCAAGATTTCAAGGTATAAAAGTTTAGCTCATTCAGGCAGTTACCTTATGCTTTGTGTCTGAGGAGAGATGTTTTAACATTTGGGAATTCAAAGATACAAGAGATCTTGTTTTGACAGCAGTTGTCAGAACATTATCACAGCTATCTCACTATTTGTATTTTGACTTCACACACATCAGTAATTTATTTTTCTTACCATGAATTATTTCACACACACCTGTGTTTTGCGGGTATGTCACAAGGATATGAGTGATTATGAAACTGTCTAAAGGAGTTGCCGCAGCAGTACTGCTGTACACACACTGAGTGCTCCTTAACCCTGTAAATAATTCAATCTTGAAATACATGTTGTCTGTTTTAGGGAATGTTCCCTACTGGATTGTGCAAAACTCTTGGGGAACCACATGGGGTAATGAGGGTTATGTTTATATAAAAATCGGTGGAAACGTTTGTGGTAAGTATGATCATTTTCTGTTTATATATCCTTTTAGTTTGATGTCTGTATGTTGCTGTGCCAACTATCCCTTTAGGGACTAATAGCACATCCTTCTTTTTTCTCTTCCCAGGTATTGCAGATTCTGTGGCTGCAGTTTTCCTTTGATGTGTGTGTGTGTGTGTGTCACATTTAATGCCTATATATATATATATATATATAATTATAACTATATATATACAGTCTATACTATATAACTATACAGTGGGTACGGAAAGTATTCAGACCCCTTTAAATTTTTCACTCTTTGTTTCATTGCAGCCTTTTTCCAAAAATCAAAAATGTTCATTTTATTTCTCAGTAATGTACACTCAGCAACCCATCTTGACAGAAAAAAACAGAAATTTAGAAATTTTTGCATATTTATTAAAAAACAAAAACTGAAATATCACATGGTCATATGTATTCAGACCCTTTGCCGTGCCCCTCATATGTAACTCAGGTGCTGTCTATTTCTTCTGATCATCCTTGAGATGGTTCTACACCTTCATTGGAGTCCAGCTGTGTTTGATTATACTGATTGGACTTGATTAGGAAAGCCACACACCTGTCTATATAAGACCTTACAGCTCACAGTGCATGTCAGAGCAAATGACAATCATGAGGTCAAAGGAACTGCCTGAAGAGCTCAGAGACAGAATTGTGGCAAGGCACAGATCTGGTCAAGGTTACAAAAAATTTCTGCTGCACTTAAGGTTCCTAAGAGCACAGTGGCCTCCATAATCCTCAAATGGAAGACGTTTGGGACGACCAGAACCCTTCCTAGAGCTGGCCGTCCGGCCAAACTGAGCTATCGGGGAGAAGAGCCTTGGTGAGAGAGGCAAAGAAGAACCCAATGGTCACTGTGGCTAAGCTCCAGAGATGCAGTCGGAGATGGGAGAAAGTTGTAGTAAGTCAACCATCACTGCAGCAATCCACCAGTCGGGGCTTTATGGCAGAGTGGCCCGAAGGAAGCCTCTCCTCAGTGCAAGACACATGAAAGCCTGCATGGAGTTTGCTAAAAACACCTGAAGGACTCCAAGATGGTGATAAATAAAATCCTCTGGTCTGATGAGACCAAGATAGAACTTTTTGGCCTTAATTCTAAGCGGTATGTGTGGAGAAAACCAGGCACTGCTCATCACCTGTCCAATACAGTCTCAACAGTGAAGCATGGTGGTGGCAGCATCATGCTGTGGGGGTGTTTTTCAGCTGCAGGGACAGGACGACTGGTTGCAATCGAGGGAAAGATGAATGCGGCCAAGTACAGGGATATCCTGGACGAAAACCTTTTCCAGAGTGCTCTGGACCTCAGACTGGGCCGAAGGTTTACCTTCCAACAAGACAATGACCCTAAGCACACCGCTAAAATAACGAAGGAGTGGCTTCACAACAACTCTGTGGCTGTTCTTGAATGGCCCAGCCAGAGCCCTGACTTAAACCCAATTGAGCATCTCTGGAGAGACCTGAAAATGACTGTCCACCAACGTTTACCATCCAACCTGACAGAACTGGAGAGGATCTGCAAGGAGGAATGGCAGAGGATACCCAAATCCAGATGTGAGAAACTTGTTGCATCTTTCCCAAAACGACTCATGGCTGTATTAGATCAAAAGGGTGCTTCTACTAAATACTGAACAAAGGGTCTGAATACTTATGACCATGTGATATTTCAGTTTTTGTTTTTTAATAAATATGCAAAAATTTCTAAATTTCTGTTTTTTTCTGTCAAGATGGGTTGCTGAGTGTACATTACTGAGAAATAAAATGAACTTTTTTTGATTTTTGGAAAGGCTGCAATGAAACAAAGAGTGAAAAATTTAAAGGGGTCTGAATACTTTCCGTACCCACTGTATACTAATAATAGGAATAAATGCACTGTACAAAAAAATATCGTATTAAATATAAATAAGATCGATGTTTTGGGTGATATGGTTCATACATTTATCTATATAGAGATCAATCACTGCATAAATACATTACAATTAATGTTATACCATAAAGCATACAATACAAAACATTACACAAGTATATTATTAATATTATGTACAAATGCATTATGTTGCAAATTGTTCTATTGTAGATGTTGACATTGTTGATACAGATGTTTATTATAATATAATGTACACCTGCTTGCACCTAAGACACATCCCAATAATCTAAAATGATTCCCTCTCTGACACATTTCCCATGCTGGCATGAAAAATAATGACCATCATAGCCACCGGTTTGATCACTGCTCTCACTGATCCATTCGCTTTCAGGTCAGTCACAGGGAATTTACAACATCACAGAATATTTTATCACAGAGCCATCTGCTATACTTTGTCACCGGTTAAGATTAGAAATTAGAGTAAAATAGTCTAATTCTGCCATTTGAATTTTTCAGGGCCCGTCACAAGATTCTGACCTATAAACCTTGCTGCTGCAGTCTGATGTAAATAATGAGCTAGTAATTTGCCGTTCGATTCTTTTGTTAACATCATTTTAGGTTATTTGGCGTGCTTTTAGTGTCACAATGAGATGAAAAATATATTGTCTTTTTTTCTCCTTTTTTTTTACATTTCACAATCCAAATACTGAAATTCTTTAAATCCCAACCAATAATACCATCATGGTATCAAGTGTCTCTCCCTAATGGATATTTTGGTGGTTTTAAGATTGTCAACTATGTCAAATGACCCCCCCCCCGCCCATGCCATGCTTCCCTCCAACATATTTTTTCAATGATAAAAAACACACATAGAGATGCTCCAAAAATTGCATCTTCCTGAGTTTTAAGAGTTTTCTTAATCATCCTATACTGTACCCACCTGTTACTAAAACCTGCAACGTATCTACTGTTTTGAGGTCAATTACGGTGAAAAAGTAAGCCTGGACAGACAACTGAGATTTGATCCCCCTAGTCAGAGTCTTCACTGCTGCAGTAGGAGCTGTCACAACATTCGGCCATGTAGAGGAACGTATGAATGTTGGGATTTAGCTTGGGCACCCAGTGGCGAGGCACCAGGAACGTTGCCAGGTTGAACAGATCCACAAACACTTTGTAGCGGTCACTAAAGGGAAAGAAAGTCGTGTATTAAATATTTAATTTATATACTCAAATATATATATATATATATATATGCGTCTGTTACAAATTGAACACAAAGGATAGTTTGTTCATGTCAGAAAGAAGTGAACATGTGACTGGTTCATTCAAATAAGCACAGAGTCCAGTGTCCTGTCTTTATCTAAACTAATTCTGAAGTGTTTAAGACCGCCTGGTCTCACAGAATTCCATTAATGATCACAAACACGTTCCTTGCCACCACCATGTAATGCCCAGCGAATGGAATATGTGAACATTCCATGTGGCCACCACAGAGTAGTATGAAAAGCCTGGAAATCTGCGTTGGGAGGTTGGTTGGAGTGGTGGATGGGTCAAACAACACAGGACTTTCACCCAGGAGACCGGAGATTGTGTCCTACGTGTCACGATTCCTAAATCCAACCTTCCCGTTCTTCTTTTCCTAAACCAAACCCATCCGCTGTATACGGCCATCCCGTTCTTCTTTTCCTAAACGCAACCTGTTGTTGTCCCGCATACCCACGACCTTTTCATTAACTTAAGGGGTCGTCTTCATTTCACGGAATTATTCCGTGGCCCCATCAAAGACTTTTCGGTGAATCTGTGAACTGTAACAGATTTTGACTTAAGGGGCCCTGTTCATTTCACGGAATTGGGTGACATCAGGTTGGTTTAAGATATATATATATATATAATTATAAAACATAATACATAACATATAATACATTTATTCTATATAGCGCTTTAAAGGTACTCAATGTCACTTTACAAAGTAATAAAGAAAATAATAGCCAGATCAGTATAAAAACAATAACTAGAGATAAAATGTTTGAATGTTACATTCCATTCTGTGAAGTGTCAAGAAAATTGTTGTCATCCTCTAATTTGTATCGTAAATTGCATTACTGGTTTTAGGGTTTTTATCTATGTTGTCAAACCCTGGAGGCTACTGTACATTACTGAATGAATGTGTTGATTGTTAGAAAAGCCGTAGGCTATAGCACATCCTTGTGTAACTCATTTAACTTTTAAAACATTGTGAACTGAACCCTGCTTTGTGACACTCCGAAATCTCGCCACTGCTTTCATAATCAACTCACAGGGGTCAAACCAGGAGATGATCGGATTGTTTCACAACAATATGTGCAGGGTAAAGAGTTTAATCTGTAGGTTAGAGTTTATAGCTTACAATACCTGACAGTAGATCTCAGGTAGTGGTAGCCAGATGAACCCCCTGTGCCGGCTTTGCTGCCAATCATACGATGCACCATGCATACATGATTGTCTAAAAAAACAAAAGTCAGAAATATGCTCTGTCATATGAGCAATGGTTTGGCCCTGCATGTGAGCTGCATTTCATTTGAGCTGTAAATAGTTTAGACATATGTGTGACAGGAGAGTAAAATATGTATTTCATGAGAAAAGGTTGTTGGATTGATCAGCAGGCGAAGAGGATGTTCTAAGAATCTTCGGCCTCTGAGGTCCTGACCTAACTTTGGCTCTGTAAACTCCGTTGTTAGTCCAGCTCTGCCCTTGGACGTAATATGAAAGCATTGGTTTCTAGTAGACATGCTATTTATTTTTTCTCCCTGCACCTTTTTCTGTTCTTCACTGGTGAGTAGGGCTGTGTACCGAATGCAATACTTTTTTAGGCATCGGCCGAATTGCCTCTAAAGCATCAAGTATCGAAAAATGCCTCATCATTCAATAGCCAATTTCAACACCTAAGGAGTAAATCTCATCAGTGTCAGTGAGCCAATAAGCATGCAGCATTCTTCTACTGAGATCTAATGACGTTTGTGATTGCCTGTCTAACGTTTCACGTCATAGAGGCACGCAAGAAAAACTCTACGTTATGCACAGAGACGGAGCTCACATAGTAGGAGCTGAAAAATAAATGAAAACAATTGTGCCGTAATGTGGAATGTAATTTCTTTTCCTTTTATAAAATTGGTATTGAAAAAAGTATCCGTTAGAACCAATATCGAAGTCACGGCATTAGTATTGGTATGGTATGGTATGTTTAAATGATACCCATCCCTACTGGTGAGCATGTGCTATAGTAACTTACATCGCCATTTTGTCATGAGGGTGTCAATCTCCATGAGAGATGTGAGCAGCTGGAAAGGAACCTGGAACCTCGGCTCTTCCCTAAAAGGAAAAAAGAAGATTTTAGTATTTGCCATATTTGATTTATTTAGGATCTCTTGTACAGACGATCGAGTGGGTGGTGTTCATAAAACTAGCCTGCTCACTACCCATTATCACACATTATCACCATGCAGTGACTGACACTGCTAATTGTGTAGTTTTAATGAGTCTCATTGTGTGACTGAATAATTAAAGGCGATGAGCCCCGTAAAAACCACCATACCTGTAGAAGTTGATCATCAAGGCACCTTGGAGAGCCTTGTAAGAGAGGCGCCTCTCACCTGGTCAGCAAAAATAAAAATTAGCCTACAGTACTTTGAAAGTAAAACTAAGTGTCTTTAATTGTGTAGTTTTGACATTCAGTGGATTATGACAATTAATTAATCATTTTTTTTTGTAGAAAGCACTCACCTTTGCTAAGGAGATGGTCATGACGCTTTTCATCAAAGAGAGAAGTAAACAGCTCTTTCTGTTTGACCAGTTCAGCCATCATCTCTTCCTTGTCCTCAGAATCTTCCATTTTCTTAAATAAAAATAAAGGAACCCGTAAATAAAAATACACTATCTGTCAGTAATCGGTGCGCTCCATGGAGAACAGAAAGTTTGTTCTGAAAACTGGAGTCATCTCTTACCTCAATTTTCTCCTTTTCCAGATTCAGCCCATGAAAAATATTGATTTCCAGCATTTCCCAGAAATTGAATCCATCCACCTCCAAGCCAGGAGTTCTCTCCAGCCACTCCTGAGAAGAAGAGCCAAGGTTGTTTTTGTTATCACACTCATACTGTGGTCAGCAGCAGATGGGCTTATCCAGAGCAAGATACAACAAACAATGTTGAAAAGATATACAGAGATTTACAGTCAAATTAAATGATGCCCTCTTTAATTAACTCCTTTTAAAAACCGCTGACCGAATGCAAGTGTTTGCCAGTTGTAAGGCGTACCTCGACTAGTTTTAAAAGTGTTGGCTCCTGTTCAGTGGCGAGAAGCATCTCACTCTCATGACCCTTGAAGATGTCCCTGTAATGGCGTCTATTGTATGGAACCCTCAGGTTGTCCGGGACCCCGATTTTGTTCTCCAAGATCCGAAACTGAAGACTTTGGAATCCAGAGGCTGGAGCCAGGTATTCCCTACACACAAGCACACACAAGTAAGCAAATATGCACACAGCACAGACAAGAGTGTCACGATTTTAACTGTCATGAGTGCATCTTTTACTTATTTTTTTTAAGAGCTGAAGTAGAAAAGGCCAGAAGTTATTTATGTGCTTACCTAAAGTCAAAAAAGTCCAAGGCTGTCATTGTTTCCAAAACCGAAAACTGGTCGACCAACAGCTTAAAGATCATCACAATCCTATGGATGCGATTGTTGACTTTCAGCATGTTGCGTTCATCTCTGACCTACAACAAAAATAAATAAATAATCAATTAATTTTTTATTAACCTAGTTTTTTTCATGGCTCAAAGCTGCTCAAACTTTAATTTAGAACATCAACCGGAATAACGCACATTTCTTGTTTTTTCCTGACTGAATTCCAAAGCAAGATTGACTGAATAAGACAATTCTTATTGAATATAACTTATCTGACTCATATCAACACTCATACTGTGTTGTCATCTGAGTATTTGTACTTTTCAATTTACTCAAATTATTTCTACTTTGTGATTTCATATTCTGGGCAGTGCTCAATCTTCAACACTGACAGGTCAAATCAAACAGATCTGAATTTATTGGTAAAAAAAAAAAATGTCCTCCACTCCAGAATCGCATCAAATACATGGCTTAAAAACTAAATTTGTTTCTATATATGATTCATGAAGAAAACACACATTATCACATAATGTTTGTAAGATTATTTCACCCCAGAAATTATACTTACATGTCCACTGATGAAAATATGTCGCACTGAATCAAGTTCAAACAAAATCTGTTTGAACCACAGTTCATATGCTGAAATAAAATAAAGATTTTAGTAGAATATGACAAGCCGAACAAGTCTGTAAGCAGGAATGGCTACTTACACTACTAAAAACATGTTAATATGAGCAAGTTACTCTCTTGTATTCAGCCTTATAATGTACATGCAAAATTGATTCTTGGTTTAAAACCACTTTTATATTTTCAGGAGAGACATTTGTAAAATAAAAAATAAACTCATGAGATTTAGAGATTTCAATTTTTTCAAGTGAAACTGCATTGTAAACAAGTTAAATTCTACTAAACAAAAAACATCCAAGATTGCAAATTTATAAATAAATAAATGACTAAATACAAGATAAAAAAAAACAAACTATTTCATTATGTGAGACAATTAAAAAAAAAAGGCTCTCAAACACTATCAGTCTAGTTTACCTTGATGGGTGACAATGAAGAGGTGCTCATCGTGGATTTTATTGCCCTTTACTTCACTCTGCAACTCCTGGGCTGAGATGATTTTGTCGAGCTGAGAGTTGAAAAGAAATGAAGCACTCAAATTAAGAGCACACATTTGAAAACATATCCAAATTCCGTTCCGTACTTATCTTTAACAAAAAAAAAATTAAACAAAAAAGCCATTGACACACTGATATGTTATGATAGGTGGTGTTTTCTTTACCTGTAGGTAGTCCCCATAGATGATTCCTCCTTTACTGGCCTTGTTTACACCTGCCTGAGAGGCATCCTCATCTTCCTCTGTTTTGGGAGGCTTGTTTTTGAATAACCTGCGAAGAGAGATGAGGTTTGGTTACTTTATGTTTTCCCATTAGGATTAGATTGAATTGTTAGAGGGCTGCATGTAATGGAATTTGAAGAAAAGGAAACAATCCTTTAGAGCCCTATTTTAGCTGCAATGACAAATTGAACATACAAATGCTTCTTCTCAAAGTACGGACATCCACTCATGACTTCAGTTGCAGCACAGACGTGTTCTTCTCCCTCGAATAATATTAACTAAAATTGTCTGCAATGGGATGATTTTTAAAGACGCATCCCATCCAATCACTCTTGAGGATACAGACAACATCCGGCCCGCCTCTGTTTGCCCCAGGACGACCTTCTGGACTTTGTTTGACTTGCTATAAGAACAACACAAGACCTTTTTTTCAAATAATAAAATGAAAAACAACAGATACAAAATACATATTACTTTTATTCAAATAACAGGACTATCCAATATGTTCTTCATAAGAAGATTTCAAATGTGTTATTATTGCTCTTGACCTTTAAACGCTGAATAAATATTGTATTCAGGAAACTTCTCTGCACATTGCTGTCTCGGTGACAGTTTATCTTCAATGTTTACTCTCCAGAGTTTGCCGTTTATATCTGTGTGTATTGTCTCTTATAGAACAGTTAGTTATGTAAGCCTCAGACCTGGGCTTACATAACTAACCTGGAGGTATGTGCATTTATTTGCATCTCCGGTTTGAAGTCCTGGATGGCAAACCTGATATGCACGTCAATTCTATGTCTTTTATTTTTATTTTGCCATGAATATTAAACAAGTTGCTAAAAAATAAATTTAATTTAAAAAAATAATTATCCTTGAAAAAGATGGATAGAGTGTGTTTTGAACCACAACCAATCAATTTTGACCAGTAATAAAAACTTAATTTATTTATACTGTAAGCCGACGCTCAAAGAAGAAAATGTTAAATTGACTTTTTATTTTATTAATTTCTTTGAAAGGAAATATGCATGTTGGCATTGCTACACTTAAAGTGCAACTGATGCAGTATGTCTTCTAATTGTAATTGACAGACCTTTTAACCTGGATAAACTATGTTAAAATGAACTATGTAGATATTATTTGAATATCTAACCATGAACTCCTCTTTACCACCATAACATCCTACATTAGATGTCTGGGAATCATTGAGGCCCCTCTGTCGGTCATTGGACTCATCTGTAAATATTTGCAAATGGTTAATATTTTATTTTTATTTTCTTGGTGAACATCATTGCAGATAGTGTGGTTCTAACGCCATTTCTCAGTGGTGTTTTGGAGTGCTACAATAAGTACATAATGTTCAAGAACATACACTGGGGTGTTTGTGTGTGTGTGTGCGTGCGTGCGTGCCTGTGTGCCTGCATGTGTGCATGGTGTTTCTGTGAAATGGACAAATCAGATACACTGTAAATATATTTAGAACCAGAGATAAGCTGAAAAAGTAATGTGTAATGTTCTTTCATAACTGGCCACATCAACACAACACAACACACTGTCAATCGCAACAAGCAATTTTTTTTGAACAACAGTTAGCCCAGTTTCATCAGTCTAAGAATTAGAAGCCTCAATCTACTCTCTCTAAATCTCTATAAGATCATTAGCGGCCTTGTTTTGTTTTACCCACAGTCTTTGTAGACTTCTCAGTAAAGTCCCAACAGCCTGTGCAACTGTCCTCAGAAGATCAGAGGGATGATAACAAGCAGCTATTTCTGAATTGGGACACGGTACAAGCCCAGCAATATGAGGCTGCAGTCTGAACAAGAAAAGCAAAAGCAGCCCCAGAATGCTTTGTTCTTGTTCCTTTATAGCTGGGATGAATGGAATGCAAGTGAGAGAGGCAGAACAGAGGATGAGGTGCTTGAGACAAGATGAGACCATCAGTGTAAATCTTTGCAGCTCTAAGAAACCTGTCTATCCCACTGATAGGACGCACCACGTGTCGTTACGCATTTTCTCCAAGTCCTGAGTGAGTCACTGATTAAAAGATAGCAGGGATGTGGCTTGTTTTTGCCTCACTGCCATGT
Source organism: Etheostoma perlongum (assembly GCA_026937815.1). NCBI lineage: Eukaryota > Metazoa > Chordata > Actinopteri > Perciformes > Percidae > Etheostoma > Etheostoma perlongum. The sequence goes on from CM049380.1 coordinate 25,298,724, forward strand.
CAAATTCCCAATGAAAGTTGCACTGTTTTCGTCTCTATGTGCACTTTGTACTAGAACACAGTTGTACTTTGTACTGTTTGCCAAATGTCCCCGCCATTGGCAACCTTTATCTCTATGTATGTATTATGTATATAATCAAAGAAAAAAAAATATTTAACACTATCACTGGTTGTAGATTATGTTTACACTGAGAGGCGAGGTAATTAACGTATGTAAAACATAATTCAGTTACATGGCTCATACAACTTTCATTATTCTTAGAAAGTTGCGCTCAAAATTATAAGGGAAGTATTCTTATATAAAGATAAACGCAATTAGCCAGAGATGTTTTGGTCTGAACTAACCATTTTTCTATATTATGTAAATATTATAAAAACATTACAGTGACTTGTGCAACAGTAAACTAACTACCAACACTATTATGTAAAATAATCGTGTTTTAGGCTACAACATTTGTTGCCACGTACAGCAAACATCTCCTCACTATCCGCTAGCTGTCTGTCCCCTGAACACAAAAACCTGGGGCCTGTTGCACGAAACTAGGATAAGGGATTAAGCCGGGATATTCAAGTTATCCTGGATGAATTTAGCTGACTTAGTTGCACGAAACCAGGTTTAAATAAACCCAGCCAAGTAACCATGGAGATTTTAGCCTGGTCCAGAGCAGGCTAACAGCCAGGCTAAGATTAATCCTGGAGTGTCATGTATTCAGCTGCCGCTCTGATCCCAAATAAACGTGTTTAACAGTTATTCCGTTGTCTTCTGCATGTGTTCTGCTTTATTTTCATTAACATGCTTTAGCCTACTTGTCACTATTGTTGTCGCGAGTTTGATGTAAACCCTACTACAGCTGTTCAGATGGTTAGAAATGGTTGCACTGGCACCCTGATGCGGAGTGGGACTTCCCGGTGGGACGGTACTGTGTCGAGGCCATAGACTGTATATTAACGGTCTATGCTCGAGGCTGACTGGCGTGCGGCCACTGCCCGGTGACCTGCGAGTCGCGTCAGTGTCCACTCTCTCTGTAAAAGTAGAGATGAGCAGCGCAGCGTCCGTGGTCTCAGCTTCAGGTTTATACAGGACGCGCTCCGAAGATTAAGTGTGACGATATTAATGTAGCGATATTCCCACATGATGGCAGACTGGTCAGAGATCAATACATTCATGATTTCATGTTCTTGTTGCTTATCCTTCTCTAATAAAGGAAAGTGTGTGTTACTCCTTAATATGTAGGCCTAATGTTTTTTATATTATAGCTTACACTGGTTTCATAACCTTCTCAATTAGTCTCACATCCCTGGACCAATAACGTGACCTATATACAGTAGCCTACGTATGCAGTGTAGTTTACATTCATCACACCCTGAACACCACAATACTTCTTAATCTTTTTATTTTGGAGCGGTTACTTGTCAGAAGAATAAAAAATGGGAGGGCCAGGGGACGGGAAGAGGAGGAGAGAGGGGCGTTTTGTTTGACAATACTTTGAACGTCAACAAGGACCTTTTAATATGATTAAGTGAGTGGCAACGTTGCTGTTTGTAGATGATTACCGCATCAGAATGCATTTTATATCTGATATCATCTAATAACAGTTTAGGTTATGTCAAGATCAAAAGATGGTGTCCACAAGCAAATAGAGATTACGCCAAAGGTTAGAGCAAAGTTTATGTCAATCAGATGAAATGATGATTCTGTGACCATAAGAAAGACATCCTGTCTGGATTCTGTAGTTCAAATATAGCCCTAGTTTGTTTCTGACTTTTTGCGCATGCATGTTCAAAAATCTCCAGATGCACACAGAGATATTTTTTTCACCTTTCCAGTAAATTGGTTTGTATAATTGGCAGAATGTAACAACATAATTACAAAGTCAGGAGTGCAGGTGCTCTATTTACTGTAGTAGTTTTCATTTATTTTGTTAATACTGTGTACATTTCACATTAACAAATGTGTGATGCCTTTGAGATACAATGCACACAAAAGCCTACACTTTTATTTTATTTACTAGAAACTCATTAGAGAGCTCAATCTGTTGACTATTTCATGTTGTGTTCATTATCATCTAATCAGCTTGGCTGATGCCCTTGACTGCACATTTTTAATGTCACCTCAATGATCGCTGAATTACTACTGTAATCTCAACTTCACTGTGAGTAACTGTAGCTTTCCTTACACTCAGCTTAACATCATGTAATTGTAACTGGACTAAATTTTACCAAAATGAATTTCCTAGATAAATGCAAGCTGTATGACGTCAAAGCCAAGCATCATATATAATGTATAACTTCAGTTTTGTGGTGTTTGATTGTGACTCCAGGTTGGGACATGTAGATTTAATCATTTGTTTGGCAGTGTGATTCCATATGGCTACGTTTGTGTTACGTGCATAAAATGAGGCTCAATTGAATTATGAAACATGCTTCATTTTTTTCCGTCGCTCTGATCTGGTTATTGCGTGATGCTTTCAGGTCTTTGATGTTCTTGCAAAGTCGTGCCATCTCTTTTATACAAGCCTTTGAAGTCGGTCTAGTTGCACTGCGTAAGGATATGCCGCAATGTTTCTTTGGCAGTTCCCAGACAGTGATACTGCAGCAGTACTGCGGTTCATCTCAATATTAGTGAAATAGCTATTCTATTTGATGTCGCTTTAAATTAACTTAGAGTATCCAAAAGTGACTTTTTGGTCTCCCCCCCCTTTTTGGTCTCTTCCCCCCCCGCCCCCTCCATAACACCTGGCACGCTAAAATAGGATTTGAATGAATTATTTTAAGTTTGAGCTCAAGGCAGCACTATTTTCTGACCTCTCTGAAAGTGCAGTGATGGGTGCTGTTATTATAAGTGTGCAGCTGCATGATGTGTACATTAAACAGTCAGCTGAAGGACTGGGTGACTTTCTGAACTATGCTATATGTACCACTAGGGAGCATCAGAGGACTTTTAAGAGAATGAAAGATGTGAATGCTTCATGTTCGGCAGGGCTGAGTTTTTACTTGAAGATTTTTTCAGCAGGGTTTTGGTGGGGTTTGAAAGTCACTACATTTTATATATCAAAACAAATGGGGCTTAATATAAGTTCACTGTAATTTCAATGTGAAAGAACTATAGACAGTAACTCACAGGGAATGTATTTCAGATTTTGAGTTACATTCAAAGAGATGTAGCTTTGTTGACTCTGTATGTTATAAAACATCTAAAAACTATATTAATAGTCTGGGGGATATAGGAGCAGCAGGGAGGTCAAAAACAAAAGCTTAAAACAAGCTTTGAGCAAAGAATAGTATGCACCCATGGTTTGAAATGCTGTTTGAAGTTTACCATGACAAAGAAATCCCTTTGTTTTCAGAATTATGAATTCCATCATCAGAACTCCTGTTTTGATGAATAACTTAGAGTGTGGGAATCTGATCACAACCCACATTTTAAAACTTGGGTTTTTAAAACCCAAGTTTTAGAAGTTTAGCTAGCACTGGTTCAGACATACTCTAACACCTAAAATCCTTTTGGGTTTTGATGCTGAATGAGTTGATTGTTTAAGGCAACTTTCTTTTTCAAATAAATTGCATTCAAAATCTATTCAGCTACAATATACACACTTAAGTTCAGAGCAGCTTTAGCCAGCTGACTTCAAATTAACACATTTTGCTCCTTTGACTTTGTAGCTCAGAAGAAGCATTTGTTATTATTTTGTATTAATAATTAATGTAATTTCAATTTTTTTTGGAATATTGAGACCATGCATCCATAACTATTTGGAAAGTCTTTAAGCATTGTTTATATCCAAATTAGTGTCTAAATAACCTCCAGTTAATACCACATTTTCTCACATCTCATTTTGTAAAACGGAACAGTTGATTAGTAACACAAAAAAAGGCAATTGTTAAAAAAACAACACACCAAAAAGAACCCCAATATCATTTTAATCCTTGAGTGCATTTAACATTCAAAAAAACTACTGAAAACATGGATGTGATCTATAGTTGGATCCACTGTAACCTTGTTTATGTGAGATGGGTTCATGAAATTTGTGTTGATGAAATATTCATTGGACAGGAAGCCGGGTCAAAAAGCATTATGCCCAATAAACATTAAATTTAGTGGAAACAATAGTTGACGGCATGTTATAGATACATCACCACTTGCAAATACTTGTCACTACATGCACAGGTTTCTGTTAATTACTTAAACAGAGCATTGTGAAGAAGCCCCACATAGCCATATTAGGATTAACATAACTTAAAAAAAAAAAGCTTGTCTGACAAATAAAAAATAAGAAATAAAATCAGCTGGACTTTATTTGTCATGTAAACACAACATAAATTACTGTTAATATGACTAATACATACATTGATTCGGTTTATAAAAAGAAAACGCCATAAAACTCTTGCATAATTTACAAAACATGGTGTCCATGTGCTATTCAAGACACATTTGTGCCTACCCCCCCCCCAACAGAGTTCTTCATACCCTTTGCTGTACTTTTTTCACAAGGAATATTGGGTATTTAAACATGGAAACAGTTTCTTTTTTTCTGTTTGAAAGCATCTCAAAGAGAATAGGACATTTCGATGTTTTTGATGTTTACAGTGCTAAATCTGGTATACATAGTGGTTGTTAGGTGAGGATATCTCTAACGTCAGAAGTCTCTGATTTTAAAAACAAACATTTGCTCAAGGACACCGCTTGCTCTAGGAGTGTGAACTCTCGAGCCCCGTACTTCTAGAGAAGTGCAGATATGCATAATGTAAACATTTTCTTTGCTCCAATTATACTTTCTGTTGAACCAGACTTTTCTTGATGAAAAAAACAAAACATAAAACACTTAAATCAGCTCACTGTTTCCCAAAAGACACCACTATTCCTCTGCTTCTCAGTCCCGAGTCTAGAAGGCTTGTGCAACAGAGAAACTGACCTGTAATTGCCATGTTAAGGCTTGGTGTAGTTATACATTTACTCTGTAGTCCCTAGTTCACAATGCACAGCATTGCTTTTGACCCCTTGTATTTTTTTCTGTTCTTTCTTTTGTTGTTTTTTACAAAAACACACGACACACCGGGTACATAGTAGCAACCTTTGATTCAGTTGCTTTTCATTTTGTCCGCTTGTATGTCTCTACCAAAACCAAGTCTCTTTGGCAGAAGATGCACCTCGTATTGTTACCTTTTCCCAATTTCACTTTGCCGAAGAAAGTGGATGTTATTGGTGCTGTCTGATAATTCTGGGTACTGCTCAATGGAGAGCACATAGTACCCGTCATAGCCCAAAACTTTTCCACTACTCAGAAGCTGCCTCTTCTCCCCCTCTGTCCAGGGACGGACTCCTTCCTCGCCATCTCGCACTCGCTGCTGTTCTCTTGCCCACGCACCCGCAAGGGCGCGCTGACGGGCAAGCTCAACAACCCGTGCTTTCTCCTCGTCCACCGTGGATCCATAGCGAATATGAAGAGCTAGAGCACCGGCACGAATCTCCACATCTGCGAAACGGCGAGTCCGACTATCCATGACTGTGGTGGACTGGGAAACCGTCACATTGACACCATTCTCCAGAGTCTTGTGTCCACTAGTGAGGTGCAATGCAGCAAGGTCGGCGTCTGGAAGGCCCGGCTTGACAAAGTAGTGTGTGTCCCGTCCTTCTATAGTGAAGTGGATGTCTTCCAAATAGAAAGCGTTGTTGAGGATCGTTGCAACCTTGATACAGTCCTCACTAGCCACGTTCAGCGTATGAGTGTGAACGCTGCCCTTGTAGATAGCGAACATAACGGCTCTTCCGATGGGAGACATTGCTGCCGAGAACCACAGCCAAGACTTTTCACCTCTGCGACCTCGACTGAGATGGACCTCTGGCAGTCGCTCGAATGACAAGAGAGAATGAGCTTGTCTGGTTACTTCCTGCTGGACCCCAGAGATAGACTGTAGGGAAAGTGCAGTGAAACGTTAACGCCTGAACATGGCAGAACTTGACTCTCCAGGCCATTTAGAACCCGCTACAGCTCTGCTTCAGAGAGTTTCTCATCCCCGTCTAAGATAATGGCCTTTTTTAAACTGTGTTCTCAAGCCAAAAGTACATAAATCCCTGACGACAATTTTGCCGCTTTTTGTGTTAAGACCTTAAACCAAAGAAGCCTAGCATGAATAGCCTCAAAAGATTTAAGTTAAACAGTATTATAATGTGTTCTACTGGAAACTTAAACATCAATACAGTGGAAAGTACAATTGTACTTATTATGCATATTATTATGCAAATATGGCCCAATTAAAATTGATATTCTATGAAATGCATTGCAATACAATTAAAACATTTTCTGTCCGATCCCCTACACTTTCAAAAGCTTATTGTCTGAAGAAGTTGTTTATTTTATGTACCACATGCATTGAAAGATATTAATTTGACTCACCGGCAGATCATCCCAGAGCTGACTCTTCCTCAGTTCATAGGATGGCATGCTTAAATCAAACTTTGGGACTGGAAACCCAGGAATGGTGTTGTGAAGATGAAAGCCAAAGGTTACAAGCCAGCTGTTCACATCTGCGCAAAGAATACATTAAGGCTTTTAGATACTATATCGTAAAAGTTTATCAGAAAAAAATATTTTGGGAAAACATTGATTAATCTTTTTTAATGTATATTGAGGAAAAAAAAGGTTTTAAACACAATTACTTGTCACTTGAATGCTTCAAAAATTTTACATTTTTTTTAACATTTAACATAAAATTTAATTTAGCTAAGTTATGATAATTATTATATAAATTTAATATATCAATATCTCTTACCTGCAACATATTCTCTCACTTCATGGACTTTGCTGATGGGGTTATTATTTCTGAACATGTATAAATTAAAAGGAGCTGGCTCTTTGCCAACTTGTTGCCAAGTAGAGACATCTGGGATAGTCCACCTTCCAGACATTATATCATAATCCTGCTCCCCGAAGTGCAGTAGTTTGGTCAGGGGTTCATACAGTCCTCCATGAAACCCGAGCACAAGCTGGAAGTCTGGGTTTGAGTCAAAGTAAACCTCGCCATATGCTGTGTACTGGAGCTGTTTGACCAGGAGGCCGTTGCTGGTGAAGACAGCCTGAGGTGTGCCAGTGTTATCACAGGCAATATAGAACTCCTCCCCGCTGCTGATCTCCATAGCAAACAGATGGCCTTGGAGATCATAGTAGAGTGAGGTGATTTCCGAACTGGAGTGGTTGTACACATGTGTAATCCTTGCCGGGTAGCTCAGGTCTGCGTAGAAGTATTGCAGGTGTTGTCCCAAGCTTGTCTTGGTGGACACTCTGCGTCCGAGTCCATCATAGCGATACTGAATGGTCCATCCGTTGCTCTTGCTGTAGACCCGCACCAAGAGGCCTTTGGAGTTGTACTCAAAGATTTCTGCTCCCCTCTGACGGAGGAAACCATCTTCATCCATTCTGTATTGGATATCTCCAAGGCGGGTGATACGGTCTCTCAAGTCATAGCGCAGAGGCAGAAGTCTTGCACTGTTTCCTGCATTCAGCAGGTGCAGATTTCCATTAAGGTCATACGTATAGCGCCACATCACTTTCTCGTTCAGGGACACAGTCTGGAGCTGGCCATCCACATCATACTCATAGCTGTACTTGGTGGTGTTAGCAAAGGGGCCGATCTTGATCTCTCGTTTGGTGACTCGCCCCACATCGTCATACTGGAAAGTGATCCAGTACATAAGTGAGCGGAATATCTCATACTGGATCTCCTTGATGCGTCCATGGGCATCAAAGTGCTTGGTGTAGGTCATGACAGCAGTGGATATGATCTGATTGATATCATAGTAGATCACCCCAAACTTCCCAAACTGTTCAACCTTTCCTGAGATGTCATCAAACTGGTATAGATCGATGGGTAGTGGTGTTTCGTTGATGACGCCTTGCACACTGGTGACACGCAGGCTGTTGTCATAGGTGTAGTCAAAGCGTGCATTGACCATGCCATCCTCACTGAAGCGGAATATCTGCCGGTCCACCAGTGGACCCACTTGGCGATAACGTATGGAGCAGATGAATCCTTCATTCTGCAGGTTGACCGTCTTAAGCACTCCTGCCGTCTCGTCATAGGTGAAGCTGACCCTTGTGCTGTCATACAGGATCTCTGACAGTTTGTTCTGCCGGCGGTACATGTACAGGATCCTACGGCCCGTGCCAAGATGTGCTACTCTCAGTAGGAGGCCGTCTTCGCTGTAGTCCACAGCCACGGAGGCGTTGCTCTCTGGAGGGTGATACAGGTTCCTGTAGTAGCCCACTGAACGGATGGTCTGCATCGTGTAGCGGGCTACGCTTGGCATCGTGACAGCAGAAAGCCGGTCCAGAGAGTCAAAATCAAATATGTACTGCCGTTGACTGTGGAGCAGGAGAACCATGGACTAAAGGGAAAAGAGCAAAATAGCAGGTGTTTTCTTGAGTTGCATGTATGTATAATATATGTGTAATGGCAGGCAATGTGAGTGCAGGCAAAGTGAGCAAAACATTTCCTTTTTGAGAAAAAGAGAAACAGGGAATGTGAAAAAAGCTGCCACCAATTATGCCCATTGTCTAATCTGTTAATGCAGAATGTATAGATTTGGTTTCAAAGTTATCACAAGCACTTGATATATTGATGTTAAATACAACATATATATATATACTGTATATATAAAAAATATGTCCAAACACTGGTGTATAAGACAGTTTGTTCATTCAAATTTGTTCCACTGTTAATGATTGTTTAGTCGTCAATAGTATGCAACATAAGAAAGTTTTTTTAATCTCCTATTATACACAGAGGATATTTTAATTAATTTACAATATATGCAATTTGGAGTGTGGTCTGTCTTCTAAAGGTCTACCATCCTTTCTGTTAAAATGTCATGCCCAGTCATCTGTTATGACATCGAGGTTCCCTGTGCTCCCTGAGCTCTCTGTGTTCCTTATTTCAGAGTGTTGACATGGCCTCTCCAGGTCACGCAATAGAGGATGCAGCCAGGACTGGCTGAGGATTTCTCTGCATGCATTTTTATAGCGTAGCATCTCAGTGCAGTCTTAAGTAAACTCTACCAAATAACTAAAACAGAGAGCAGAATGCAAGGATAAAACAACCTGTCAGTTTAGAAGATTACTGTAATTTTCATTTTTGCATAGTATATTATGTGTGCCATAATGCAGGATTTCAAATAATTATAGCATGCCCATCGCCTAGTGTGTTGTCTTTGTATTTACTGTAGTCTCTACACTAGTCTTTCAATTTGTACTAACATTAGGTGTGGGGGGTGTCCAGTCTTCATAGGTTTCAGCTATATAATTTTTTCCCCCACATTTTTTATTTTTATTTGTACAGGACCTTGAACAACATTAAACATACATGTTACCATTTGATGTATTGTACCAGAGTTACGTAACTTAAAGCTAATTGTCATCGGAAAACATACACACAGTGATAGAGCAGCACTACACAAACAGCACAGGACACATATACAAAATGAAATGCAGCAGTACATAACACAGTTAGCCTTCAGGTCTGTCCCCAGCTTTAAACACAGTAATTTAAAGAGTATACTCTTCTGTTGCACATGCATTGTATACTGCTGCCAGAGGTGGGAATGCTGTGATTCAGTGCTACCTACCACACAATTTTCAGACAAGATATATTTTACTAAAAGGGAGATGGTAATCACCAACCCTACAGGCTGAGGTACTGCTCATAGAAGCAATCCTTCTGATATTTTTAATATCTAAAGCTTGTAAATGATGCTCATAAATCTGCAATTGGTGTAGATTACTGCATTTGCTAAGTACCTCTGTAAGAAGCAGAATAATTTACAGTACATGGAGCTGGTGATTATTGCTAAATAGGCCTCAGAGTGACCTCTGCTACATGTCAGGGTCTTTATTCACTTTGTAGCGATAATAGCTAGCCTGCTGTACAGTATATCATACATATCACTTCCTATGGTCATGCTATTTTCTCACCTGCTCCAGGTAGGTGTAACTCCATATCTTCCCATCAGCAAACACCCTGGAAACCAGGCGGCCTTGGCTATCATACTCAAGTCTCTCAGTGGTGGGACCTCTCTGCAGGACACTAATTTGCCCACTGCTAGTGCGGCTCACATTAACTGGCAGTAGCTTACTGCTGGGCACCCAGAGCACTGGATGGCCTGCTGTGTCGTATATAATCTTTAAGAGGAACTTCCTGTGGTCATCATAAATCTTCTCTGTCCTCAGGGTGCGATCGTAATCGACAGAGAGAATGTTCCGTCCGTTCACCTGTGGGAAAGATTTGATTTAATAACGTGTTAGACAAAAAGAAAACTACATCGACTACTAGTGATAATAAGATATGACTAACGGATCAAAGTTATTTATTATATTTAGGAATAATACAACTAATTGATTGATGTAATTGATTACACAATAGTGCAATATTAAAAAGAAATTATTCTTTGTGTGGAGGGCTCTTAAAACTGTATTCACATCCTTTTCACAGTTGTCACAGAGATTCACACCTCCCTCACAAGGCTCATTTAACTGAGAGACGCTCTGGCGATTATTCAGGTGCACTTAAATCACATCCTCCAAAATTTAGAGGAGACAAAAATTACTCAGAGGCAAAGTAACCACCCAAGTTAAGTTCATAAAGTACCATTTATCATAAATCTGAGTGTCATATTCAGAGAAAGAAGAGGTGGACTTATGTACAGTACTGGAATATTGATAAACCTCTATATCAGGAACTAAATGTTAATGTGACTCATAAATTCCAAACGAAAGATGGAATTGCAGAAATGTTTTTTTTAATGCTATAAGAAGGACAGTGAGATAACCATTAAATGAAATAAAATCTGCATTATTTTAGACAGTTTGATCAATTGTTTTTGTGCAACTAATCTCTGACCCTAATAGTGTCACTGCCATACTCTGCCACTGAGGTAAGCAAAGCCACAGGCCATAGCCACTTTTGTATTCATGGCACGCTGATCATTTGCATGTACTACAAGGAAGAAAAAAAAATCAAACATACCCTAAGCTTGCGTCCAAACACGATAACTTTCCCTCTGGCTTGTTCTTTGCGGAATCGCCACTCAACCAAGTTTTGCCCACTCTCCCCTGGCAAGCTCATGTTGCGTCTGGCTACAGTTGGGTTGGCAGCGCCTGCTAGGATGTGGGGCTCTGTCTGGTAGTGGGTGTCCATCCCGTTGGCATAGGTAATCCTCAGCGAGTTGTCAAAGCCCACTTGATAGCTGCTTCTACATTGGTCTATTGATAGTTAACAAAACATAAACAAAAAAATGCAGTTTAAGGAATAAGTAATTACACACTGAGGTTGTTTTTGGTTACACTTAATTATGCTTTAAGCACTTAGTATTTGATGATGTACATGATGTTGAAATAACTGGACCATCTGGGTCGGGTAGAGAGTAGAAACCATTTAGATACAAGGTTGACGTGTCTCCCTGACACCTCAAACCCACATACTGAGAGAGTAATCATTTACTCTGGCGTCTGTCAGACCCTCAAAGTTGTAATGATACACGACTTAAGCTTACTCAACAATTGGCCCGGCGACCCTTGAAACAATGAGAAATAACCGCTTACAAAATAGCTGCCTGAGTCGGGGAGATGAGTGCCGCGGCCTTACCCTGAGCCAGAGTGTAGAAGGCACGGATGGTTGAGGTATTAGTAGTGATGCTGATTTCCTCATCTGTCACAGAGCTTTCAATGTCCACCGTCAAAGCGCTGTATATGTCTGTGTACAAGTTATTCACCATTCCAGTGGGGAACGTCACATTCATTAGCCGTCCTTCACTGTCATAGCTGTTGGACAAAAAGGACCGAAAATGACAGAAAGCATTGACATATATGATAGTTGCATTCAATTATTAGCTCTTTCATATCAGCTCTTTCCATTTTATTTTATTTTTTTAATATATGCACAATTTTCAGAGCTTAAGTGAAGGGGTGTCTGTATGTACCCAAGGCGCAATCCAAATAGTTGATATGTAATAACCACTTGTGCTGTCAGTTAAACACGTTATTAACACACACCACACTGGATCTAGTTAGACCGGAAACAAAACAACAGGCACACACTCGTTTGGGCTTGCGAGCCAGCCAAAGAGTAGTAACGTTACGTTTTGAGTGAAAGGCGAGCGTGAGATGCCAATAAGATTCTGAATGGAAAGTTGCCAAATATTCCATTGACCAGACCAAAGTGATCTGTGTGTTTTGTCGTTGTGAACTGAGCGATCATCGCAGCACCTCCAGTCTGAAATACCACCTGATGGCCAAGCACACAGCTGATGCCAATTCTCCCCCAGTGTTACATTGTGTGAGAGATTATTTGCTCCAAGTGAGAATGTTACGTGTAAAATTTCACACTAGTAGGCTATATGTCAATGTTGTTTTCAATAAAAAAACATTTGCACAAAGCTAGCCGAACCACTTTTTCATGTTGATAAGAGCATTAAAATGAGAAAAAAATAGTGTGACAAAAAGAAATCAAGGGACATTTAGAATAGATACAAATGTGATTAATTGTGAGTTAACTATGACATTTAATGCGATTACATATTTTCATCGTTTGACAGCACTAATTAACCACACATCTCATCAGCTATCAGTTTAGTATATAACACTATCACACTAATGAATTTAATTATTCAGATGATTGATCTGGCATTATAATCTCAACTGAATGCTTTGCTTTTTTAGTTATAGTGGGGATATCATTCATGGCATAATGTGACATGACAACTAATTACCCAAGGGAGAAAGATTTACTGAAAGGCCACGCAACTGAAATAAAGTGTTATTATGACAGAGAGTCCAGGTGGCGTATTGTAGTGAAATAATATGATGGATGATGATTTTGTTCAACTCTCCTTTTTTTTTAGTCAAGTAAAAAAAATGAATAAGGAAAAGAAGTTATAGTCTAATTAGGCTATTTAACAGATCTGAGGCAAATTTTATAATTAGGTTTCTATTAAATGCGCACCCTAAAGCAGTTTGTAGGTAAGGACGGTTACCAATTATAGAGTAAACTTGTACTGAGATGTGAGACAAGAAAGAACACACAAAGGGTTAGATACATAAGAGCGCACACGCAACAGTTGCAATCATTTTGTCTTTGTACCACATACATTTTAAATTAAAAAGGAAAGCAAGTATTAGTGTCAAACTCAACTCATTAGTAGGTAGTAGTAAGTGACAAGCTCAAACAGAAGTTTAATAAATCCTTCAACTGCAAGCTGTTAATACTGCCTCCTCATCCATGAGGAGCAGTACTTTTTTGTTGCCAAAATGCAGAGTGCATTTATTTTACATAATTTGTAATAGAATGCTCTCAGTAGGAGGTTTGTTTTAATTTGTACCATGGGCAGGTTCCAGGTGCAGAAGGCCTACATAAATTGCAATCTAAATCAGTCTGACTTTTGCTAGTGGTGTTAAGATTTCCACAGAATGTTCTTGCCAATCTCTTTAATACTTACTCGTAGAAAGTTGTCCAGCCAATCTCTGATGTCTTTGTAGCCAGCAGGCCATTGTTACCATGGTAAGTAAGAAGCACCAGCTCCTGGCCCTGTGCTGTGAGTGTTTTCAGTCCGCCGTTGGTGCCCATGGTAAGCCAAATCACTTGGTTGTCAGGGGCGACGATACGCACCGGTGTGCGGTTAGGATCTCTGCGGATTCTCAGAGTGTTGCCACTGCTGTCAGTAACAGCTGTGATGTCATTCTCTGTGCTGTAGCTGAATGTATATTTTAGGTCACCAGTGAGCAGGCTTGCAGTGTGTTGGTGGGTACCATTGCTGTCAAATACATATAGCTCCTGGGCATCAGGCGAAGCCACCTCGTATGTATTTGCACTGGAAGTTGGCCCATTTCTAGAGATGGCCCGGATGCGGATGTTGCCCAGGTCTGCCACGTAGAGTGTTCCATCTGGAGCTGCCACTAAAGAAGATGGAGCATTGAGCCTGGCATCTTTGGCATAGCCGTCCCCTGTCTGGTAACAGTCACAGTTGGCATCATTCTTGCAATCACAGTCGGAGGGAGACCCGGCCAAATGCGTTAGCTCTCCATCCACAGAAACCTTTCGGATCCTGCTCATCTTTCTCTCATCTGTCTCTGCTATGTAGATGGCCCCATGGTAAGATATGGCAATGGAAACGGCAGATTCTATAGGGGTTAATTGGGCCCTTTGACCACCCGCCACACCACGCTCCAGTCCAGCCAATGGGCAGTGAAGAGGTCGGCCAGCAGCAATGCTCACTTGACCGTTCTCTGTGATGCGCAGCACAATATTGTTGTCCAAGACATACAGTGAGTTGTCCATGGGGCTAACTGCTAGGTCAGTGGGCCACTCCAGAATCACCTGAAATGCAGGACATCATTATCTCAAATGTCACATTTGAAATGAAAGTTAATGTTCATTCAAAGGAAATATCCATTTCGATAGTCTTGTTTTTATTCCAATAAAATGCAGCAGTGACTCAAGTATAAGCCCAGTTCATATGCATATTAACAATATAGCATATCCCAAATTTGCTGATTTACTAAGGTTATTATTATCAGTATTATTATGGCATTTCGATATGATACCTTGATGTGTCCTCCTGCTCCCCGTTATCTTTTATTTTATTTAGTTACATTTTAGATGTTACTTTGCTCGTAGTCTTTTACTTGTAGTGTTGTTATGCTAGTTCAAGGCATTTTGATGAATTATGTTTATGATGGATGTTTAAAGAAAAAGGTTAGAAAAAATGAAAATGATTATTTTTCTACTGATATACATTTTATTCTATGTACAGTATTTCCTGTATAATTTCCATCAATAAACAGATTTTTTTTTTAAGAGCATTCTTAATTCAAGAAGGCATAAATAAATCTGCATTACAGTTATGGCTCAACAGATGTACATTACTGGTATAAAGCCTGACATCCAGCATGTCTCTCACATGCCAGATACCCCTCACGGGCACTGTTGATGCATCTAGGGGTTTGTGCCGTCCAGGAGAGTTGTGATTGGTTTAAAAAAAATCCTAACAAGCAATAGCTTTTCCCCCTATCCCAGAATAGATGAGCGGTAGATAAGTCTCCACAGCACTGTGGAGTATGGTCTAGCAATGCACGATTATAAATAGGCTGATATACAGAATAGCCTAAGCTGTGAATAGGCTATAAACAGACAAAGTCCTGCTCTTTAATGTTAATTTCTGCTTCCCGGGCCTCATACACACAATTCACTTCCTCATAGAAGATTAAGTTTATGCATATCTGGCTAATTAACACACTAGCTGGTGCAGGAATTAAAGTAGCTATTTTAGTTGTAGGGCAGTCTCTCTTTACATTTTGCTAGTTTGACTTAGAATATAAAATTTCAATTGGCCTGGAGGAAAAAAATAAATAGCACATCTTTTACCTTTGGGGTATCAGATTAGTGTTTATAATCTTGAGCAAGCCCTGCTGATACATGAATTTAAAGGATAAGTCTGGCCACAGTGACTGTTGAGATAAACATCCATTATACTCTCCTCCTCTCTAAACATTTACATTTTATTATGCTATTACTGAGATTTAAAACTAAGTGAAGTTCCAGGGGATTATGCCCTTCGTGGCTATCGTATAGCTTCCAAAATAACCCTGAGCATGCGTACTGACTGATGCTGTAGCCTGAGAGGGGAGCAGCTCATTAAGCGATCAATTAAGTATATCAAATTAAATCCAAATCCAAATATTCCACACATAATAAATAATATAAGTATTAACCACATCTTGTAAAAATAGCAAATAGATATTGAAATCCAAAGCTTTAACCCTGGTCAACTATTACAATCTGCTTGTCAGAAATGTGTCAGTGAATAAAAAAGCTTATTTGTAACAGCACAAATGATAGGCCTGGCCTTTAATTACATAACTGTCATTAAAACTGTCAAAACGCTCCTGAATTGTGTTTTTCCACAGGGTGATTAATAGTAAAACCCACTGCCTTTAAGGCTGCCACTAGTTAAACTGCACTGAGCCAATTCTCTAGCTGGGATGCCTGAGGATCATGCTTGCCTGCCAAAAACATGTCTTTATTGGCTCAAACCAAATGACTTGGTTAATTAGCAAAAAGTGACAAGCTTAATCCTTTGTCTTCTTGTTCTCTTATGATCCTTTCCCTTCATGTTCACCCACACACATGTACACACACAAACACAGATTGCTTTCTCTTCTGTTTACATAAAAAAATGACCTTATGCTGCCAACAACTCGGTTTAATTTTCTTACAGCTCTTATTTGTGTTAATGCATTTCTATTATTATCGACATTCTCAAAAGGACACATGGATATTTGCAATACCTGCTGTCGGGGTCATTTAGTTTTGACTGTTGCCGTTATTACTCTCTTTCTTTTTGTAAACTGATCTGCATAGAACTTCAGAAATCTAATGAATTTGAAAATTGATTGCGTAAAAAACAAACACCAACAAAAAAACAAACACTGTTATGTCACATGTGAGAGGGGGGAGTACCTGATCATGCAGTAATTTCATTCTCAGCTATAATAGCCAATACACTTAAGAATTCACTTTCAGCAGAAACAGGACATTGAGGACACTGTGAATGGATCTATTTTCCTATAAAGAAAGGAGCTTTTTTCAGTTTTTATTTTTTGTCATTATTCATTCTCAGAGTCAGATCTTCAAACTGTAAAGGAGTGGAATGATGATGGATATTAATGTTTAAATGCAGAGCACTGCTCTTCTACTCATTGAAATGCCATGACCTGTTGTGCAGGGTCAGAGCGCTGCTTTTACGTTCACAGGGAGTTAGTACATTTTGTGGGACAAAGCCGTCCGTCTTCAGGTGCTGTTGCAGAGAAGGTTTTATGTGCGGCAAGCTGCTTCATTACCGTGTATAGTGTAAGTGTCCTCAATCCTGATTATTCCTAGTGGAGCACTGAACACTAATTCAGCTCCAGCCACATCAAAACAAGCCCCCAAACTGAGTAATTAAACTTCTCTACATATCATCTGCTGTGACCTGAAAACTCATCTCCTCAATAAACACTTTATCTCTCCACTTCCTGTCTAAACCACATCCTCCTCCGAGCCCATATTTTCTTTTCTTTTTTCACCGAGCACCTATAGTACTATAGCACTAGTGTATAGTGTAAGCAATGGAAGATTATTCCACCAATGTCCCTGTATGTTTCTCTGGATAAGATCTGTCAGTTAGATGCCTACTTTATATTTAACATGTACTACACCAGGAATTCCTCAAAGAGATTACAGGTTGTTTTTTTACAGTGTCCTGGCCAAGAGAGGCAGAAATAACAATATCACAAGCTATGGATGAAAATATCTCACTACATCATAATTTAACAGAAATGGGATTATAAAACCATAAATAAAATTGCCAATACGAATCATATAAAAGATAACATCCTGAAAACAAAGCGAGAAGGCACTTTAAAATCAACCTAAGGGTAATCTAACCATCTGACCATCAGTGTAAGTAAGTAAGAATGATATAATGCTATCAAACAATAAATTAATTACATCAAAAGATCCAGACTGTAATTGTACTTTGTAGTTCTCTCAAATAGCAGACAGAAAAGGGGGAATACAGTTTCTGCAGCAATGATTTAAATTCTCAGAAAGAGTCTTGCAATTTTAAATGTAATTGTCAGTCAGAGGGAGTAGCATGCAAAACAGCTTTTCTACCTAGTTTGGGAACTGGTAATAATAATATATGATGAGGAAAGAAAAAAAGCCCCTGCATGTCCTTCTCTCACTCAAAGCCAGTTGCCTATAAAGATTATCATTCATGAAAAGATGAGTTATACTGCTTATGTAATATTTATATATATTTATATTTATAATGATGACTCATGTGTGAGCAAACTGAAAGAGGGTTAGAGGGGTGGGGGCAGGGTGGCGCTGTGACATGCTTTGTGTGAGCATACAAGCAGAGTTAACAACTGTCTGACACATTTGTGTATAAGCCACCTGATTGATGTCCATGCTGTTGTCACAGGTCAGAGGTCGAGCCGATGTCAGGTCGTTGGAACCAAGGAAAGTGGAAATGATGCCGTTCTGGTCCACCTTCCTGATTGTGGTGCCATCAACAAAATATATCAGGCCATTCTTGCCCACAGCGATGCCTGTCAACATCAGGTAAGAGGAGGCAAAAAGAAGAAAAGAAGAAAAAAAAACAACTTGTGATAACAGGAAAACAAGCAGATATGCGGCATCTCTGCTTGCATGACTGAGTGAACAAAACACGATGGCTACATGTGTCAAGCTTGCCTTCCCATTATTCAGGTCACTGCAAAAAGCACAGCCATCAATAATTCAAGGGCTGGTTTTCTGGTTTTAAATAATTTCTCAGGCAGAAGTGGGAAAGGCTGTATTCATATGGTATATATGCATTTGCCACGCCTTGTAACCCTCCTCTCTAAAAAAGACCTCCGGACGGTGTCAGTGAGTGGTGCGCTTGGAAGTTTTGACATCGGCAATCATCAACAATCTGCACACCATTTGAGAAATGAATGAGTGAGGGAACGGAAATGACAGCTTTGGCCAATTTGAAATGAAAAGTGGTGAAAAACAGGCAGTTGCCATGGTGAAAACTGTAGACTAAGTTGTCTCAGTGATTGAGTGTCAGCTCAGAGTTGTAAGTTGCAGCCAAGCCAGTGTGGAGTTGCAATAATCATTTGTCCCAAACTGAGAAAATGCATTAGCGAGCCATGCCAGCCTCCACATTGCTGTCTGCGTCACCGTGCTGCTTAATAGAGACCAGTGCCTATGGGAATTCAATCATACCTCACATGAAGGGATACTATTTTCTATTTTCATTTTCCACATTAGCTGATCTCAGGAACATATTTGTCAAGTGGAAGACTGTTGTATAGTTACTGAAGGATTTAAAATGTTTTAAATACGCTTTAACTTCAGTTTTACCCCCAGAGTGTGATTTCTTTTTTAATGAAGTCTATAAAAGCTTCTATGAAGGTGAGTGGTTTAGTTTGACCTGTGGCTAGGTCTGCACAAGATTGCTTTCTACTAAAACATTTACGAGTTGAGGGAGCCAACGGTGAATCCTTGGGAGCTGGCTATTTGACAGTCTGAGATTCACAGACAAATGAAAAGTGTCACATTTGAGCAGAGTTCACCAAATGTCTGAGAGGAGAGAAGAAAATGGAGCCATCTGCCGTTTCTTCTCTGGTCTCGGCTTCCGCCCACTCCATCATTAGAGTTGCTCCCTCAGATTGCCTTCACTCAAGTCTTTATCACCCAGCGGAAGCTGAGCTATTGCAGTTGGCATTCAGAGCGGGCAACAACTAGCGCAAAAACAATTCATCTCAGCCTTTTCATCCAGAAGAAGTTATGGAAAAGTGAGCAATCCAACTACAAATGGCAAAAATGGCCATGTGCTATTTGAATGTGGAAAAAAAGGTTGTGCATAGAGGGTATCAACTTGTAGATAGCTGTTACTTTGACTTTTAAAGGACTAGAGACTTTACTTTTACAGTAGCTGTTTGAAAAAAGAATTTTGAAGGATGAGCAAAACATTTTAAAGGATATTTACAGGAATATCTAATTATGCACACAAAGCTTTATATTTCTGGAAGTTAAAATAACAATACAATGCCAATTCACAGCCCTAATTTACAAAGCTTATGTATTTTTTAGTGTTTCTTTTTTTTTAAACTTAACAGTCCTGTTTACTTTTGCATGACCCACAACTACAATTCATCCATTAAAATCAATCAGTTAGACCAGAGCTGGCAAAGACCCAAATGGAACACATAAATTAAAATGTAGCACTTGCCACTGCTGACTGAGAACCCCATCACTGTGTCCCGCCTCTTCCATTTGAGTAGAACATCTTCATTAGTTTTAAACGATACCTTTGGGTCCAGTGAGAGAGGCCTCGGGAGCTTTGCCTCCATCGCCACAGTGGTTCTCGTCAAAGGGCAGGCAGTGCTCCCCAGTCCCTGCCACCACCTCTGCGTTTGACTGCAGTTCCTTTGTCCCGGTTAAGGTTTTGGGTCTGTAGATCCTCCGGGAGTTTGTGTCCGACACGTACAGCTGGCCGCTTACTGGATCAGTTGCCAGGTAATACCGGTGTGCCGGGTTGTTACTGCATTCAAGACAATAACTCAGTTATATACAATATACTGTCCTTTCACTTAGCAGGAACTGAGTGTTTTTCTTTAAATGCCCCTGTCTTACATTGCAGCCAAATACCGGTAGTCCTTTACTGTAATGGTGCTAATTTATCCCTAATGTAAGATACATGAAACAACATGTAAACCCCATATGACCCCTGATGAAATGTTGCCTGATTTTCCTTATGAATTAAACATTTAGAGTCAAGAATAATATTATATATAATTAATATTATAATATAATATTGATTATTTTTAGATAGTTAGATGGAAATTTAGAAAGGTGTTTTGTTAAAATACTAATAGCAAGTCCTGCATACTATCATGAATTCTTTTAAGTCTAATGGAATAAGAGAACCTTCCTCAGACATGTTTTAATTGCAATAAGGAGGTAACAGAAGGTTAATGCCAATGTTCAATCAGGTTACCTTCTAGCATTTAAGGTTATTTTGTAAAACACAGTGAATGGCTAATTAAGTGTAACTTGTTTTCCAGTCCAGTTGCAGCCTAAAATGTCAACCTTCTTATCAATTTAAAAATCGGTCCATTTTTAATGTTATGAATAATTTCCATAACAGAAAACAAAAGAGTAGAGCCTTTGTGAATGAAAAATAAAAGACAGAGAAGGTTGAAAATATGGACCTCAAACAAAATTGGACAGCATAATATTGCAGTGGGCCTTCCAGTTTACACAGCAGAACTGTTGTGCCAGATAATTTGATGTGTTACCACTCCCCTGTGGGGAAAAGCCTTTGGAAACTACAGAAATGACTGGCTTATGTTAACAAAGTGCAACGACTAATGGCATTGCATCTGTTTCTGTTTATTTGCGTTCTTTTTACTGTCTCATAATGGATCTATGATTCGGAGAGCAACTGTGTCAAGGATTAGGAATCAAAAGGTTTCACAGCACATGACTAACTGATACTTAGACTTGTAGAAAGCCAATTAAAATGATCATTTTCCGTAGCAGTCCTTGTAAACAGATTCAAAACACTGAAAAACGATTGCATTAACCTTTTCTATTAGGGCAGAGTTGATACATAGCAGGTGCTTAAGTGTCATTAAAGAGCTAAAAACAGAGGCAGTTAAAATGAAAAATAGCTTGCTTTACAGTGCAGTCATAAACATGGCTTCGCTGGTTGTACTCCAGCTTAATGGTACTTCAGTCAATACTGGTTGGCTTTGGAAGTGGGATAATGTGACAGCAAAATAAATGTGACAATGCAGCAACTTTATAAAATGATGAAGATAGAGTCATAAAACTTGACAGCTATTATGATTCAAAGTAAATGCCTAAAATAGGTGGCTGTCATCAAGTTGCTATTAAGAATTCAGCAAGATGTGCATGAGTAACTCTTTCTTTTACAGTCAACCTGCAGGGGGCGGACACAATAAATGAAACACCTGTATGACATTATGTAGTCCAATATAACAGCTCGGCAATAAATAATAACTTTATGAAGATTAAGACAGATGTATGGTAGTGATAGACAGGCTCGCAGAGGAGCACACCTCCTTGTTCAGAGGCTGTCTGGCAGTCTAGCCCTCATAATTCCATAGAGGAGTTGGGTGAGAGGAGCATGCTTTATTGTGCTTTATCCACAACATTCAACTTACGAAGTGTTCAGGTGCCGCCTGAAATTTTGCCGGATGTCTTGTATTTTGAATTTTAAACTCTGGTTGATTCATGAGGACTGTGGTTAACTGCTCATCAGATCTCTGCAGGGTAAATCCAGACAGCTAGCTAGTGGAACGTACACATGTTCCACCAAAACAAGTTCCTTCCCAAGGCTATTTGGCAGAGGCACCTTTGCTAGGTTCAGCGCTTAGCGCCACCCAAGACGATTGTGATAGGTTTAAAGTACAGGCCGACCGATTAGGCATTTCCCAATCTATCGGGATCCGCATTTATAATGGCCGATTAAAAAAATAAAAAATAAATAACTATATATATTTAATATAATATATATTTAATAATATATTATATATATTATATTTTTAAATATCCATTCATAAAATGATAAATGAATATTTAAAAAATAAGAACTGAAGGGACAAAACCAGTGGGCACTCTACAACGTCCCTGTTGGCAACACAGATTTTTGTTTTTGTTCAAAGGACTTTCATATCTTAGCGTTTCATATCTTAAGTTTGTATTTTTATACATTTTATTTATCAGAACTTTAATATATTTAGATTTTCTTTTGTTCTGTTGTGCCAATAAAACAAACTATTGTCATATTATTTTGCTGAGAACTTATAAATGACTACAAATAACTAATGTTAGGGAAATGTGTTTATGTTTTCTAACACGTTTCTGGATTTTTCATAATAAATATATATTGGCCGATATATTGGCATATTGGATTTTTAAATAACCAATTATTCGTATTTGTAAAAATCCTTCATTGGTCGGGCTCTAGTTTAAAGTAATGCCAATAAACCAGAGCACATATTTCTCCCATCCCAGAATGCTGTGTGGACTGGCCAGACCCTGCAGGCAGCGCTGTGGGGGAAGGTCTGGCAATGCAAGACTAGAGCCGAGTTGATGTTACTCATAAACAACACCTCTCACCGCCCGCGTCAGACTGCTGGGGCCTTAAGCAGCTCCTTTAGTAGCAGTCACACACAGCGTAAGAAGGAGTGCTAATGTCCTAAGGTCCTTTGTTCCGACAGCAGTCAGACTATCACCACTTACAAAATGACATACTATCCTACTATACTAGCAGTTTTCCGCTTGTATCCTGTGCAATTATTTTCATATATTTTTTTGTATTTTCCAGTACAATGCTACACACCATGTGTGCATTACAAATATGAGTGCAATTATCCATAATGGACATATCTGTAAAAGTAAAAGGTGTGTGTGTATAGCTATTATCTATTTGTAGTTCTGTTTGTTTTTATTTTTGACTTAATCCCTCCCTCTGCTTTATTTTAATTCTTGAGCTGCTGTGACACATGATTTTTATCCCAGTGTGAAATCAACAAAGCTTTTTCAAATCTCAACTCAAAACAATGTGTCCTGCTGACCTGCACATAAAGCAAGCCGATTGGTTGATTGGTTAATTTAACTCTTTTTGGGAGGCGGGCTAAACACAGAGAGAAAAAGTAAACAGTATAGAAATTGTCTTACATAGTTACAAGTTTAAAACATGACAGCCGGACTGTGCTCGTTGGCCTATGCGAAGCATAGTTCAGCTTTCACAAGTATCTTTGGAAAAATGCATTGAGACCAAATTCATTTTATTTCTCGTTTCTAAACTACTGTCGTTCTATTCACACACCTGTTATTTCTAAATAAAATATATGTTGTTGCCTTTTAGCTGTAGTCCATGAACAAAAAGGATAAATAAGTCGGTTACACTTTACTTGAAGGTATCTACACACACTGTCATGAACGTGTCATAAACATTATAAACAGTCATAAACGTTTATGACGTAACGCTTCACTTAGTAAGTGTCATTCAGTTTTGTCATGCCAAGTTATGGTTATAGTTAGGGTTCATGTGTCATGACTGTGTCAGTGTAGACCTATTGGTAAAGTGTTACCAGTGTCAGTGACATGACAAAGGAGGTGCATCTTTCCTATATCATCAGAGCTACATGAACCACCTCTGGAGGAAATGACGACAAAGTTTATTCTGGTGACTGATAACAAGTCACTTAGCACTCCAAGCTTTATTCGTCTTTTGTGGTGATAATGTTGGGCTTACAAAGCTTACTTGATCTGATGCTGTTGTCTTAATCATGAATACAAAGCAGTTGTGTTGTATGCCCCTCTGGATAGGAGCATCTGCCACACACAATCACAGTAAATGTAGTTATATGCTACACAATGGTGTTTATTGCTGCGTTTTAATGTATTGGATTGCATTACACTAAGTGTTGATTGTACATTTACATTAACTTCCTTTTTATATGTATATCTAGGAATAGGTAAAATATGTAATATGTTGCAGTGTGTGTTGTAGCAATTTTGTAAATAGTCACATTGCACAAAATTCCGGCTGTGCTCTCTCTTCCTCTTGTGTAGATGTAATCAAGCTATAATTGGTTTGTTATAATTACACATGGTGCTAAAGGCGACTGTAAGAGAAAGAGTTATCCATCTAGTAATAAAGAGGATGATACAGATGGGGATGTACAAAGAATACTAAAGCAACATGCAGGAAGATAATGCACCTACCTGTGTCTAAAGTCTTTATTTCTATGACAGGGTACAGAGGGAGCAGGAAAAGAGGAAAGATAATTAATTCAATGTTAAAAGGATTCTTTTACTTGTCATTTTCAAGGATGTTATTTGCCCAATCAGACAGTTTACTTGTCATCGCAATGACTCTTAAAAAGGCTATCATTCTTTCATCACTGTACCTAGGAAAAACAAGCAGCTGAATCTAAGAAAGTCAAAGATGATAGATAGATAGATAGATAGATAGATAGATAGATAGATAGATAGATAGATAGATAGATAGATAGATAGATAGATAGATAGATAGATATTTATTGATCCCAATAAAATGGGAAATTATAGTATCCCATTGAAGAATCAACACAGCCACTAGAAAAAGTTAGACAATGACAATCCGTTGGCAAAAATATCTACTCCTATCTACATACATTTTTCATAGCTGGCCACTCATATTTAAATATTGATTCTACCACTTGTTACATTGGCCACTGAAGCTTGGATTTAAATACCAACTTTACACTAAAAACATTTGAAAGATGTTCAGGGAGTCCCATATGGAGCATTTGGAGCTTTATACAACAAGCATGCATCAGACATACCAAACACTGACACCACTTGGTGTTTAAATGTTTGGAAGAGACTAGCATAAAAAAAACAGATATTCTGCAAACAATGACGATATGGTTGAAGAAAAATTTACTTTTCCTCCCCTCCGTACTGGTTTTAATCTACACTGGAACAGCCGTCTAATGGGAACTAAAGTTGTCCTTAGTGTGTATTTCATGTCACACTGAATTTAATTTGGCCAACACAACAGGGTTGTCAGAGTAGTGTTTTGTGTTGTTCTCCATGTAAACAGAGTAAAAGGGTTGCTTGGAGACACAAACTATTTCTTAAACCATTATTTATCCCGGAAAGGGTTGCTGAGCATGCATGGTCCTTTACAGCAGCACATTGCTTCCCATTCATAATGTAGTGAGAAGTGATCACTGCCCAGGTACATTGACAGGTTCCTGAGGTAGAGAGGAATGTTTTTCAATCCCTTCACCTCTTAGATTTTCATGTTTGGTCCTTGTAATCTGAACGCTAACTTAGAAACTACTTGATGTACAACTACCCGCCAACGGTGTGGTGACTCATGCCCTTTTAAGGCAGTTTTCATATGACTGTCATGTATTTGTCTCATGCAGGATGATGTCTCAATGTACATTTAATCAACATCTGCCACTTTGTAATAAGCCAACTGGCCAAATCAGAGTCATTGCAGAGAGAAGCCAACTTGGCATGAGGGCGTAAATCATCCCAATTACACACTGAAGACAGGATGTCTTTCCTAATTATGTAGATGGATAGGGAAAGTATTTCAGATTTCTATTGGTAGGGGAAATATGTGTCGACCATGCCATTTTAGTTTCCTTCTCCACTGGAGACTAAATGTAGAGATGTAAAGTGGGATGTAACTTTAACTGTCTGTATTTGAAAAAAAATTGGGGTCAGGTACAGCATGTTGCATGTTTTTGTTTGTTCTTGTTGAACTGGAGTTGAAAGAAATATATAAAAATCAATGTAATACATAAAAAACTATAGTATTGATAAGACAAAACTCTTTAATGAAATATTATCTTTTGTCCCACCTTTATAGAAATGCAAAAGTTAATAAACCTTGTAATGTCTACTATTTGATGAAGGGACAGAGGTACAAAACTAGGGCGCAGCATGCTCTTCCTGAACAAATCCCAACGACGAGGCCTCGATCTTACCTGAGCTCCATGATACTTGTGACATTGCCCGATGGGTAGATGCGTCGGATGTAGTTAAAATCTCCGACATACAGACTTCCATCGATGCCCCACGCCAGAGCCACCGGGGCCAACAGCTTGTTGCCTTGGGCCTGCCCATTACAGCTGGGACACGAGATGCTTCTGCGCCGCCCGTTCCCCATTACAGTGGAGATCACAGGGGGCTGGAGAGAGATGAACTGGTTCTCTCCGCTGCCTTTGTAAAGAATGCCTAGGAAATAACACAGCAGTTATTTGCAAGTATGAAAGCATTATTTGTGGTTGACACTGGTAGCAGATACTGGACCTATTATTTATCTTTATTTTAACCGGTAAGTCTCCAGTGATTCATCTTTTTTATAAAACCGGCCTGGCCAAAGACATTCAAAGGAAAATACATGCATACTCATAATAAACATTTCCCACATTAAAGAAATAGTTTGACGTTTTGGGAAATACTTGTTTTGTTTCCCAGAGCTACTGAAGATGAGACAACTATGCCTACCTAATTAATATTGTGTTTGCTTGTTTAATCCGTACACAAACAGATGAAAAAACGAGTTTTGGTTTAATATAGAGTATTGTGCCATAACTTTGTCTATCCCTCTGCTTCCAGTCTTTATGCTAAACTAAGCCAAAAGCCTCCTGGTTCTAGCTCCATTTGTAACACTTATAACTAGTATAGGTCTCCTCAATGAACAATGGCAAGAGAGCAAATAAAAGTATTTTACAAAATGTGAACGACAAAAAACGAAAACAAAGCCTAACCTGATTTAATTATTACAATAATAAATGACAAAAAAAAGATTTATTTGTATTATTGAGCTTAATAAGCAACAATATATTATGGCATTTAATTCACTTTAGCTCTTAATGAACACAGTGGCTGGCTAATTATTTTAATCTAAATGCCATTTCATAATTTTGTAAACAGAACTTTGGATCTACAGTAACTAGACACGTTACGTTTTAATGCTATATACTATTACTGTATATATTATAATAACTAAAACATGATAAATGTGTAGTATATTCCACAATTTAAGGTAAGCGTAATCATTTTTACCCCACCATAACCCAACATTCTGTTCATTAATAATCAATACAGGACACCTATGGTAGCTTCTTATTATCATATGTTATATTTATTGACATTAATGTGAAAGGCTTTTAGTTTGCCTTAAGGACACATGGCTAAAATGTTTATCATTAAAGTTTAAAAGTAATGGTTAAAAAGTCTTTTGTGCATGTGTGTATGAGTAAAGATCAGCTTTAAATAGAGTAGTGGAACGGACGCAGCACACAGGCAGTAATAAGCTAATACTTCAGTCCCATGCATGATCATAGAACCGATTCAGTGGGTTTTTGAAAACTTTGCAAAGTAGCTTTTATGCAAAATAAGGTTCTTTTAACTTGCCAGGGAGCCTCTCTTCCCCAAGCCACAGAGAGGTGGTAAACATAACTACAGTGCCGTGTAATTCATCCTAATAATGGTAAATTTCACTGAGGACTCAACAAATTTGGTGACTCAATACAGATTACTATTTTAATAAGAGGCAGATATAACTAGCTTTTTTGGAGGGGAGGGTGTACTGATATAGGGGGACTCTCTTCAGAGGAAAAACACATCAAAGGAAAAGTGTATGCTGGAAGCACTTAATTATTCACATCCAGCAACTTTGAATTGGATTTGAATTCACACTGCCTCTATCCTAATTAGTGAATCTATGACACATGAATGGCCACATAATATTGTTATCCCACAGCGTTATCCTGTAAGCCATCGTAACCCTCGATGTATGTGAAATCGGGCATGCGACTCCACTGCTTGTCCCTTTGCTGATTAGTTCTTTTCATTGATTTAATTGATTGAAGGCCAAATTCAAACGAAGGCACGCTCTGGCGAGACTCTTGACAGGACGATCTGACCAATTTGTCTTTTGTATCCAAGAGCTTTATACATGAGCCTCTAACAAAGACAAATAGGTCCGGGGACAGCTTTATGCGTGACGCCATCAAATGCATGACCTTGGGGCTTTAATTGAACTGTGATCCATGTTACTGCTCACTGAATGAAACACGCAGCGTGATGGAAATTCTAACTGAGCTGAAAGGTTGACGCAGCACCCAGATCCATAGCTACCAATAACAAATACACTATGTAATCTGACTGGGAATTTGAATGTCCCTTTGGGTAATAGCTCTTTAACATTCTCTGGGAAGACAAAGACGTTTCTAATATCCGGGAGCCTAATGCAGTGTGTAGGACATGGATCAGTTGCAGCAGTACAGCAGTCTAGTTGTTTGGCCGACGTTCAGCTTAAAAAGAAACAAAACATTTACGGCTCAGGTCATTTTGGCAAGCCGCTGCTGTCTTCTCTATTTACACTTCCATCACAGTTTACTGTACACACAAGTCTTACTATAGGCTATTACACAGCGTAATGGAATGGATTAAATACACTAATCAATCATCAGCTACCTCCCACGATGACGCCACACTTAGTATGGACAGTGTACTCTGTCACTTTTATCTGTATCATGCACACAAGTTGTGCTGCTCTTAACTTAGAGTGAGTGAGGAGATAAAAGGTTTAGTTTTCTTCCCTCAAGGACACTTGGTCATGACACATTACTGCTGATGATTGTTGCAAGGATCAAGCTTGTGATGCCTCAGCTGGAGTGCTGCACTGATGGGAATTTGGCTTCTGACTACCCGGTGCCTCAGGCTGAAGAGGGGGACTCCTACAGTGTCCGGCCTAAAATGGCTTTGCAGTCATTCAGTGTTTCTATAAATATTTCTTACTTTTATTCCACTCTGTTCTGATTTTGAAGTAGGGTTTGCTGTGAAACCTATAAAACTTGAAATAAAACACATCTCATACCTAAGAAACAACTACTGTGATTATGTGAGACGAGCAAAAATACAAGTTCTGTTTTTCTGCAGAGACTACTAACTAGTGAATCCTCAACAGATTTTGCAGAGGAGACTTCGAGTCAAAGTATGGCAGCTGAATAGATCAACCATAAGGGATGTGTGTTTTCTCATTGATTAGTTTAAATTAATGTGTGGAGGCGTGTTTGAGTTTTGGAGAGAACTTTCAGAAAGTCTGAGAATCTGTTGTCTCTTTTAATCCAGGATCACTCCAATGCTGCTCCATTCAGCAAGCAGAATGTAATGGAACTGCATGCCAGGCAGCTTTTACCACATTATTTAACACTCAGCAACAGTTAGACTCTGACATTAACATATAATTTGCCAACTACTAATACTAATAATGAAAAGATATTGAAAACAATTTAAAATACAGAATAGATGTGTATAAAAATAAATGATTGCAAATGCGAGTAGGGCTGGGTGATATGGCCCAAATCTTCTATCCTGACATCCATGTATATAATTATTTCATATCTAAATAACAATATAGCATGTTTTCTGCTAATTCAATACATACTTAGTCTATATGAAAGCCTATTTTTGTATACTACTGTGTGAATTCTGTACTTGAAATACTGTAAAATAAATACATTTAAAAACATGGTGGGCTGAGATTGCCTCAACATGGCTCTAACAGACCAATCATTTTTTTTAAGGGGCACATGCACGCACAGCCGGACTGGTTAATAAAACAAAGAACAGAGAAGCTCGGATTACATAAACTACATTTAGAACTTTAGAGCAAAATGAACATAACATGTAAGGAATTAAACATAAAGCGTCCAAATGTAAATATTGCTGTAACGCTGCTGGTATTCCGACATTGCAATAAAAAATGTGTAGAAAAATATAAATGACAGACAAAATATATATTTTCATATTAAATGTGAGAATGGAATATTTAAGCAAGGAGAGTCAATTTCTGTTGCTCTGCTTTATTTACATACTGTGCCTAACCCCTCTACAGTATAAAAAGAAAATAATTCTTCACTATGCTGTCTCAAACTATTAGACCATTTTTCTGAATACTCTCAGTTTCTTCAATTGATTCCTTCCTGAGAACCATTACAGAAGGAAATCCTTTGTTTGATAAAAGGTTAATTTGAGTTATGTAGTTGTGATTAATGCTTTAATGCCGACATCACAGCTTCCAAGATGATTAATGGTACAAATGCAAAGCCGAGCCTCCATACCTGATAAAAAAAAAAAAAAAAAACTGGAGCGCCCTGAGCAATGTCACCTTGGTGACACATAGAGAGCACAGAGATTGGTAGGGGAGGAGCAGGAGTGTGTCTTAATTGCGCCCTGTCCTTTTTTGTTCTCCTTTGCACTGTGTCATTCTCTAATATACCACCCAGGCTCTCACTGATCCACCATAATAGAGGCTAAAAGTGGGCAGGAAACTTCTCAGTGCTTCAAATGCAGCATGTGTGTGAGCTGTACAGTAAGCACACTCCAAGATACTGAGATGCTGAACTCTGGCTGTGTCCAATTAGAAACAGTCAGGTTAGCCTCGCTAGAGACAAGCTGCAGATTGAGGGGGAAGGCATATCCACTTGTAATAAAGAAAGGAGGGGCAAGAGGACATGACTAAAGCACAAACACCAGCAATTTGCCTTATCTAGTTTGACAGGCTCTGGAGTGGAAGCAGAGAGATGGAGACAGCTTTTTTCTCTGGTCTTTTTGCCACTAACGATAAAAGAAAAAAGTAGTGCGACAAGCAGGTGTCACAACAAAGAGCGATAGCAAATGTCTGGAGCTAAACCGCTGTGTAGCTGCAGAGGACCACCACTTGCTAACATGTTGGGTGAAGACATTAGTCAAGGTTTACAGCATTATGGAATCAATATTGCAGCAGCAAGGAAGCCAACCAGTGTTATTTGGATTCATCTTCATGCTGGCCGAGGATATCGAACTGCATTCCTTACCCAAAAACCCACGTAGGCTATAAATCTCAAATGTCAAAAAATGGCTGAATGTAAGACTGAATTATTCAGTTTGGATTGAGAAAATGCAAGATGATGAAAATGTGTGTCGACTCCCAACCTCCTTACTTTAATGTGTGAGGACAAAGAGTGATAGGATTCCAGATTCTGATACTTAAATGTGAACACAGTATGAACTAGCATATCAAAGTCGCTGACAAAAAATATTTCACAGTCTTGAAGAGCTCACTGTCGTTAGGTTGAGCTAATAGGATTGCAACATGAAACTTGGCAAATTGATTGGGCTTCTGTCAGACGGGGTTAAATGAGACAGGACCCCAAGTTTGCTAAACTATTTTTGAATCTTTCAAATTTAGTCAGACTTTGCAATGTAATTTTGGGGTGGTTCTGCATAAGACAAGAGGAAAGTGTCAAAATGCCTTAGGGAGGCTACAGCATTTGCTGCACAAGAAAAACTCAACACCATCTGGTTTGTTTTATTTCTGTCATCACTGCTTCCATGTACAAGATATTTGAGTCAAGTTTAAGTGATTTTTCATGCACAGTAACATCCAATTTTCTGATAAATCCAGACACCTAACTCAGCTCAGTCTAATAAAGGATACAGCATACATTAGCATATCACACGTGCTGCATCTATCTGTTGATCACAAACGCATCTCACAACAACTCCAACTGTGACGCTGCCACAGTGAAGGCTTTGGAGATTGTTGTGCTATACTTTCAGACAAGTGAGATGAAACGCAACGTACCAGCAGTAGTCAAGCTAGAGGTGTTTTTCAGTGTTCTTTTGCACACTTCACAAACTTCCTGCTTTAGATGGCTTGACAGATTGGGTTCGGCAATGGGCCCTTGTATCTGTTCTTTTAATGTTCCACAAAGAAGCAGGACAAAGTGGCACCAAAGTTTGAACAAAGTAAAGGAAGACTCAGTTTCAAAAACTGTTTCTCTGACATGTTTTCCACAACAGTATCCGACAAAAGACTGTGCAATCTCAGAGATGTAAGAAGACTGTTATACATGAAGAAGACATGGGTGATATTACTGTGCAAACCCATTGAGTAATGTGGGATGAATTGTGTTGGCCTTGCCAATTGTGAGTGTGCATGTAAGATGCTATAAAAGACTATATTTAAGATATAGGCGGTAGGCAGAGGAGAATACATTCCTCCTAAAACACACCTCCTCCAGTTGCCAAAATATCTAGGAACAGAATAACTTCTGAGGTTAAAGCTCAATGGACCGGGCCCAAGAGACCCAAGAGTGCCTGAAGCCAGATTTATACTTTTGTGTCATACAGTTTGCAGAAAATATGAAAGTATGCTTTGTAGCTCTACCAGAGCTCATGTAAACCCTACATAAATGTAACTACACATCAGGGCTGGAGAGATACCACATAGCGACCACAAGAATTGGGATTGGTCAGCATGAGCTGCATGCATTTTCTCCCATGTGTTCCTTATGCCAGAGATTAAGAAAAATACATGTAGCAATTTAAATTCAATATCAACTCCATGAATACATATAAACAACATGAGGTTTTTTTGCACAAGTAGTTACAAAAAACACACTATTAGTGTGCTGTTGAACCAGTGAATCTCATTGACCTCTCGATCCTCACCGGGGCTGGTGGGGGCTTATGAATTACTAATATTTATCCATAAACTGAGGTGATGAATACATTCCATTTTATAATAATTGTATATTGTGTCACTTAGGAACTAAGGGCTCTATCTCGCACCCAGCGTAATTGACTTTTACACCAACGCATGTATTATTCCTATTTTGCAGCCGACGCACAGTGGACCTTTCCCTCCACAGACACACGTCAGTAAATTAGGGAATGAACTTGCACTTCTGGGGGCTGTTCAGCAAAAAGAGGAGGTGTTTTCAGTACAAATGCTCCCTGGTTCTATTTTGCAGTTTCAGAAAACATTTACGCCACAGACCAGGAAAAACCTAGTCTAAAGTCAGTGGCGCGTTATTCAGATGCTATTTTAAGGGCACATGCTTGGCCATAATGGAAAGTGTGCACACCGTGCATACACTTTTGCTTCTCTCATCTCACGGACCCAGTAGTTCCCCGTTACCCTGATACAAGGAAAAATAAATATCATCCAAAATACAAAAAAATGTGAACTTGTTTTACACAACATTTCCATGAATAATTAATGTGTTGATGACATACATGAGGAAATATTAGAGGACTTAAGGAGATGTGATGTGGAACTGCATGTGCCAATGCTACTTAACCCAAATGCCCCAGCAGCAGCATGGGAGAGGAGAGACAGAAGAGCTGCATCGTCTGTAGTGAGGTAATCTCGGTCTAATGTTAGACTACAATAAAAATATCACCATGCATTCATAACCTTGTGATAAAGCGAGAGTGAGCCCAAAACCTTGGAAAGTATGTTTGACATTTCTTTATTTACATTTTGTCAAAAAGAAAAAGAAATTCCAAACTTCTGTCTTCTTGGCTGTGAACCGCTCCTTGCGTGCGCCCATAGATCCACCTGTATAATAGCAATCTGCCATGGAACAAGTCTGCCTGCTTTTAAAAGGAATGTGCGATAACACTCTGATTGGTTGCTTGCACGTTATGCCCAAACCACACCTATGAACATGGCCAACCCATTTTTGATTTACGTTGAGAGCAAGAATCATTTATCCCGCTGGTATAATAGCAACAGCGCCCACGATCCGCCCACAAAGCTACTTGCGTTAGGCGTTTGATACTTGAGTTTCAGATCGTTAAAATAGGGCCCCAAGCCTTTGCAGAACTTTGAGCACCAGACATTGCACCGGAAAGAAAAGAAATGCATTTTGAAGTGATTTATTCATCTATTGCACAGAATCCTGGTGTTATTCACACCAACTTCATTTTAACACAAGCAAAACTTTGGGAATGCTGGTAGATCCCAGATCAGCTGGAGAACAGATCCCTGTATCCATCCATGGTCATGACATCAAGCAGGTGTCCTCTCTTAAATATCTAGGAGTGTATATTGACAATGACTTGAGTTGGTGCACACATGTAACAAATGTCTGTGCCAGAACACATCAGCGTCTCCACTTCTTGCGCAGAGAGAGTGTTTGGGGTCTGTAAAAATATCATGTTAATCTTCTATAAAGCAAGAATAGAGTCAATTCTTCGGTATGTTATTACCAGCTGAATTTGACAGTAAAAAACTAAAACTCAGATTTTAAATCTGGTTAAGACGGCAGGCAAAATTATGGGAACACCTGCACCTCTCAACCTGAAGTTTTCTGAAGTATGGCTTTTATCTACTTTTAGTATAAAACATGGTAAATCTGCAGTTTGCACAGCCCTTTGAGTAGCCCATATGTTGACTGTAGATTTGTCTTTTAATTGTTTTTAACCCTGTGCTTGTCGTTGCGTCTGTAACTCTTGCAGCAAAGTAAGTTACTCAGTGTCCAAAACGGATCCTTAGGGAGACTAATAAAGGTACTTTGACTTTGACTTTGAATCCGAGTGGCAATTTCACAGGGATTTGCACTTAAGTGATGATATATGCTGACTGCAAACCTGTTTCCTGATAACAAAGTTCACCTAAATGTGTACATCTTTTCTGCAATTTGAGAAATTGACTTAATTTCCGCTCTATTTCTGGAGTGAAAATACATGCTATCACTGTAGGAAACAACAAAGAAAGTCCCCAGACTCAGTAGCTCTGTACACACACAAATCTGGCTGGAACCAGAAAAAAAACATGACTACAGGTGTAATTACCAGTCTCTCAGACGCATTTGTTGCTTACACAAGCTCTTACATATTCTGTTAGATGCCAGTGAAACAGAAGAAATCCTATGCCGTTTGGAAATTTGATTTGGTTATATCGACAGTATCCATCTAAAGTATACACCCACTTATCTAGTACGTATCTACAATTTTGCAAATATAAGCAATAAAGCAAGTTTTACTAATCCTTGAGTACATTACATCATTCATGCAAACACAATAAATGCCCACAAAAACAAACAAACTCCAATTTGACAGTGTGAGACCGAGGTTTCCGCTGAAGGCCACATGTAACCTTGACTATTCTCAAGATGAAAAGGAACACAAATTGCGTTGGACAACAATTGTGAGCTGGAGTGGATTTAATGTCAAAACAGCAGCCTGGCAAACTGACAATGCACACTACCCTGAGGCCTACTCCTTATAATTTTCAGTCATATTACTGCCTGCTCAGTTGTAACACAGCACTGAATTCTCCAGATTCTAGAATATGGCCTTGTGGTACTGTAAGGCATCAACGACTCAGTGCTGCTGTATATACATTTGATAGTTTCATTATGCATGTTTCACTCGCTCATGTCTCTGTGCCAGAACGACGAAGACAAACTCATGTCCATTTATTGTACTTGGCGATTAAAGCCATTCTGATTGATGAAAGCACAAAATATGAATTTAGTTTATTGAATTCATTCGAGAATTAAACATGACGCCTGTTAATCAAAAGCGCAAGCCTTCGTGAGCAGCAAAAGGTTGTCTCTTTCCTAAAATAGCTGAGTAGTTTGGAATCGTGGCGAGCCCTGCACCCTGGTGACTAGTCACTGATTTATTCCGTCATTACTGTGAATGATCGACCCTTCAAAACTCTCCTATATTATCTGCAGATGGGATGACGAACCATATTTCTTGTGATTCAAGTATTTCTCGTGGTGATTCAGGGTAAAGACCACCTGCCTGTAACCCTAAGAGGCCACCTATCTCCGCCCCACATGCACACACATGCACTCTCCTACTAGATATATGAGCATTTCTTACCATTCTGAATGTCCAATATATGGTGTTTGTCTAGCATCCACCCTCCCATGTTGGATGCATCCAGTTCATAGCCTTGTAATACCGCTGTCCTCTTCTCCCAGAGCACCACATCAAGGCAGGACTCATATTCATATCCCACTGACACTGAAAGAAATGATGGCAGATGCCTATGGTGAGCAAGGTTGCAACCTCCTTACCTGACACTTATGGCAGCAATGAGGCTTGTAGCCTATAAAACATTCAGTACACATGTTTTTTCTGTATTTGCTGGTTGTGCTTTCTCTTTGTCTATGTCATTTTCTCCTCCAGCTGGGATGATTTTAGAAGACCCGTGGGGTTTTTGTGTCTCATCTGCACCGTTGTATGCGCTCCTTCTCTCATTTGTTTTATTTTATGTAAATGCAAATAAATCATGATCGCAAAGTAGCGTGTAAAGTGGCATGAATTATTAAAACGATAGAACTCAGAAGGAGCACATTATAGCATATATCATAAACTCTGCAATATGTTTGTTTTTTCTGTAATATATAAGCAGGAGTGCTCCAACATTCATCCTTCTCAACAAAATCCCTTAGACTTTTTAAGACTTTAACAACATTAAAATGAAAGGGTTATGTAGTTCTGTAAAAATCCTAATAGGGTACACTCAAGATGACATCTTTATTATTAATAAAATAATCATAAACAAGATATTCTGTTATGAATGATCCCTTCTGTTATTATTTCTGATGCTGGGTTTTTCAGGTCTCAGGCTGCTGCCTCAAAGGCAATATTTTAGTCAGCGCACTGCTGCTGAAATATCATACATGCAAAACAAAGAAGTCAGCAAAAGAGCACTGGCCTTCAAAAATGCAGCACTGGGGGGATTTCAGGATTTCACACCACCTGCTAAATCTTTATTGCACATGGTAACAGAAGCAGTCTCTGGATAAATAATCCTCAATTTAGAAAAAAAAATAAAAATCAATCTTCAAAAGTTCAACCAAGGTTTATTGCCTGGAGGCAGTGCGAGTATGATTGAAACTACGCTTACACAACATCTTCAGTCGGCAGCTTCACAGCAGGTACTCACCCACAGCCTCTGCCAGGCCAAAGACCCTCTGATTGTAGGCGTCTGTTTTATCCCAGATGAAGGTGTACGAGAGGTCAGGGAAGGCAGGGAAAGACTTCTGGAACTGACGGCCCATGACGGCCACCATCAGGTGGACCTTCATCAGGCCAAAGGGGAGACGGTCCTGGGTCAGGAGCACCTTGAGGATAGGCTTGTAGCCAGCTGCCCTGGAGCTCAGGTAGACCAGGTTGAGGTCACTGCCTGGTATGGCCACTTGCTCATGAAGGACCTATGATTTTAATTAGCAGTCAGACTGGTGCCAAATACACTGTGAGGAGTACAGACTTAAGTAACAGGAGCAACAGGTGTTTGCTGTTAGTTAATGTAGAGGATGACTTTAAATACAGTATATAAGACATCATATTTACAGTATGTGAGGTAATATATCCTGTTATAATATATTGCACTTCATACATTGGGGTTCACTTTTATCATTCAGGTTAGAGCAATTCCGTCTGGTACTGTAAGAGAAATGTTGTTCGCTGCCAGACATACGGGCTTATCATGTAATATTCTACGCAGAAGCAGTCAAACATTATGAATGTGTGTTGAGCGGGCAAAATATTACAAAATAAGTTCTTACTTATACCAAGCCACCAAGTACATTAGTTAATATGCAAATTGAGGAAACTCCAAAGGCAGTAATTTAATTCCTTATTATTTGAGTCTGTGAAAAAAAAACTTGAACACCACAGCTCTAATAACTGACAAGTCTCTTTTCATTGTCCCAGTCCCCTGTACCAGGTTTTCCCCTCAGACTGCCACCCCCCTCCCCTCCTACTTTAACAGTTTTATTTTTACTTTATCTGTTGCAACAGCAAAAGCTGCAGGGCCACATTTTGCATGTATCCAAATTTGAGCCAAATGGATAAAAAAAAAAATCCGGAGGCATGTAACCTCCATGCAATGTGCCTTCTGAATTGATCAGTACTACTGTGAGACAATTTATGGCTTAGTATTTGGGGAGACGCCTCAGTTCAATCAAAGCTCAAAGGCAAACTGAAAGCCAAATCTGACTGTTTAAAATACGCAAGAGAAACCCTGGTAAAAGAAAGATAACAGCATTATAGTTACTCTGTGTATTTGCAACACTGTCGCTTGTAATGTGGGGATCAAACATGGGTTAAATTATTAAAGTCATTCAAAACAATCAGATATGAGCACAAATGAGGAATTGCCCATAAAAGCCCTGTA
Organism: Etheostoma perlongum; assembly: GCA_026937815.1. NCBI lineage: Eukaryota > Metazoa > Chordata > Actinopteri > Perciformes > Percidae > Etheostoma > Etheostoma perlongum. Next base: position 25,336,824 of record CM049380.1, read on the forward strand.
TATGATCTACCTGGGTCACCTGTGACAGCCATCTCACCTGGGTCTCGGGGATGATGGGACTGTCCTCTGGGGAGGTCTTGTACAGAGTGGAGAGGGGCGTGGCCAAGATGAGGGGGTTGGGCCGGATCAGGCCGGTAAGGTAGCAGCTAGGGATGTCGTTCTCCTCCCGCTTCATCACCACTGTGTCCATCACATGGAAAACGTTCCAGGGCAGCCACACTGTGCGGTGCAGCGTGGGGAACGGGGCGCGCTCGTAATTCAGCGTCAAAGAAGCGCCGCCGTTAAGAGGTCAAACCTTAACATAATATCATGAAACAGTCACTGATTGTGCAGCGATAAATATACGTTATTTAGTACTATTGCAAAAATGTATTTTCATAGTTCTTTCGGTTATGCTATCATTATTTTATTATTTATTGATCCCCAGTGGGGAAATTACAATTTTCACTCTGTTTTTGTTAGAATTTACTACACATAGGCATGAAATACACATACACATACACACACACACACTCAGGACCTATTCATGCACAAATAGAGAGATGTCAGAGTGAGTGAGCTGCCAGTGCTGGGCGGATAAGGGGGGTACAGTGCCTTGCTCACGAGCAATTAGCAGTGCCCAGCAAGCTAACCGGCATCTCTCCATTTACCAATCCACATTCTTTACTTTGGTCCGTACTGGGATTTGAACCGCGACCCTCCAATTCCCAACCCAACTGCCTACGGACTGAGCTACTGCCACCCTAAGATACTCACACTTGATCCTAGCCAAAAGGCCGAGAAGCGATGAAATCAAAATCCTTGTGCTCATTAAAGTAATTGTTAAAATCTGGGAACATGTTGCCAATGATTTGAGATTGTCTAAACAACAAGACAAAAAAATGATGGGGGTACATTTGAATGATGTTTTCCTTGCTCATGTTTCTCGCTCCATCTGACTTTTTTTTTTTTTTTAGCAATGTTAAAATGTTAGTACTGATAGGAATGACGGCCCGGACTATGGGAAAAAGCCTCAGTTATTAAACCCTTTCCTTTTAAGTGCAAAATTGCCAAGTAAATATGTATTTAATTCTTCCATTTTCAAGAAAGAGGAAGAGAGAACCTTTCCTCCTCAAGTGTATTCTCTCTGTACAGACTCCATATATTATTATCATTCACTGAATCGAATTTATGACTTTTGTTTAACTATGCATGGTGTGAGAAGACACTTTATGGTTGAATATGGTTTGTAGTCTTCTGTGTCTTGAGAGTTTTCTCTGGCGAACTGGTTTTAATTAGTAGGACATTACTCAGGGAAAAGTTACCGGTTTGGAAATGAAGGGCGAGTCTTTGAAGTGCTGCTCTATATATTCTGCGAGCTCCACTACCCAGGGGGTAAAGCATCTGTGTGGTGACATTGCATGCATTCACATGCACAAAGACACACACATTCACAGATTTGACCGCTTACGCACATGTCTCATGCATGCACCCACAATGACACACACACACACACACACACACACACACACACGCCAACTTACAAGCTGTGCAGCTGACCTAAAACGGCTTCCTTCTCAAGCTCTCTCCACTTTGGGCAGTGGGTAGCTCACAGCTGCAAGAGGCCAGGCTTTGATGCAGTACCCACCCCCCACCTTAACACACTGAGCGGATCTGTTGGCTAACCAAGTGTGATTATCCCCCAACCATTTATTCTTGTCAGAAGAGTTACAGGGCGGAATATCTGAAGAAATCAGCTAATCCTCAGCTGTCTGGGGACACAAGGATTGTGCTTCATAACAACAGCTGGACAATTCTCTGCCACTCATAAGCCTTTTATTCCATACTGGCAACACATAAACACATCCTCTATCTGCTGAATTGGAATGAAGGCCTCGGTTCACTATCTCTGACGACCATCTGCAAAAAAAAAAGCTCCTACCTGAGGTGAACCCTTCCTGTATAATATGTGACATACGTTTGTCTTGTATGTGTTTGCACTCCTATTATTAAGGACCCGTCTGCGGTAACAGCAGGAGAAGGTCAGACAGTAATCCCATGTTTTACTACACCGCGGGCAGATTGATTCTACCCTTGCTGATTCAATGCATTTTAAACAGCCTGGTTCAAAATGGCCTCCACCACTGTGACATTTGCATGAGGAATTGTTCTAGGGCACAATGTGCTGCTGTTTCAATTTGTTTTGAGCGCTTTTTGGATAACTGCCAGGACGACTTTTACTCTGTTGGGACAGCTTTTTCTGCAATTTTTAATACTAGTCTGGGGACAGCAGTCTACAATATCCACAAATAAGTTGTTGCAAGGCCAATGGTTAAGCCTAACGGCTGAGTTTCCTGCGAGAGAGTGCTCAAATTTATTAGGACATGCAAAGAAGTGTTGATGAATGCAAGTGAATCGCTGTCTGTCCTTGCATGCTGCACCTACTGATGCATGTGTGCACAGAGTCACCCTTACATGCCATCTTGCCGCGTGATGGTGTAGCCGTACTCCGGGTAGTGCAGAAAAGACACGTTGACTCCAATCAGCGGCGTCCCGTCCCCCGTGAGGACCTGACCCCGGATGACTGACACCAGGCTGTGTGGGCAAACAAACACACAAAGGGCTGAGTAAACACACAATGCCAGCCGGCGTCAACACGCGGCCACGGCACCAACACTGCAAACAACTGCCATCCTTTAGCCAGCAGGGAGGTATGATTTACTGACCGTTAGGAATACACGTCGGTGGTTGTTATTCATGAAAATGCCATCTTACAGAGCACCACTCTGTCTCTGTTTACTGCTTTAAAAGCCCATAATTCAGTGGGATGAAGTTTCCCAGACATGGAGAACTGTTGAGATTTTGCAGAATCTTGCATGTGTATTGCAGCATTTATATCCCACAATTTTGTTTCTCACACACCTAAGCCTTATTTCTATTTGAAGTTTCAGACATACAAAGCCATGTATAGCTCTATCGTTTTATTTTGTGAGGCCAGCAGAAAAACACTGCACACTATTTAGCCAACAAGGTTCACACTTAAATCATCAGCCTGCGAATTAAAGTCAACTTAGTAAATGAAGTGCACAATATACCCAGCAGAATATCAAATGAGATTCCTAAGTGAAATATTCACAGTAATGTTATTGCTCTGACCTCACTCTGAATTAAGAATTTTCCCTTAATTGTATTTTCAAGAGGGTGTGATCCAAGCGTGATTATTCTTCTAAAAAGAGCCACTTGTCAGTGCCATACCCAAGTCTTGTGCTCGCTGGCGTGATAAATGTCTGTTGTAATACTTGTGATGAAAGATAATGTATCAACAAGAATTGTCTTAGAAGGGGGCTCTTCAACTCGGTTACAAATATCCTCTTGATGTGAGAAGTTGCAAAGCTCAGCGGCAGACATGTCAAGAGGCACTTCATAAGAATGCAGAAAAACAAAACTGAAAAGGAAAAGAAATGAAAAGGAGTTTCGAAAAAAAATGCAATACAAAAGAACTGCCACAGCACTTTAGAAAGGTGAAGTCATACATATTGTGGATGTGAAAAGGAAAAAAGTAATTTGAATACAAAATGTTCAGCAATGAAAAGTCAAAATGTTTTTTTTCTTCAGATTTCTTCAGATGAAAAACATTTTCCCCCTTTTAAGAATAAATGCAGGAGAGGCTGTCATGATGTCGTCATGGCAGCCAGTTTTTTCTCTTTTGTTTTGTGTGCCTTGTCTATTTCCCCTCATGTTTTTCCCCCCCTCCTGTGCTATCTGTGAGCTGTGGGCGTGGCTTAGCTGGCAGGTGGCGCCAGGTGAAGCTCGTTGCCCAATCATCCTGCTGCAGTACTTAATGCCGGCTCTGTGAGCCACTTGTTGCCAGATTGTACAGTCAACTAGTGTGGTGTAGGTGCATGCCTGGCTAGCTGTGTTTCAGCTTGTGTAGCTAAACATGTTCTGTATTCTCTCTTGTTGCAGCCTGCCTTGTTTACTCATGCTCTGGCTTCCTGTTTGCTTCCTGTCTGCCTTCCTGCTTCCCTTCCAACTCCACGCTTATTACTAGGATTGGATTCAGCCTTGAATTGTTTGTTGGACTCTGGAAGATTCCTCATTATTACCAAGTCACTGGGCATGCTCTGGAGAGCGCACCGCACCCACCACTCACCCCTGGATCTCCTTGACGCACCCTCCTCCTGTTATCACCTGCACAGTTATTGTATATAGATTTACAAATTAAATCACTTTATCATATATCCTGTGTCGTCCTCTGCTTTTAGGTCCAACCTATAGTGCCGTTCCGTAACAGAGGCAGTATTTATACGTACATTCAAACCTGCTGGTTGTCTTATATAACCCACCTCCTACCACTGGCTAAAGTGAAGTGCCACGGTAGCAGGTGTGTGAGGGCTAAATGCTTCACTTAAGGGCACCTCCTATGGTAGTTAGTCTAGCATGGGGGAGCATTACTCATTCACTTTGCTCACCCAGAATTTCCCTGCTGGTATATGGATTTGCTTCTGGTCACATCCAGCTTCCCCTTCCCCTGCTTTCACCTTAAAAACAAAATCTGTATTTTCTTTGGCATCTCTGCTTTATAAATCTCAGAAATGGAAGATTCATACATGATTTAAGCCTCAGATATCCTCTGCGATTATTCAACATGACTGCAGGGCCTTCAGGTAAAACTTGCCTAACACCGCTTCTCATTTGTATATTCTTAAGTGTGAAGTCAGTCCTTTGTTTGAAGGTAAGAAGGGGAGACACTGCGATATTTCTCCATTAACATGTAATCATTCCCTACTTCTCAACCATTGAGCAGAATATTAAAAGTGTTCCCTCTGCATTTGTCACTGGTGGGCAAAAGATGTCTCATTTTGCCACTTTATCTCCGGGTCATTACGTATATGAGAGGAGGATGATCAACAGCTTTAGCCTCTCTTTTTTCCCTCCCGCTCCACGCCTGGCACAACCATCTCCCATCCTTTATTTACCGGCTCGGGGAACAAGGCCACTTAAGAGCCCCGGCGAAGGTTCACTCTTTCTTCCCAGTGTCTCTATTAATCTTTTGAGAGCATGCTACAAGAGCCGAGCCCCCCCAAACAAATGCCGAGTAACACCACCTGCTGAAACCTCCAGAAATTAATCATATAATTCATGCTTTCTTATCTGTCATTGTCTTACACCGGCTGTAGAAAAACACCATCAGAAAACCCAATGGGAGACTTGTGTGGGGACATGTGATATGGCTGGGGGACAAGTGGGGGGGAAAAACACTGAACCACAACACGTTTTATTTTCTGTGTTACATGAGGGACGAGTTTACTACCGAGTTCTGAAACCTGACCACATGCTAAAATCTGCTCCCCTTTCTCTTTGCTTTCACAATGGCTTCTTAAAACAGTAAAAGAAGAGGAGTGACCTCTAACTGTTTCCTATTTCTGCACCGGAAGACATCAGATACTCTACAACGAGTCACCGCTGCTGTTGGAAGCCTTGATGCTGTTCTGGCTTTGTTCCAGCGCTACAGAAACTTTTTTTTCCATAATGTATGCTCTTGCGGGGGCTGTCAATAAATTATTCACCCTATAACCTCAAATGAATGTTTGAAAATAAATGGGTCTCCAAACAAACTCTGCCACTACTACATTCTACTTTACCATCTCACTCTTTCAATAAAAAAAAGAAGAAGAAAAAAATCAGTGTTTGTGTTGATAGGATGCAATGGAAAAAAAGGTAATGAATTTTGTCAAATGTACGCATGTTTGCAGAGTCACTCAAATCCACCATGGTGTTTTTGACTACAAAACTAACTTCTACAAGGAGATAAAAAAGGCAAATGAGTATTTTGAGCAAAAGAGCTAATGCCACTGCCAGACATGAAATCGACAGTAAGCTGAAGACAATGAGGACGAGGATTACCGAGAACTCGGCTGGGAGGGGGAGAAGGGGAAGGGGGGGGGCTGCCTCATTCTATATTTTCAGTAAAGCATGTTATTTACATAAGGATTACTTTAAACTATTGGAGGAAATATTCCCAAAGCCTTCTGCACATAGTTGGCAATCATTTTTCTCTCCATCAGTCACAAAACAAACTCCACGTGATTCTAAACAGATGTGGGAGTGCACCGAGGTTTTGGTGAAAATATCCTCAGTTTGCAAATCAATGTAGTCCAATAGTCTATTCATTGGGTAATATATTCTCTTCCTTTCTATCAAACTTTTTTAATCAATGCTTTTTTACCTTGGATAAGCGTCTTTAGACGAAAAGAGAAAAAGAAAATGTGTAGTAACATTGCAAAGACGATAAGTAGTGATAAAGAAAAAGCCTGCCAACACTAGAAGGCCACAGGTGTTATTCATGTCAATGAATGTCAAACTGTCTTTCAAAGACATACAGACTATCTCTGCTCTGTAGGTAGATGATGTAGTTGTTGCTTCCAGAAGCATGTGCAAAGTAAAATCTTTTTTGAAAAAGAAGATAAAAAGAGTCTACAGTAATGATTCCTACCATGTTCACAATCTTAGTTCAGTGAGTTCATTTCTTAGCATGGTTTAGCGTGCTAATTTCTGCTAATCGAGACAGAATACAAATTGTACAAGAGGCTGATGGGAATGTGATTAGTTTAGCAAATACCAAAGAATTGGACAAATTGAAATTTTGACCTGATGATGGAAACGTTATTAGAAATCATCTATCTATCTATCTATCTATCTATCTATCTATCTATCTATCTATCTATCTATCTATCTATCTATCTATCTAACCTTCTTTGATGTTAGTGCATTTACCATTAACTTGCTGGCTCTCTTTGATTGGAGCAATTTAATAGGGTTTTCTGTTGGAAAAAAAAAATCTAGCAAATTTCAAAAAGATGTTTATTCATGTGTGCCAGCGTAAGATACAGTATTCATTTAAACTGTGTGATGGCAAGTCCACTGATGATCAGAAAAATTAAATGTATGATAAAAGATATATGTGCAGTGAAAATGGTCTCTCTAGAGATTTCTTTTTTTTTCTTCTTTTCTTTCCTTTCCAATTTGTAAAACAACATGGTTGTCTTATCTCTGTAAGAAACTGCATCGTTATGTTTTCACAGTCATAAAGACAGGTTTTAGCCAGGCACAGCTCACTCTTGAGCTACTTAATCTTGACTTGTGACAGAAATAAACGCTTGTTGCAGCGACACCACTGTCAACACACTTGTCCCTGTGGCTGTAAAAAACAAAGGGATACAAGATTCGTTGACGTTTTGAAGTGGCTTCACAAACACAGGTGTCTCCAGGCTGGTAATGAGACAGCAAACAGCTAATGTGATGCAAATAATTAAAGAGCTGTCAGTAAATTATTAAGCCGCTTACCTGCTGTTGAACTGGTTATCCCAGGGTATCACATGACTGCCGCTGGGACCAATCAAGAAGCTGACGCGATCATAAAAGCCCTTGGATGTGGGCTGGGCAGCTGAACTCTGGCCCTGGCCGGCGATGGCAGCGGGGTCGGGTGAGCCGCGACAGTAGGTCTGACCCTGGCAGGAGATTTGAGTGCAGCAGTCTGGGTCCATGCAGTCGACGAGGCCATCTGGAAAACATTAGGGAGAGTTGAGACAGGAAGGGGAAAGTTTGGTTGACCCTGGATGCATTAGGAAACGTGTGCGTAACTCCATTATTGTGTTCAGCTCGGGTACACACAGATAACTTCCAACATGAACTTCAGTCCATCAAAGCAACAGCCGAGATCGTGAGCTGACATGAAAAGTATGAACCATTTCAAAGTAAGTCACCAAATGTGAACCTCAAAAGTTCTGGCCTTGTAGATCTGCAGTTCATTAGACATCGAGCTCCAGAGTATTGCTATTTAGTCTCAACTACTCTTTATAATTGATCTACTGTATATTTTAACACGTGCTGTTTAACAATCTGCTCTGCCAGAACATTTGCATATTCTTTCCAGTGATGTTTTATGTATGATTGATTTGTTTTGTTTGTTTGCACTGTCACAGAGGAGCCACATCAAAGCCAATTTTCTGTCTTGCACAATGAGAGTAACAGTTTTCTGGATCTAAAAGACTGTTTTGTACGAGGCTACAAATTCTTCCTACCTCCCTCATTATCCTTGCCATCTGAGCAGAGCGTTTCCGTCGCTACATCGCATCCCAGCCCTCTCCACCCTGACTGGCAGATGCAGTGCCAGACGTTCTGATCCAGGACGCACCTCCCGTTGTTGTTGCACAGCCCGGGGCAGCCGTCTGTCAACACATCACATAAGTGTCAAACAGCGGAGCAAGTCAGAACAAGGAAATCAGGGGGGAGAAGGGAAGGAGGAGGGGGAAGACAAGAGTGAAGGGGGCATTTAGAGTGGACAGGGGGGCAGAGGAAGGACAAAAATGATAAAAGACAGTATTGAGTGAACGTACAGTACAATACACCTCTGACAGGACTTGGGATGTGGGGGGGAGGGCGTGAGGAGTTACAGTCGTTTCACATGAGTTTCAGGAGAGCGTACAGCTGCACTGAAAAGGAAAATGCATGGGATAAAAGAGGAGGAAACCTGTTGAGCTGTTTGCCTACAGTTCCAGGGCAAATGGGAGACACTCTGGATGCATGTTGGAGTTTGTTTTTCTGTTTAAATCCAAGTTGAGAATGATTATATAGGATTTCATGTGACTTGTGTTTTGGTTATGTTTTGGCATGAATTGTCATAGTGTAATTTTGAAATTAAGGGCTGACGTGGAGCCGCATTCACAATTTTTTTTGTTTATATTTCAATCAAGCTTTAAAAGGACTCTTAGTGAGTTCAAATTTGCACAAATCCCATGTAAGAAGCTGAAAATCTGTGACTGTCTTGGAAGTACATTTCTTTCGCTGGGAAAATAATTAAAGTAGGAATAGTCTACAGCCGATGTTAGAAACACTCATGTGAAGTAACAGCAACATCAAAGGAAAGGGAAGTATATACGGTATGTAAATAGGGGAAGAAGTGTGGGAAGATAGGGGAAGATCTAGAGTTTCTACATTTACAGAAAACAGAGCACTTGCTGCCAGATCGCATTCCTTCTAGTGGAGGGTGAAGACAGGGAGCTGAAACATGACTAAACCACACCATTTTGGGGCGTTTAATCTGGCAGACACAGGGAATTAAGACAGGGGGGTGGGGGGAGGGACCGTGGAGTCTGTGTGAGGCTGGTTCAGACAGACAGGAGATGAGGAAACATATCGGGCGAGCAGGATCACAGCAGGAACATTATGATCGACTCGGACATAGAACAGGTGTAGATACGCCGTGCTAGGAAAGACATAGAGCAGGGAGGGATTGTTTGTGACAATCTCCCTTGAGGGGGGTAGTGGTTCAATTTACCTTTATATCCTATCTTGACTGCTCCTTTTACACAACCGAGGAAAGGGAAACATTTGGAAAAGAAAATTACTTATCTCCTTGGTGGCAGAGAGCTAAGACTGACAAACACATTTACTTATTATAACTTACAGGGAGCACAAAAAGTGAGAACGGTTTCTGGTATAAAACCGATGTAACTGCCAACTTACTTGAAATATTTGAAAAAGAAGAATGAAGAAGCTTTGCAAGTAGTTTTTCCGAAGATTATAGTTGGCTTCGCCCCGTTTTAGTTTCTGCTCTAATTTCAATCTCTTGATTGTGTATGTAAATCTTAGTCGTTATGGTAATTGAGCTGAATAGCTAATACTAAGCATGAGTGACAGGATATGACTGGAAAGCTGCGAGCTCACCCATTTGTTTTTAGTTTTTTTAACAGAGTTCACATTTCTTTGAAGCGACACAAAACATTTGGCATGAAGAGTATAATTGTCAAGCAACGTGAAATGTATTTTACCTGATACTCTGGAATCCAGGGCTATACGTGTAAGCCAAGAGGGAATTTGATAGAGAAAGATAGGTAGGCAGACAGGCATACAGACATAGAATAGAAAAGAGAACAAATATAAGTAGGAGTTAGGTAAAGAAATCCAAAGAGCAAAAACAAGTAGAAAACTGGTTTGCGAGAGGGATACAAAAGAGACAAAAGCTGCAAATTTAAAGAAGTAGATTCATAGTTTAGCTGCAGTAAGGGGAAAAAATCCAGTATTTGACTTAGAGTGTAGATGTTAATTAAAGCAGCAAGTGATTAATAAGAATAATAGATGCGTCCATGGTCAAAATCATCACATTTTTCTGTAAAAACGCCTTAGGTGGTTTTTATATTTCTGTCCATAGGAAGCAACATAAATGAATTAAGATTTGTAAAATATTCATTGTTAACACTCTCCATCTGCTTTGCTTTGCCAAAGCAAGACAGGCTAACACAAAGAAGATCACACGATTCCTCTTGATATCTGGTTGTTAAAACACTCTTTGTTTTCAGACAACACAAGCCAGTTTCATCTGGGCCTGCAAAACATTTTACTGTCTGCTTGGCATGTAGTCTCACCCTCAGTCTGTTATGAACGCATCATGAAGCAGCAGGCCCAACCCATTTTTTTTTCTTTCAATGTTGCTGTCATCTCCACTTCGGTGATTTCAACAACTGCACAGAAAAAATAAATCCAGCAGTACACTAAGACGAATCAAAAAACACCTTAGTGGTAAACTGCAGTGCTGAGAAAGCAGTTACAATGGGTTAAGCCTTGCATATAAAACAGGATCTAGATGCTTGTGACAAAGGAATGGCCGAGGAAGTCCTCTATTCAAGCTCTGTCCATGTAATGTGATTAAAAGATGCTTTGTGCAAATGGCAGTTATTCAGGGTTTGAAAGACAAAATAAGCACCCGTTTCTAGAAAAGGTAACGCGCTGCCTATTCATCCCCGCTGCATCCAAAGCAAGGAGTTACTTTCCTGACGGGAGCCTTAAACAGGAGGAAAGAAAGAGGAAATTAATGGTGTAGAATCTGCCCTGAGGAGGGAAAGATTAATAAGTTCAGGAATGTGAGCCCTCCAACAACTCTCTCACTGCAATACCCCCCCCAGATGGATCAGGGCTGTGAACCGGGGATTGCTGATGAGAGAACTTGTAAATACATAATTAGGGTTCAATAGTTTGGAGGGCCGGATCTTTGTGTCACAAGGAGTATGTCATCATTGAGAGGTTGGAAATGACACTTGGGGAATGCTGTTTGACGTGGTGTGTTAAGGTTTAACTATAGGACCTTTTGACAGGGGTAAGGTGTCAAGGAAGTTTGAGTTAAAGGTCAATAGGAAGGGACGTCTCAGAACTCATTATCCTCATTAATTCCAGGTGAAGCACTGCCATTTTAGAGAAAAATGATATTCCAAAGAGGCCTACCCCTGGCTCTTCGGCTCCCTCCATACCTGCCCTTGACTTTCTAATACAGGAGCATTACTTCAGCAGTCTAAAAGGTGGAATATCTAAATGGATGATGGAAAAATTACAAAGTTGATGTGACAAAATGAAAAAAAATGTTTTTTTACGAAAGAGAGAAGAATAGTGAAGAATAGCTTGCCAAAGTATTCTGTTTTCAATTTCAGTTTATTTTATATTCAAAACGTACTGTAAGGTAACATTGTCAGAATGCTGAAAAGTCTATATAAATATATTGCCATAATTGGTTTGATTTAATTCATTCAAAGCTCTACAGTTACCACAGTGTCTGGTTTTAGGTAGCTGCTGAACAGGAGGTGATGTTTCCAGAAGCAGCAACTGGCATTTGCTTGCAAACAAAATGGAAAAACTGAACTGTTAATATGTTTAGTAAAAGTCACCATAGTTAGTACTTCAGTCAAAGTAGCAATGTAATAAATAGAGTCCATTATAAGTAAAGGTCCTGGAATTAAAATATTAAGGTACAATTTTTACAAGCAATGTTTGCTAACTAAAATATTTCCCTCTAAAATCTGGTGGATTAGGAGTATACTCAAATACAGTATTTGAGTATATTTTATTTTCCATCAATGACTGTGGCTGACCAACATACACAAAAACAGAAAAATCCAATGATGAAGATCCTGGCTAGCAGCCACAATGTTTGAGTCAGTGATCTCTATAAATTTAAACAGCAGATTACTTTAAGCAGTACAACAATATTACCATAAAGTCCTTATCACTAGCTGTGTGTCACCAGTAGTGTCATGTAAAGATACTTCTTTGGAGTAGGTAGGCAGCAACAGAATTGTGCCATGATTTGAGCCTTTTCAACAGATGCTTGAAACTGCACTATAACACTGACATTCACACTCCAACGGTGCCCTTTTAAGCCTGTCCATAAATGCATTACCTCTGAAGTTTGTGCCCTTTTGTAATGTGTGTGTGTAGGTGTACAGTACTGCATGTGTCACCGTGGCTCACCGATGGTGCAATGTTCACCCGTCCAGCCCTGATGGCAGTCACACTTGCCCTCTCGGCAGACTCCGTGGTCGATGCAGCGTGGGTGACAGTCCCTCTGCTCACATTCTGGTCCTGTCCAGCCTTCCTCGCACTGACACACACCACTGATGCACAAGCCGTGGGGACCACAGTCCACCAAGCACACCTCTGTTGCAAAGGAAAAAGCCACAGAGTCATGTATGTTTTGCTATGTGAAAAAGCCCTTTTTCCTTCTTTACTGGTGTATTTTTGTAATCTATGTAGATGTAGCTGCCACTACTGAAAAACATTCTGATGTTTGCTGAGAAGTGTTGGCTCCATCGGTTAAAGTGGGCATATAAATTTAACTGCAAATAAAACACATTTTCAACACTATTCCTGAAAAATGTGTTATAGAAAATCCTGAAATCGTAAATATATTTAAATGAACAAAAGAAATAGGGGCTTATATGTCTGATATATTTCATCTGAAGAGGCTTATAATTACTGAGATCTATTAAAAAGGAAATTTTAAGAAGCATTATATTACACGGGGAATAATTCAGGACTTTACCACTTTCTCTTGCTTTATGGATTGTGATAATGAATGTTTGTAAAGCAGGACAAACAGTTGACTTACGACTTATCAGAGCATTGAAACAGAATCCCTAATCAACTTACAGTATACGCGGCTGCCACTTTCCCAAAATACACAATAAATAGTTGAGAAGGAATAAAAAAAGAGAGGATAAATCTTCCTCCCAAAAAGTATAAAATTAATCTTGATATACAGTGTTATTACTTTTATGGGTTACAGCATGAATAAAGTCTCTTAAATTCTCAGTGCTTGACATTTAATCTGTAAACCATGTACTCCACAATACAGCACAGCAACACAGTGCTGTCAGCTTCCATTAAAGCCATTTCAAACGTAATGAGTGCATGTCAGAATGCACTTTAAAGAGATGAAACTTTAAACAGAAGAGCAAAAAGAAACTGTGTGTGTGTCCTTATGATGGCAGATGGAAGATATCTGATTCACTTCACATCTCTTTTATGTAAAAGAAATCTACTTGGCAACACATTCTGGAGGACTTTAATTAGCTAATCAACAAATGGCTCCAATCATTGTTAGAACCTTTTTCACCATCTGAATGGCATCAAAGCTTATGTAATGTCATTTTAATTACACATGGGCAGTGTACAATTAAACATCAACCCTGTATAAAGCAAGGAGTGATGCATTGCACCAGGTTGTAGCACCATTGCTACCTTACCCCATGTGTAAGTATTGCTCTGACAAATCACAGTGAAATGATACAGAATACATGCTGTCCATGTCTATGAGAAGAAGAGCAACATAGGTTGTTATTGTAATTTTTCTTCCTGAATCCAATTTAACTAATCTTAAAAAAAGAGTGGGAAGTAATTTAGGCAACTTTATTTCTCAATGCAGTGCAGAATAAAATAAAAACCTGTCATCGCTCAAAAAGTCTGAAGTTAAAGCAGAAGAACAGTAAAGCACAGCAATTACTTTGGGCATCTTTGTGCAACACTTACAAAACAAACACTTCAGGTTTTACATATTCTGAAAGCTATTTGCATGGCGTCTTGGCAGACTGATACAAGGGTTAGGGATTTAAGCAGGCTCTTATGTCTGGACTCTGAGGGATGTTAGATCAACATGATTTCTTCAAGTACGGAGCATTGAAAACAGCAGAGCATCTGTTATGAAGCCGTGTTATCTTCAGAGAAGTAAAAATCAAATGATTGAATCCATGGGTGGCAAGTAAATCAGTCTTTACCAGGCTAAAGCTAACGCTCAACAAGCTGTGGCTGCTCTTGTAAGAGTAAAAGAAATGCTTGTTTGCTGGAACCAAGAGCTTCGATCAAAGCTTTTGAACAGACAAGCTGTAAAGCTTTCCGTCATGACAACAGCCGTCAGTGTGCTAGAGGAAAGTAGTTCATGTATTTCCTCAAATTTGAAATGCTCCAGGAAATGTATATAGCCCCATAACCGAAAAGTTTGTGACTTTTTAAATACTTGGTATAGAGTGCAGGAAAAGCAAATAAGCCAAGAGACATTCTGCCGCCAAAAATGTAACAAGCCATAGATAAAACATCTACCCATTTTGTTCATGTAATTGTATTATTTTTAAGCTAATCTAGCCCTCACTGCTTTACCCACATTCCCTCTTGACTGAGGCTTTTTTAGCAGTCCGTTTCCAGCTCTCTGTATAGAGTTTTTCTTCGATTGAGAGACCTTGGATAGTTCTGATTAAGTCGGGCTGACACTGTAGAATATTAAGCATGCCTCTGGAGGGGAGTCATTTGATTCCAAAGGGATACCTCCTTCCCATAGAATCTATGCAATCAATTTTTCATTAGTCCAAAAGTGTTTATCTGCCTTTAACATGCCCCTGACTCGAGCTGGATAGGGGTTGTGGGCGGTCGATCCATGCTACTCGCTTGTTAATTAAAGTTTATTTAATTGAAGAAGAACCGCAGCATTAATTAAGAAGGAATTCTCCACCCACCCAGGTGGGTAAACCGTAACTTCTGGATCACACTAATTCAGTCAGTTCTAGTATTGACAAGCCAGAGGTATCTTGCTGAGTGAGAGAATTGTGTCTGGAATTTAAAAAAAAAAATACAAATAACCAATAAATAAAGCAAGACAGAAAAGAAAAGGAAAAAAATCCCTTCTCACGAAAACAATCATTCTTCTTGGGCACCGACCAAACAGGCTGCATGCTGCTTCAAGTGGTCTTAACACGCATCTATCATCTCAAACACACCATCACGCCTCCTTATGGTTTAATTTTCAATTGAATTTCAGCCAGGAGAAATACGTGTAACAACCTTTTATACTGACAGAAACAAACTGCAACTTCTGCTTTTAATTGTTCGACTCAGCGTGTCTCTCTGGGTTTTCCATATAGAGAATGAGTCTATTTGGAGGTAGGAAACGGGACATAAATCACCTGAACCTCATACATAGATAACAGATGGGAGGGGCCAGCCTTTGAACTAACATGTCACCTACCTGTATCGAAAGCCAAGCCTTCTGAATACAAAGCTGGTAACAAATGAAGAGGCATTGCTGCGGACAGATGGGATACACGATTGTCTCCTCTCCTCTGAAAAAGCTGAAGCTGCTATAAAACACACTGGCAGCGGTTCTGAACAAGTCTTTTTAAACAACACACATTTGTGTTGAAATTTCAAAGAGAACATATGCTGGGTCTCATAAGAATAACGTGTGCATTCAAAGCTTTGTTATCAGAATATGCACATGCTACAAGTGTTGATTACCAAACTTTAAGGGTGTGATCACATGCATAGTTTAATTTATTCATTCCGAAACATAATGACGTTATTTTAGTTAGGGTCCAACTACCAAACTGCAAGCAAATCAAAACTAAGTCTGATGATTATCACAGAGATTTACACGTTGCTTGATACTGTTTGATAATCAATATCAGTTCTTGAGACCTGACTGACGCAAAATCACAGACTTTGCTTTTTTATGTTAAAGGGGAACTATGTGGCTTTTTTTTAGCTTAATTTACCTTAGCTGAACAGTTTCGGAGTCATTGGAATGGTTATATGACTTTTTTCGAGTTGAATGGTGTTAGTCTCGCTCCCCCCTAGAACGGAACACCCTGCACACATAACACCCATTCAGGAACCGGCTAACATGGAGTTTTTCATCGTCATGGTTGAGTCGGCAAAAAAGCCGGCAAAAAAAGAAACTGAAATTTAGGAAAGCAAGGAACAGAGAAAGTGGAAAGGGCAGACTGACCGAGCGAGGAGTCAAACACAAGTAAACATAGGAGCTGCCAAATATCAATTCCGAAGCTGTAGGGGGAGTTCTATAGAGACACCTTTGAGCAAAAAGCGAGAAAACATCAAATAAATGGCCAGAACTGCATAGCGCCCTGTCACGTGCCGTGTTGTGCTTTGTGATTCTCTGCAGGTGTGTGCTGCTGATGACGGGCCAGCAGCTGAGGCTTATCAGTTGATCAGTGCCCCAAAGCTTAAGAGAGGGCAGCATGGCTATGTGCAGAGGAGAGAGGCTTCTGTGGAAGCCAGCACAGAGACCTGCTCTGGGACCTGCTCTGGGACCTGCTCTGGGACCTGCTCTGGGACCTGCTCTGGGACCTGCTCTGGGACCTGCTCTGGGACCTGCTCTGAGACCTGCTCTGAGACATGCTCTGAGACCTGCTCTGAGACATGCTCTGAGACCTGCTCTGAACCAAACCTTACGATACCTGTGCCTGTTGTCGTCTTCCTTTTGAAGATTGTTTTTATTTGCCTCTTGTTGTGCGGGCACAATAAAATTGCCTTATTTAACGTTTGCTTTCTGTCCCGAGTTTATTATTTTAAGCTGTTTGTGTCCTCCACCCCTAGACTACTTTGGGTCGTAACACGCCCCTTTAACTTCTCTGGTGAGCGTAGTGTAGTAAAGAACACTAAATATGAGCAGCAGTCCAAGCGGAGCTTTTTACTCAATCCTTTTCTTGTGTTTTATAACAATTTCCAAGCACGAGTGACTCCTGGCTATCGGATATCAACATATGTCTTTTCATAACAATGAAACCTTTGGTTATGGGTTTTGCTATCTGCAAACCAGGTTCCTTTCTTACTCCTACTTGGAGAACAACTAAGAGGTTTAAGGCATTTGTTTGTGTTGTGCGAAAAGACATAAAAGTTGTTGACCTAACATAGATTATTGAAGTTGCTTAAAAATACAGATATTGAATTAACACATCCTCTTTATTATAATAGTTTTTTTTCATTAAGACATTACTGAAAATATATACTGTATGTATCCTAAAATGTTATTACCAAAGTAACACTTTACTGAAGGTGATGTAATGTAGGAGAGATGTAACTGTGGGCTCATAAAACACAGCACTGACAGTACTGATGCATGTATGCATAACTCATGAGATGAAAAACTTCAGTAAGTCAGGCACCCATGTATCATCTTTGGACCAAATCCAGACTTTTCAATTAATAATGTTGTTTCCTGGGTGTGTACATATGGGGGGGGGGAAAGCTGAACGATACTGATGTGACGGTCTACAGTATATTATTCAACAAGCTTCATTTCAATATGTGACATATTCATTTAGGAAAACAAATTGTTCTTCAATGTTCACTAAATGATATTTCAAAAACAGACATGATTAATAACCTAAACTTGTGATTTTCTTTGAAATCCTTAAGGATTAAAGCCTATAATCAATTTCCCCACTCATACTTCCAGATTCCAAACTTGAATAATTACAACCAAACTTTCTTAATAAGAAACCCACGTGTAGACATAACTTAGTGTATGACATAGAGCTTGTTAACAAAGGCCTAGGCATCTGCTGCCGTGGACACCTGGTGTCCACAGTGTCTGTGCACAGCAAGTGGGAAGTTTATTTGGAGTAAATACAGAATTTGGTGCCAGTTGCATGTTTGAGAAACTCAAACATTATCTACAAAAAAGGCAATACAGAATTGACTGCACTATTTGCAAAGATTTGTTAGTGCTGTACAATTACATGTAACACTGCACTAACGGCATCAATAACTGAATGAATGTATGAAATGTACAACTTTGGACATACTTGGAATAGATCAATAGGCCTTTTAATTACTTTAAAGCCAATGTGTAGACTTAGAATATTTTCACAAAAGACTGAACAGATTGTCACAATAATAGTAGTCAAATGAAAGAAAATGAATTTGCATCTATTTGGATGATTAATTAATCAAAGTAATTTTTTCACAAGAAAAATAATTATGATTGTTTATTTCATTTTTCAAATATTTGAGTTTGGCTAAAAACTTCAGGATGTCAACTCTGGCTTTAGGAGAGTGCAATGGCCATTTTCACTATATTCTGACATGTCAAAGACCAAAACATAAATGGGGGAAATTATTCGCAGATTAATCAATAATGAAAATAATCTTTACCTGCAGTCGTACAGTATGCCACTTTAAAAGGCTACACAAAATACCTTTATGTGTTGAAATGAAAGTGGATTGTGTTCTGACCTATGGAGCAGTCAGCCCCTGTCCAGTTAGCCTCGCAGATGCAGGTTCCGGAGTCAGTGTTGAAGGTGCCATGACTGGAGCACTGTTCTGGACAAGTGCTCTTCAGGATCTCACAGTTGATCCCTCCCCAGCCCGGGTTACAGTGGCACTCACTGTGGAGACAGGCTCCGTGACTGGAGCACGTCGGGTCCACACAGTCGACTAAGGACACAAAAATGAGGACAACAAATGTTAGTTTACCACTTCTAGACAGGGCCTCAAACCTACGTACTTATAACCCCGGGTTACTTTGACTCTGCTACCAGCAGCCAATATTTATTTATATTATACAGTATATTTTTTTTTTCTTAGAATGTGGAAATACTGCCAGATGTTAGCTGGTGAGCCACAGCTGAAAATGTTGCAGTGTTTAGTGGTGGCTGGTAGTAATTTGCCTCCCTATGTTCTACTACTGTAGCTCCTTTGTGGTATATTATAGGGTACTTACAATATACTGACAGCATAATTATGTTCCATTATAGGCACTGGGAAAGGGGCACAATTAGTGTCTTGACAGATATAATCAATTAATCAATTGCTATTAACAATTTGCAGATCAACTTGCTGATCTAGGTTAATAATTGGCAATTATGACCAACGTAATCAACCCGTAGGGATAATTTGCAACAACGTCATTGTGCTTCCTCTGGAGCTGATTGCTCTGTGCATTTCCACATTTGCTTGGACACTGATATTGATTATTTACCTGAACTAATTCATCACACCGGAGCCCTTACATGCAAGGTTTAAACTACAAATGATAACATCTCCCATCTTTGTTTCCTTCCCTTATTGCTTCACTTAAAAGAAAACCACTGTATACTCCTTTATTAAATCAATAGCTTTCTAAGTCAATAAAGTCAATGAGCCGCACATGTAAATCGGAGCTGATAATTGTCTTTTGTCTGCATGGGGATCAATAAAGTTAAACGCACTGAAGAGAAGGGGGAGGTGGAAAAGAAAAACGAAGAAGCTCTTTTTCAATAACGGAGGAACAGATGCCATTGACTGATCGATTTTAACAGGTGTCTTCAACTGTGGAGCAATCCAATAGGTGACTGCATCAACGGGCCCTGCACAATCTGTTCCAGCTTGTACCCTCATGTGGTCTAAACACTAAGAGGGAGTAGATTCATACACACAGTATCAAAAACAACATCCAAAGCATTATCCGCTCAGTGGAGTTGAAAACACCCGATTGTTTCATCAACGGACTATGTCGATTCCCCCTGAGCTTCACACAGAAGGATGTTGCATCTAGATGCTTCCAGGTTTCTTTTTCCCCCATTTACCTTGTTCACAGTTGGGTCCTTTGTGGCCGGTGTTGCACACACAGTTGCCCGCCACGCACAGCCCGTGTCCCCCACATTGAGGATCAATACACTGGGAGGCAGGAACGTCACATTCAGTGCCCTTCCAGCCACTGTAGCACTGGCAGCGCCCCCTGGTGTACTGGCCATTGCCGCTGCACAAGACTGGACAGGAAGCTGAGGAAAGACAACAGGTTTAAAGAATAATTATTGTGTAACATCAGGGCTGGGGGTTTTGGTATTATTTTTTTTAAAAAGCAGATGTCAAATGACCTTCAAGGATATCTCTTTTTTAATTAAAAAACAAATAATTGAGTATGATGAGTCTGTATGTTAAATATGAAGCTGGAGAAAGATGCCAACAGCTTAGAGATTGGAAACGGGGAAACAGCGCTTGGCTCAAGGTAACAACATCTGCCTCACAGCAACTCTACATCTCACTTATTGGCGCATTAGACCTTGTTTGTTTAATTCGTTGAAAAACCAAAGCACAAAAACAACAATTGGCCATTTTATGCAGGGCTATATGTCAGATATGAATGTACTATTTATTTAATTGGCCCAGTTGCTAGGCAACCAGTGGAGACTTCAGGAAGATACTGGTCACCCACACGTTACAGCTACATATATAGCACACAGACATGACTAAATGTTGGCAAAAAAGTCAAGAAACACATTCCAATAATTTCAAACTATTACTTAAAACTCAGGCATGTGAAGATGGAGATAGCTTTTGTTGGGCCAGATTTTAACATATATACGTTTCTGAGATTTTGGCTTACTCAAATAAAATGGATGTGCAAAGAATTTATTTTTTGGTGCTCAGTGCATTCTATTTACAATGATTTATTAATGGATTATTAGAGAGAAATATAAAAATAAACTGTGCTCTCCAGTAGACAAAGTACGTAATGTTGACAGTTTTTCTTAAACATATCTATGGCATTTCTGTACTGACATTCCTTATAACTCATTAGCTGACATCAACATGTCTGCAATGAACTTTTATTTGCCAATATATCAATCTAGCTGCTTGAGACACCATTTGTAAAGCTTTGCTTTTAATATATTTGTTTAAATGCTTTGAGCATAAGCAATTTCAATTAGCATTAGAACAATAAGATAGATAGATAGATAGATAGATAGATAGATAGATAGATAGATAGATAGATAGATAGATAGATAGATAGATACTTTATTGATCCCCAAGGGGAACTTAAACCACATAGTTTTGGAATTAAATAAAAACATCTCAGAAACCTGACCCAATGAAAGCACACCAATTTACATTGCTGGATACCACTCAAGATAAATATACTGTATATTTATACTAATTGGGGTATCTGACGTTTTGAATAATGTGATGAATGGACAGTATAAGAGTACTATCATGAGCTTAATAATTACCTCTGGAACAGTACGGCCCTATGAACCCTGGGAAGCAGTGACATGATCCCGCCACACACTCTCCGTTCCCGTAACAGTTGTGTGTGCACTCAGTAACAGATTCTGTTGGAACAGCAGTGAGAAAGGCCAATTATTAATAACTCATCGGACTGTCATAATACAGCAAATCTGAAATGCCTCCTTAATATGCCACTTGACAGCAGTACAGTTTAAGAAATACTGCTAAACAACCAAGATACTAAATTTTCTTTTCTGTTTTCCTGCATAAATCTAGGCTTTCTAAGCATCCCTTTTCTCCAATACTCATATCAGGCATGGCATACATTTACAGCTATTTGTCCATCCATGTCCCACTAAGGTCTAAGCCTCCATAACATGTATGCTGCAGCCCGACTCTTCCCTTCTAAGCCATGTTGAGTAAAAGTCACACAGGCATTTAAATTAGACCAAATAATTCAATTTTTCGACACATTTTGTGTGCGTTCCTCCTGTCTCTTCCGCCTTATCCTCTCTTCTCAACCCCTTGAATGACTGATCATGCCAAAGCCATGCATTCTCCTGAGTGTTTACAGCTCAAATCCTCTCTGAGTTGAAGTTAATCTGACATATCCTACAGACAGATCTTGTGTTCATTCAACACACCATCGCTCATGAACGGCACACCCAAAAGACCACAGCCCTCATTTTGATCGGCGTTAAGAGGGCAAACTTTTTTGTTATTACTCTGACTTGTATTGGATGTTCATTGAGCCAGTGTCGGACCCAGGCAATTTTGACCTCACACATCGATACCTTCATATTTGTAGGGTTGGATCAATGGAATGCCCCAAAGGAAATAGAAAAACGTTAACTCAACCTTAGTGTTTTTCCTACCGCAAAACCCACAAGGAAATTTCCCAGACTTCAGAACGCTGAATAGGTTGTTAGGAGGGAAGATCAATGCGGTGTATGGTCTCGTTTTATAGTGTTGAGCACAATTATCCACTACCCTCCAATGGAAACTTAGATCTGCCTCCTAGGTGGCTTACAGTTTAAAAAAGCTCAGTTTGTTTGTGTGGTAGCCAGTTTTCAACAACCTTAATGTTTGCTCTTGCAGGCGCAGCTGTTTAGAGAAATCAAAATCTTCCAAACATGTCATTACACATAATTCCAATCACACTCATTAGCAGCAGATGTGTGTCTTCGTACCCTGGATGATGGTGTTATAGGATACTATCTCCGTGCTCCGTCCATCATTATAAAACGCAAGGTGCCACACTCCTGCGTCCAGGTACTGGATGAATCCGGCTTGGTGGACGGTGACTGGATGATCCAGCCAGGCCCTTGTCTGTGGTTCACTTAGAGTCCGATGCTCTTTGGCGATAAGCCGGCTGCCGTCCAATAGCTCCACAAATTCATACTGCGAAACAACACCAAAAACAGATTCCGACAGATGCAGATGATTGGTATTTTAATGTTGGTATAATTTAATCAGGCAGTAAATAGGCAAGAGAGTTTCTATTTGCTTCTATTGGCTGCTCTGTATGCAGCACCTCTGGTGATTTCCCTAACTTTGAAGAGGAACTCTTCAAAGTCGTAATGCAAGACACAACCAGAACAGGTTTGTGTACCCAGCAAATATCTGGGTATAATAAATGTTGATTTTTCAGTGACAGTTATTTGGAGTTGATAGATGTTGTTTGGAGAGTTGTTTATGTACTGATAGAGCTGATATGGCTCTGGGGCTAATGCTAAAAAATATTCAAAAAATATATTGTTAACTCTGACAGGAGTGCACTTAAGGCAATGTGCTTATTATAATCTGTTAAATTAACACTCATAATGTACTGTGTAGATGCGTGTGCTTAAAATTCACAGTTAGTGTACCTGCACAAAATACATATAAAAGGATAAACTTAGTGAAAAGGTTTCTTCCATGACATTTATATACATTTTTATTATCTGCTTTTAATTAAATGTGATACAAAACTGCTACTAATGTTTGATATGTTTTGTTTTATTGTGTGTTTTAATATATGTACTGTAATATATGTACTCAACATTCCCTGAAACACGATTAAGATACTGAGTGGATTATCCTGGTAAAATAAAGAAATATTTTATATAAAATTATATAAAATGATTCATTAATAAATCATTTAAAGCATATATGTCCTTGCTGCTTCAGTATGTTTCAGGATGTTTCACTAGAAACTAACAAATGCACAGTTCTGTATAAGTACATACATACAGTCCATACACACAATATAGCATATATTATATATATATATATATATATATATATATATATATATATATATATATATATATATATATATATATATATATATATATATATATAACATATACTGTATGCCTCAGGCTTATTTTTATTTTTCTCTTCAATATATTGGGATTGCAGCATAACAGTCCCTCTATATTTCTTTCAAGCAAACATTGATGTACGGGGTAAACAAGGAGTAACAAGTCATTGCTGCCAAGTGAAACGAGTAAAGCAGCACATCTGCTCTCAGTGCACCTGCTCAACACCTAAAGCTCATTTTGACTGAGGCTGTAGGGTACAGAGCACTGCAGCAGAAAACCAGCAATCCCCAAACAGACTATAGGCTGCAGAGGAGCACAGCAGATGCAGACAGATCCCCTGGCCGAGGCAACTGTACCTACGCAGATGTACTGGGCCTATAGTGAAGACTCCGGGTGGAAGAGAGTCTGGGCTGCTTAGTGTGATGCATTCAGATTGGCACTGTAGCTGTTGGTTTTTTTCAAAGATTTAAATCCATGGAAATCCATGTTTGCAGAGAGCTTTGATGAACTGCAATGCCATTGATTCTTGACTGATGTCCAGTTTTTAAATGTGTACATTTTATAATAATCAATATAATTTTGAATTATATTTCATGGCTGTACATTTAAAAAAATACCAGATTAAAAAAGAAGTAGCAAGAGTCCCCCCTCAAAATCATTAAGGGAATATTTCAGAAATGTTTTAAATTCTTCATTAAAAACGTAAACGTTTAACAAGTTCAAAGGACTACTGTATGTGTAGCATGATTTTTACTCCAAGACAATTTATATTTAAATCTGCTGCTTTACTGAGCTTTTAGCCTCTTTCAGTTCATTGCATTAGTAATAAATTAAAAATAACCCCTCACAAACCAACCAATTTCCAGAAGCAGAAGAAACCTGTGTTCAGCAAATAAAAAAAAGAAGGTAATGATAAAACCATTGTGCACTACCTTCTCACTGCTTAAGAGCCAAATATTTATTTCTCAAGAGTTGTTGGAGGAGAACCCAGAGTTCAAAGAGGAGTAACTGTTGGACATGTCTTACTAGGTTGCCAGAAACATAACTCCAAATGAATGCTGGTGTTGCTCTGTTTCTGCTTGATGTGTAAGTCGGCAACTGTTGGCTAACACTTGGCAAAACAACTTAATAAGCTGGTCATATATCAGTGACTTCCATCTGTCATCTTGTTATTGAGTTCTTCTATGCCTACTGTGGCCAACAAAAATTATTGCAGGCTTAAATATGTGCCTCAAGCCTCATAGAAAAAACATGGGCTTTGAAACAGTTGAAAAAAGGGACAAAGAATTCATTAAAACAGGATTTAATGCTCAGCAATGTGACAAACACGGACCGAAGCGACCTTTCAGTTGACTTGCAAACGATAGGAAAGAGAGCATTAGGCAAGGGGCAGGTGAAGTCAACACTGTGATTTAAACCCCTTTGAGTAGAGCGAGGGGGCAGATGAGAGATATTAACCTGGCGGAAGTTGACTTCTTTGTGTTGTTGGCTTGAGGGGGAAGTAATAAAACAGTTCATCCCATGAGCCCTAAACCTCCTGGCAAAGTGCGTACATCTCGATTAGCCGGTGTGAAAGCCCCCTCCCCCAACTCATCTCAATCCAACAATACCAGTGAATACAAGTGAAATATCAGGCAAGAGACCAAGCGTGGAGAGACTGCTGGATGCCCTAGGAGGACACTCACAGCCTGCAAATTCTTCAGACTTTAGATTGAGTGAACTTAGTCTGGCATTTGATAACAACTGAGTGCCATTTCTAAAGAAAGAAACTACAAAAGTTTATTTCTTCTAACTTATTTGGTTTGCATCCGCACAGACAGACACTCAATAGCAGACGGAGGAAGTCTATGTTCGAGAAAGGTGGAAAGCCTTTTGCACTTAAATGTTGTCTTGTATTCCAAGCTGTGAGTACGACAAACAGTCAATATCTCTCATTGGGGTCTTTCATGCACAGTTAAGTAAATGCATTGATTCGTGCCCCTGGTCCCTGAACAGTGTGTAATTTAGAGGTGGCCACAATAGACACATTGTCCAGCATTGACAAGCTTGAGTCTCTGTGTAACAATTGCAAGAGACATAAAAGCAGCATCTTGTTAATTAGTACCCTTTGGTCTTTGATTTTGTTGTGCTACCTTTTTTCACCTTGAAAATGCAATCCAGCTCACCTGTTGTCACTTGCATCTGACTTTCTTCCATCAAAGAGTGGCCCTTACTGTCTACACTTGAGTGAAGCCCATCTTTACTAAGAGAGAATGTCAAGAAGGTGAAGCTAAGAGCTTTTGCAGTCAAGTGTGGTGGAAAATGGCCATTGTCTGAGTGCTTCCATCACCATCAGCAGACACCGGACATTTGGATGCCCGGAAATGTCATTCAAGTGACACATCAGACATTTTGGAAACACTTCAATTTGCAAATGGCAGGCATTTAGTGGAAGTGAAAGACGGGCATGCCTACACAAGCAAATGAAAGCTTAGAGGAGAAAACTGAAACTAAACTAGTGCCCAGTTCTAATTTGCAAATGCATACATATCAGAAATTTAAATACGGGAGCTCTTAAGGTCACAGAAGAACCCTATTGAATATTGTATTTGATAGTTTTTTTTACTTGAATGTAGTTTTGATTCCGTCTAGAAACTGGTTTCTTTAAGATGAAGTGAAATGGCATATTGTATGGCCAGTGATAGATGTTTTTTTTTATATTTCAAAAGTTACATAGCTGCACTTGAAAGACTCAGGTCAGTTTCAGCGTGTCTTTAATCTCAAAGCGGTGAATCTGATTTAAAAAAAAATTTTTTTAAATGGCTTTACCTGAGTGTGAGTTGGTGCAAGACCCTTTCGTCCATAGACTCCAATGAGCGCATTCTTCTGTACCGAGATGTTGAACTTCAAGAAGCGTGGTTGCTCCATGCTTAGTTGAGAACGCCAGAACACCCCTGGTGGGACGCTCTGACCCACTCTCTTCCCTATGTCGACCTGTCCAGTGTCAATGGAGTTGTTCTCCTGATGAAGCACGCTAGTCCTTCCTAGAAGACAGAATCATACCCCCCACCCAGATTATGTACATTGTTAGAGAATCAAAACAGCACAGTTGAAGTGATATGGTAAATATCAGTCATCACAAAGCCTTTCATGCCATCAGCAAAACCTTCACATCTAAAATACAGTCTTGGTTTTTGTGCAAGTCTTTGATCTTTGGATATCAGTAAATGTTGCATTCTATTTTTTGCTTTCCAGTGTAATCTTATTCCTTTATTCAAGCAGGGACTTAACAATAAGATAGCCATATATTTTTCCAAATGAGCAATGACCAAGAAAAACAGGATTAAAAGTAATGGCTCCCTGTGGTCCATGATGCACTCCTCATCGGAAAAGAAATGACCAGATATAATTGGCTTTTTATAAGACTCAAACAGACCACATGCCCCGTCTTTTCTCTGGTCCTGGTGACTCATAGAGTAAGGCCTCATCTCAGATAAGGTCTAAATGGAATCTGTCAGATATACTGAGCGCTACATTGCCAGAGCAATAACAGCAAATCAAAACAATTTTGCGAATGATGTCCTTAAACTGTGTCCTTACAGTGCCAAAGATAGAGATAGGGCCAGTTTTAAAATGACTCATGCTCAAATGAAAAACTGTAGTCTGCAAGGGGCAATTACAAAAAACAGATTTCACTGTTAAAAAAGAAAAATCTGTAAAGGGTTTTAAAGTCCTTGCTGTTTGAAGCTCTATTGTAGAAGGAACGCAATATGCAATTTACTGTGGCAATGACTTTTAACATGTTGGATGATGCAGCCTTGTCCTGCTACATAATAACAACTCAACCTTTGCTCCTGCATCTCCTAAGAGGCGTTTCAGTGTGTGGACCCGTGTATACAGTCACTGTGAGCGTATCTGTTTGTGCCAGACCTTCATCATTTGCATCCCTCAATGTTGTGTAATGAGGCCATTGCCTGTCACTTCAGCTTCAGTCAAAGTGAAGACTGGAAGCCAAGTTTACCTCTGGGGAGAATAATAGCCAGCTATTGATTGCCTTTAAACAGTCCAAAACCTGCCTCATGCTATCTTAATTAGCAGTACTTATGAGGATTTAAATCTAGCCGAGTTTAAACAACTGAGCTTTTGCCTGGCCTACTCAACTCAATTAATGTTTTCATGGCCATGCATTCTAAACACCGCAGTGTGCTTAGCGATTAATTTGGTGGTTTTTGCTGTAAAGGTGAGCTGAGATGGCCTGTCTGCTTGTTGATGAATACACAATGGTCCAAGATTATGATTAGGTAGTACGTAGCTGTCTGGAAGCAGTCAATTAATATTCAGAAGGTGAAAGATCTCAATAAACTGTAAAGGCTGATTGGGCATCGGCCACCGACCATTTTATTCATGAGGCCAAATGGTGTGCTGTTGCAATTTGTCTTTCTTAGTCGTCATTTAAACTGTTACTTGATTGAATTAATTCATATTCTTTAACCTTTTGTTAAACTTAGCATTTCATTTCAAAATGTATTTATTGACACAGCTTAATTTCCTTAATTACTGACAAGTTATTTGCACATTTCAAGGCTTTGTCCAACACCCTACTTTTGCCAAGCCATCAATTTGCTGAATTTATTATTTTCCTTGCTGAAAATAAAAACTTACACTGACTGCACAATATACAGTCATAAATTAATGCCAATAACCTTGACCAAAATAAATTTTAGGCTTTAATTAGCAGTTTATTCAAATGACAGGCTTTTATTTCCTCACCGTCAGCAGCCAGAGCTGTCACTATGCTCGACTGAGTGGGCCCTGTCTTTCCAACTCCTCCGTTTTCAAAAGCGGGCTGGTTGTCCAACTCTTGGAGCTGCCAGTTGAGGCCGAAAAGGTGCATTGCTGTGAAACACACAAAAAAAGCTTGGGTTTGTAGAAATGGATAAACAAATGAGAAAATAGTTCAAGAAAAACATTCAAGTCACTTGAGAACCAATAAAATGTGGGAAAACACAATGGATCGATCCAATTCAGGCAGAAAAACACAACATTTTAACTTCCAACATTTTTTGAGGCTATTCTGCAATGGGTGGTTTTTGTGTAAACACAGCCCTGATAGAGGCTAGACAAAGTCATTTCAATCAATTCTAGCAACACTGTTGCTCTATCATGTTTCCTTGGGGAGCACTGCTCATTAATGTGCCACAGTGTCTGCACACATACAGCTACTGTATCAAAGAGAAAAGAATTTCTATTTTGACACAAAGCGTTTACTTCAGACAAGCAAACGAGCGTTTTTAAACGTCTTAAACTCTCCAAGTCTAAACCAGAGCAGGGTAAGATGGAGGAAGAGACAGATAGTGAGAGGCTTAAGAACTAGTAAGGCAGTTTACTTAGACACACAGTCACAGCAGGAGGAGGAAGTGAGAGGGTTAGATGCTGCACACTTCTCTAGTTGTCTTATACAACTAAACTGTGTCTGGCTTTCATTCAGCCAAGCTGCTTTATTGTTACAGTGTTGAATGCAATCAAACTGTTCTTGTTATTTTGGGAAACTGAGGTACTCCTGTGAGCGCAGCAAGAGGGCCAATCCCCTTCAAAGTCACCAGCCAGGAACATGCTGAGGAAGCATCTTGATTTCCGACCATTTGATCTGTGAGAAAAACTTTTCTCCAACACTCGCCGCTCACTGAGAAGATGGTTATTGACTGCAGCAAATAACTTGAGAGGTGGATATGGGGCCAGAGCGGATATCAAGTTTGAAGGATACCAAAAGAGAGATAAAATTGTAGTTTGGGCAGTGTATCAAACTGTGCTTTGTTAAGAAATAATGTGTGTTTTGTTTAAAACCTGCTGATGAATATACTTGGCATTAGTTTAGTGAGAATACACGCTGCACTGTCCTTGTTAAATCAAATAAACAGGTGCTCTGCAAATTGGCATTCTACTTGAGTGGTAATATTTTAGTAAGGGACTCTTTGTTTTTTATGTAAGGGGCTACCGGAGTTTTGGGATCTTTAGTCAAAATAGACTTGACCCTCCCTTCACCAGCAATACATTTTTCTATGACTCTCAATCAACAATTTATTGATATTACTGTTATTACTGTGATGGTGGCCATTTCAGTAGATTTACTCACTAACATTGTTGTGGAAACACAATAAGTATGGAAACTAAATGTACACTTCCTGCATTACTGCATTACTAAAAATACAAAGTTACTCCTCTTGTACACTAGTATTCACATGAAATAAAACAATAAAACATTGAGACCATTTAACAAAGCACACTGGGTAATAAAGCTGAACATTATCCAAAACATGTGTCAGACAAGCATCAATTTGGGAGCTGGCATGCTACCACATCTTCCTTCTCAAATGTCTTGAAAAGCCAAAAGAAAAAAATTTCAAATCACCGCCGATTTATGTTTTCCTCCGGGGGTGCTCACGGGCGCACAGCCTTTAAAATAAAAGTAGGTTAGTCAAAAGAATTTTGCATTTCAAATTGGGCAGGAATTGGACAGCAGCCAACACAAACACACACACACACACACACCTATTAGCTCGATAGTAAAGCCGTAAAATCTTTCAACTCAGTACAGCGCCACTTCTCACAAATACAAATAGGATTGGAGATGAGAAGTTTAACTGACACGTAACAGCGATCAGCACTCACACTTATGCCAGTGACGATACTTTGGCAACAGGTGGCACAGTTAGCTATAAGGCTGCATTCTCAAAGAAAGCAACTCCAAACTTGTGTTGCTGTCATGTTGCAATTTTTGTCGAGTCAGACCCATCTGCTGGCGGTGGGGGGGCCGAGACTGAGAGCTACCCTGCAAAAGTATGCAAAAAATATTGTGTGATCTTCCCCTCATCAAAGAATAAAAAGACATGACCCTCCCCTATTTTCCTCTGGTGGTACATTCCATAAATACCTTTTTATGGAATAAATAAATAAATGTTTTTGTACAGTACATTCAGCCAGCATCACCCTCAGTGTCAGATTCTATTTCAGTTACAGGTGGAAAAAACAGTCACACACATTAGTGTTGACTGATCCATCAATATCTTTGACAAGTCTGACTTTTCTCTCTGAATGGACTTGTCTGACAGCGCCTCCCTGTCTGTGAAACACGGCAGGATCTGTGAACTTTTGTTTCTTTGTTCTGAATCTTTCTCTATTACCAGATAGATCTCAGTGCTGATGTACAATTTCACTGGCAAGTGGCAACTCAGACACAATCTGCAATTTAAAATATTGTGCCAAGAATAAGACAACTATCTGAAAAAAGAATTGCATTTGGCCTGAATTCAAACATATAGTACATTCTCCTTGGCCATGTAAAACTCCTACATTTAAATAATAAGTTTTACTGCTTACTGTGTAAATATCTTCATTTCTTAAACTAACAAGTTGGTAACTTTTAACGGAGGAAAGGCTCCAGAAATCCAAGGATCAACTGAGGACAGAGAAATAACCCAAAAGTCAAAAAACTCTAGCAAAATGAAACAGACAGCATGAATTTAAAGCATGTTAAGGTATTACTTAAAGAATAAAAGGTAGTCTAATCTTTTACTGAACAAAGCCTGGATTTACAAAATTAGCATTAAGTATTTTGGAAAGTGAACCCTTTTAATGTTGAGAGAAAAAGAATCACTCTTTAAGCTGACTGGCAGAAGACAGGACATCACACTTTATCAAAGGAGACATGGAATGACAGACAGTGGTCTCAAACACACAGGGTTGTTGCCTTAAAGCTGAAGATGCAAAACACTTTTTTTAGAATGGTATTTATTATTTATTTGTTTTAATGCTTGCAGCTCTGTGAGGCTGTACTTAGGCAAAGTGGTGCTTTGTGCTCAAAGCAAACATCCGCATGCTAACATGTTCATATTGACACGGCTAACATGCTGATGTTCAGCAGGTAGTATTTCCTAGGCTCACCATCTTAGTTTTGATTGGAAGCATGCTAATAGTTAGTGCTAAACACAAAGTGCAGCTGAGGCTGAAGGCTCTGCAGGTATTTGGCTGTAAACCAAAGCGTCAAATTGAAACTTGGACCAAATGATTGCGCCAGATTAAAAGTCAGTCATCACTAACGTTATAAGAATGTAGCCGCTAGAGACAATGAATATCTGTAGCAAAATTTGACTGCATTTCATCCAATAGCTGTCACGATGTTTCACTCTGTCAGCTTGGTGGCACCAAAGTTAAAGTCAGTCTAAAAACATGTCCACTGGCTTGGTTCCTGATTGTAGACTTTAGTTCATTGACATGATTAGTCCACAGGCTCTCTACAATATTGTGCACTGACATCTCCCAGTGCCTCCACATTTCCATGTATGTGGCAGTGGGCTCTTGTGTATCAGACACACCACACAACCACCAAGAGCCTTTCCCTCTTCACTGCTCTTAGTGCGCCAGGACCTGAATCCCCACTTACCTCATCAACAAATTGCTTTGAGGTGAATAGCCCTCAATTCTTTAATTTGCATAAGTTATTCCCGCAGCCTAGGCCAGTTCAATTATTATTTATGGCCCATGAGCAATTCTCTTCCTGAGCAAGAAGCTGCAGAAGCTAGCCTCTAATCTCGGAAGTCAAAATTTGCCCTGTGGAACAACTCTGCTGTCGATGAATGGGAGGTTGAATTTGTAAGTTCATAACAAGTTTGTTTGAGCTCTGACATCACCGTGGTATTAATTGTACAGAAGCACAAACTTCTGCACTGGAAAATGTTAACATGAGCCCCAGATAATTCTGTGGGCTGCTCTCACAGCAGATTCTCTATCTTGTGCATATAATTGTTGGTGATGTTGTTACCTGGAAAATAATGCACTGATTATGCTACCTATTAAATCTTTTCTTTGTATGAAAAATAAGTGATTAATTATTATTATTATTATTATTATTAAATATTCTGCTAAGAAACCCAAGGCATTAAAAACTAAATTGTGTAAAGCGTGTGGCTGGGTTAACTCAGTTGGTAGAGCAGGCGCAAATGTATAGAGGTTTATTCCTCAACGCAGAGATCCATAGTTCAAGTCCGAACAGTGAAAATTTCCTGCATGTCTTCCCCTTCTCTCTTTCCTTTCAAATCTAGCTGTCCTATTTATTAAAGGCATACAAGTCCCAAAAATAATCTTTAAAATAATGTTTCCTGTTAAAATGTGCAGAGGACGCCATTTTGATGGCCATTGTCACCAAGAGTAATTAGTCTATTTACCATAGAGAGAGGTAGCCCATCTGGAGTCATGGTGTGCTAACAACAACTTGGAGCTCAACAGTCTCAAAATTAAGATAAACATTGTTTTATGCTGGAACCTGCTTGCACATCTCCCCAGAAACACCCCTGGGGGACTCCTCGAAATAAGCCACACAGCTCAGAGCATGGTTAAGATGTTCTCTGGGATAGTATCTCCAACAACGTCAAATGGAATGACAACATCTCAAACACAAGCTTTACCAAGAGAAGGTTTGTCTTCCTGGTCCTGAGGCAATTAAAGCTATTTCCCTGTCTTCTTCCGTTAGCCTCTGTGGGATTTCTTGATTTTTTTTTTTATTGGTATTATATTAGTTTCAGAAGCCTTCCAACATAGTACTCAACACCAATGAGTGAAGCCTCGTGTATCATTTGCTCTTGTCTGGTAACTGGCACAGCCTTGTTAAAACCAAAAGTGCCCACCGTGTCAACAATTTTATGAGAGCCATCAGTTTAATAAACCAGCCTTCACTGAAAATCTTTTCAATAAACCCAGATTGATTTTCTTCATTTCTGATAAACAGTTTTTTTGTGGTACAAGGTTCTAGGAAATGACTTTCATTGTAAAAATCTCCAAGATGCACTTTTACAAAGCAAAAAATCTATGCTTTATTTAAAGACACATTTAAGTAATATATTCTCTTTCTCTCTCTCTCTCTCTCTCTCTCTCTCTCTCTCTCTCTCTATTATATATATATATATATATATATATATATATATATATATATAATATATGTCTGACAAAGATCAGACAAAAAAAAATATTTTCTTATAAACATTTCAATCAGCCATGATCAGTGAGGCCATTGTTCACTTTTGGTTTTGTTTGAGCAGTTCATTTTCCAAGAATCCACATGCTGTTTCTGCATCCAATCAAAAGCTCAATCAAAGCTGGACTCGGTCCTGATTGGCCCCCCCTTGTATCTGAACAATTACTGAAATCCATCCAATCAGGCCAGTTTGCAGAACTGGAACTGGAAAGCCTCACCTCAGCAGGTTTGCCTCATTTGAATTGCAGGAGCTGCTGTTGTCAGTCAGCCAGTATACAGTTATGTGACACAAAAAATTCAAATTCATTCAAAAAAAAAAAAAAATGCATCTTAACTGTCTGTTTCAAAAATATCATGAGGCATAATAGTCTTAACTTGAGCTACAGGAGAAAAAAATGAATAACATGGTACAGTAAACCCATTTTAATATACACCGTTACAGATGCAGCTGTGCCTGTATTTGTCTTTGAGTTTGTCTTTGTACTAATAGGACTATGTGAGCTGACAGTGGAAAAGTATTAAAGCACGAGTGCACATTGTATCTATTTGAGTCATTGCACCTGGCAGGTGAATTGGCGGTGGATGAAAGAGAGAGGAAGTGGTGGAAACATTCTCATACACCTCAGGCAAGTGGCAGAGGGCTGTTTCACACACACACACACACACACACACACACACACACACACACACACACACACACACACACACACACACACACAAGTAAACACCAACACACCAAAGGAGCTGTAGCACCATCACACACTCTGGAATCATGCCACAAAATACAATTCCCAAACATCTGACAGGTCTACAATTAAACAAGATGGTGATTGTTGAGATGAAAATGTTGTGAATGAATTCAATCTGCTAAAACTGTTAGCGACAACAGCTGAACAAATGACTGTTTCGGCTCATTTTCCCTGTGTAAACTGAGCCGATCCGTCACAGGCACAAGTGCAAATAAAAATACCAACGGATTCCTACACACAGAGGAGCAGCTTAGTTATAAAACATATGTATACATCCATACTAATTTTATGATATAAGATCATGAACGACAACAAGTAACAAAACAGTTAAGTCAATAAAGGGATTGTGAATATTGATATTTCACATTTACGATCTCTCCTCCAAGAGAGCGCTTCCCTTTCTATTCACCAATAAAACACTGGTTATAGGATCTTCCCAATAAGCCCATATTTCTCCTTATACAACTGTGTCACATTTTCCCAGCCTCCAAGCTGGATGAATACTTATATATCCGCTCAGGGAGAGAGAGGCACAGTGTAAAGATTAAGGGCTTGGATGACAAGGGAGTGCATGAGGAGACATCAATCTGTAACGGGTTTATTGCTGTGGTCAAGAATCTAAAGGTTAGCAAGAAGTCAGCTTTGACACATGCTGTAAAAAAAAAATGTCCGAAAGCCTTTCTCAGAGGACATAATGCCCCAAGGAGGGGAAGAGAATTAGCATTAGTTTATGTTTTTGGACAAGATAAAAACATTTCCTGTTCCTGACAGAATAAGCAAGTTTTGGTTCCAGCACAACAAAGGCTTTGTGGACCAAGGTCTTTTTTAAAGACAAAGCGTGTGTTTCCTTTGTAAAAGTTCAGCTCCTCAACTTGTGTTTCATTTTGATGTTGCCATCTGTGCTGGCCATTTGAACTGCCTGTTTTAACAGGAACCCCTAAGGACATACATTCTGTGAACTGGGGATCAGAAGTGTGGGGATGATGCACAGCCCCATGCCAATGGAAAACAGACAGACATGTCTTGTTCAAAACTGTGCTCAGGCCATGTCTGCATATCTGACTGAGAGCTTAGACAGACGCTACTGAATCATATCAGGACATCTGCAATTTCTGCAAAAGGGAAAAGGCAGTGAAATAGAAATACAACTGGCAGAGATCAAACTTCATACAGATTAAGAGGCATGCTGGCTACATTCACTCTAGGCAGCTTGTCTATCATTTGTTCCATTTGACCGAATGACATTACTAAAGATTGTCTAATGCCACCGCACATAATGGAGTCATGTTTTCTCTCCCTGGAACTGAAAGAAATGTCGCTTCTGGCACACAAACTGCTGGTTTTCATGCACCGGAATGACAGCTTGTGCTGCACCTCCACATCAGACAATAAGTGTTCAGTGGCAATATTCATGCCAAAGCCTCGGTGTATAATTTTGTCTGGTTATATAGCTTATTTGATTCAAATGCATAGTGTTAAGATGTAAAAATCCCATACTGCCGGCATCTTATAGTTTTAACAAAAATTGTCATCCCCTAGGCAATTTAGGCAGATTTTTCTGCCTCAATTGTGGTCTAAGCCCCCAGTCAGTACTGATGTTCAGGCTAGAATATCTGGTAATGTGAGCAGTTTACAGATGAGATTCTATCCTGAACGGCTTAAAAACATGATCAGGGATTGAACCTAAGTAGACCAATGTGAGGAGGAACAAAAGAGGACATTTTTTACAAACCAATTCCAATGAAGTTGGGATGTTGTGTTAAAAATACAACAGAATCCAAATCCAAATCATTGTATGACGTTGGGATGTACAATACAATGATTTGTAAGTCATTGTATGATATTGTGACGTACAATTTTGTTACAATTCTTTTTATTTACGTTTCACACAACGTCCCAACTTCATTGGAATTGGGGTTTCTAAATTGGTACCATGGAGCTGTCGTAGACTGCAAGTTTAGTAGGAGTGTGGCCTTAAAGTTATGATGCTAACATGTCGTCAACCGTACATATAAGTCGGGGAGAACGTGTAGTAAAAGCGAGGCAGTAAGAGTGCATCTGTACTTGAGACAGAGACGTAAGCAGAGCAGTTTTACAGTTTTTTGGGGTAGGTCCAAGTCAAGCCTTAACTCCTTGACAACAAGTCCAAGTCATCAGCCAATGAGTCTTTATTAACAAATTGCAAGTCAAGATGAAAAGACATTCAGGTCTGAATGCTGACCATTAAAATGGCATGGTTTATGGTTTTGACATTTTCCTTTCCAAGCTATTTTTAATAGTGTTTTTTTCTCTTCAATACAAACGTCTAATAATAAAATATGCCATAAATAACTTTTGCTGTCTTGTTTCTTTTTGTTGTTACATAGTCTCACATCAAATTTAAGTCTAGAAAGGTTTTTGCTTTTCAATCCCAAATGTCAAGACTCAAGCAGTCATGTCTTACATTTAAATTTTTATGACTTAAGGTATGTCTGACTGTGGAAATGTGTGTGTGTGTGTGTGTTCAAAACAGATAAAACTAGCTGATGTGTAGCTCTCATTAATATGATAATATTAATAATGTCCCATAATCTGTCATGCACTTTTTTCTAATGTTGTTATTTGGCTTTTTGTGATTTGCCAACAGCGTATCTGTGAACTCTGCTTATGCATGATGTGATGCAACTACATTTAAAAATGTATCCCAAACGTCAAAACCTTACCTATGCAGTAGCAGAGAATGATGGACAGAACCACAGCTATCCCCACAGCGATCAGGGCGGTGCACTTCCAGGAGCAATGTTTAGGGGACTTCTTGAATTTGAAAGCCCCTCTCGACAGACTGTTTCTGGGCAAAGGGCGCGCCGGTGTGGAGTAAACTGTCCCAGTTGCCATGGTGTAACCAGGGGCTGCTGCGCCAAAGAAAGGTGTCGATCCTGTGCCCGTTTTAAAAAGGAAGTGCCTGTAGAGAAGAAGAAAAAATAAATTATTGTTATGAGGGGTAAAATGAGTGATGGTTCAAAACAGCATCCCAAAAAATATATGCCAGATCTGCAACTGCATGTGTCCATCTTTGTCAAAATGTTCTTCAGTTGGATAAAAGACCCCAATTTGTTCATGTCCTGTCCCCAATCTGTCCTCAATAGCTAAAAGCAAGTCCACTTATATTCAAATAGTCAAATACAGTATACGCTACAATACTGGTAACTCCCATGTGTATCACACCGCAAGAGGAACTGGGTTAAATTCTAATATTCAGTTTAATCCTGACACTGGAAGAGGTGAACAAAAAGCACCTCATAAAAACAATCATCTCCCACTTGCCCTTTTACAACTGGGCCTTTGTTAATAGCCCATTATACCTGGGGTAATTAAGAGGGTTTAATCAAATGCACTATGGAGTGATCGTCCTATTAACTTTTAAACCCCACGTGAAAAGCTCTTAAGTAAATGAATTAAGCCTTGTTGCCACTCTTGCCACTACTTAGAGATTAATACCAAAATGCCTCTAGGCTTATGGGGACAGCCAGGGATATTGGACAGATTGACCATGCATCGCACTTGTTCCTCCAATCCAGAAATGTAGATTTCATTCTTAAGATGTCAGTTTTTTGGTAAAAAAATAAAATACATTGCCAAGCAATATTTCCTACTTTGTAGATTAAGAACTTGTGATTCTTCAAATAATAATAGGTATCTAATAGAGCTCTAAATTAAAGTCTTACATTCTTCACCCCCAAGGTGTTGATTTTAAAACATGACTCGTGCTGATTAATACTACTAATATAAAAAAAACAAATAAACTATATGTACAACACAACCTTTATTATTCAGTTGAGGGCCGCATTGCAGGATTTCACCTTCACACTCACACACAAAATTACACCTGAGAGCACCTGCCCAAATCCACCTCAACAATATTGTTTCAACTGGAACAGATGGGGGTTAAGTGCCTTGCTCAAGGGCACCTCAACATAGGGTAACTTAAGACATTATTATCATTAAGTAAGGGCCAGAGTAAGCAGTCCTCTTTTCTTGCATCCTCGGTTTCTGCTAAAAGTCTGTTTTAAATGTCCTATAGATCCCAGGAGGAAGGGTTGCCATAGTAACCACTAATTTGAATACACCAATAAACTGATAAAACAGTGTTTGCTCATCAGTTATTCGTGCGGCATCTGTGAAGTTTCCATGTAAGTTTTGTCAAGGCTTTTTAATCCTGACTGTGAATCTGTACTAAAAGAGATCGAGAACGGCTAATTGGGAAATAATCTGAAGCCGAGTAGTTAAGAACCCAAAATCCATGTAGAGGCACTTACTAATCACAGTTTCCCTGATTGTTTGATAGGAACGGTGGGTCAACATGCTTGAAACAGTTTCATTAACTATAATAATCTTTTAGTCGGACTAAATGTTGTTTCTGAAGACTTTCCACTCATGCTCAGGGAAGTAAGTATCAAATATTTGTTAAATCAATTTAACAGGTTTGTTTTCCAAAGGACACATCGTTAACCTACACAGGGTTTATCCTGGCTCAGCATGGGCCTTTGGGGGGGACGGGAGACTAGCACGGCTGTCAGCATGATCAGTCCACGTACAGTAAATTACTCTGTGTTACGTTATTTGACAAATCTATGGATTGACCAGTTATTTCTGACAATTTCATAAACAAAAATGTATAGTATGCTTGAGTAAATAAAGCCAATTAACAAAATTAACAAAACTGGTTTAAAAAAAAAAAAAAGAAATATTTAAGAGTGTCCGGTACAGCCTGACTCTGATGATAAAACTGAGTTTACCTCTCATATTGAAGATTATATTCTACTTGCTAAACAGTTGTTTGATAAATTGTTCTTAAGCACAGTTAGAAATGATTTGAATTGCTAATTTTATTCTCAATTCTTATCATTTTGGTGCTGGTGATTTAAGGTTGAGGGGGGCAAAAATTCCTCTATGCAGAAAAAAACCCTGCCTTCACCGTAATGCATTGCTCATATGTCAACCCTGACGCTGATATTTCAGCTATTTCCTATCTCCTGTGAGGATATCTCTGGGCTAAAACCTAGTCTGATCAATTCTTGACTAAAAGAACAAATGTCAGATTTGGATCCACTGGCTCCTTGATGCCCCGATTGACACATGCTGTCAAGACAGGGATTCCATCGAAAGGTTATAGTGTGTCACCACTGGAATGACAATGCTCAGGGCGTGTGCAAACCTGGGAGACGTTCAGATTCTTCAATCTGTAACAATCTGTACTATTGCTGTGGCAGACTGTAATTTTAAGTTGGGTATGAATGAATTGAGGTCAAAACTTGCACAACGTCGGAGGCGGCAGATGTGTAGTCAGACACACAGGCAAATAGACTCCGCTATCTGGGGAGTTAAATGTAAGTGGATGCAATCTGATGAGGTAGACAGAAAAGGAACGTGATGGTGAGTGACTTAATGTGTGTATATGTACTCTATTTAAAGGGCGGTGACTATCAATTGCAATGATGTAGAGACAGTTTTGTCTCTAAAATAAATTTTCTCAAATATTCCTACATAATGTCCTGATGGGCCCAAAGTCAAAGACACATCTGTAGTACAGTGCTAGAGCATGTAACCAGAGGGCATAATGTTACTAACTAAACTACTTACTAAACTAAATAATGGAAAACTGTATTAATATGTTTTCAAAACATATGCGAACAAATCATTACATAGTGCTTATTTGCACAATTTAGTAATTGAACAATCTGAACGCAGGTGTAATTACCATAAACATATGGCACGCTGTGGGAGGTTTAAAACAAGAAAGTCAGCTATATTTCAGTCATTTATATCCATTTTCCTTTGTATGAGCAAGTGTAGAGTGAAACTAAAAGCTGTCAGAATCTGTGTATCAGTGTCAGCGAGACTAATTCAAGTGCTGGACGTTTATTGCACTAGCGCCTAATGTAATTCTGGTGATGATGTTTTTCAACAGCGGACCAGTGTAAATGTCTGCAGCTTTGTACACTGGATGACCGGCTAATTGATTACAGCCAGTGTGATGCAACATGGCACATTACTATGCTAATCCAGCCAAACCAAGCGATGGCAATGTGGTGTGCCTTGAGTGAGTGAAAGAGAGAGAGAGAGAGAAAGAGAGAGAGAGAGAGGGGGGAGAGAGAGAGAGAGAGAGAGGGAGAGAGAGACAATTAAGAGAGTGAGGATGAGGGGGATAGAGAGCGCATGAATGGCTGTGTGTCGGTGTGATTGCAGTGCGATTGTGTGCACGCCTGTCTGTCCCATTGAGAAGCCTGTAACACAAAAGCAGCAGCCAGCCTGGTCTCCTCTGCTCTCACAACATTGCTTGTCATCAGGATGACATTTGAAAACATCCTCACAGAAGACAAAAGACTAAACAGTGAGTGGGTGGATTTGTCTGTGGCTAAGCTCCAGCCAGAAGGGTGAGAGAGCACACTAGAAACAATGCAAATTGAAGCCCTCAGAATATGTAATCTGCCTATTAACCACTTGTTCTGTGTTAGCATTAGCATTTCAAGGTGAGAGCTGGAATAATCAGGCTGCTTTAATCCGTAGCCAAAAAAAGACTACAGATGTGGCGTGCATTGCGGCGGTTTTCACACCCGCTGCTGTCACTCTCCCCCAGTACACCACCTGCCCTCTCAACGGGGGGGGCAGCTAGCAGGTGCTATTATGTTACAGCTAGCCCCACCCACGTGATGGTATTTCAGTCCCGGCAAGCTTTTCTGTGCAGTCCTGCCCACGGAGATCAGCGTGGTGCCATCAGTTGCTCCTTCCAAGTGCTTGGATTGTTTGCACATGGACTTTATTATATTGAACGAGTTTGATTGGCATAAGAAGGGCTCAGCTCTAATGCATATACATTTAAGATCTGTCATCTAACTCTTAGCCCGAGACAATTACTCTGTGGCTCAATCTTAAGGGACAACTGTGGTGACATTTTAGCTACTGCAGGTTCAATTTGCAATTTATAATGACTTTTTTATATGTTGAACTATGACACCTCACTATATCCACTGTTCATTGTTGGCAAAAATCATCTGGACCAGATGCACTTCATGTTTTCAGCGGCAGCATCAGCAGTAGCCTAACATAAGAGGGAAATCTTGCAGAACTCTGGAATCACCACAGATATGTGTGCTTGGCACCAAAGACGTTGGCAAAATAAATGAAAAGGAAAACACACGAGAAAAAGGAAAAAATATGTCTTGAGGATTACCACTTTGTCTACACCATCATCCCCTTTGGCAGGTAACCAGCCATCACTGCAAGCTCATTTCTATTCCAAAAGGCTAGTTGGCTGATATATTACACATTACTAATCAGTCCTGGTGTGATCCTGACACTGTGGCGGATCTACAAATAAAGTTCAATTTTCCTTCTGATATGAAGCATGACTCATGATTTACATGTGCATCCCACACAAACAACCACACACACACACACGCACGCACACAAACCAAATCCTACTCGGATTACCTCTGCTATTCTTTTTCACCCCAGAGAATTTTAACAAGTTTTTCATCAGAAAAATATACTGTCTCTGGGACACTGTACCACATGATGATTTTAGAGCTGAGACACAATTTCATTTCACAAAAGGACTCCCTTGACATACGAATCCAACAGGGATTGACAGCACATTTATAACTGCAACGTATGGCTGGGCAAGCCTTCAAAGGACGCAGGAATGTCAAATCGACTGTTCTAGCTGAACCTAAGTTAAAAAAAAAAGGCTGAAGTGGGCTCCAAAGGACATACATATGTAAGAGCAGACGCCTACCTGGATCTTTTCAGAGAAGCACTCATAGCGCTTACAGCTCTCACCATAAAGTTATAAAACATAGGAATTTAACCCATACTGGTATATTCTATTTTAAACAAAAGATTAAGTACTGCTCAAGCATAATTACCGTGTGTGCATCAGTCTCTTGAGGGACATGGCAATTCATTTTATAATGAAATTCAATGGAATATTTCTAATTGAAGATATCTCCAAAACAATTTTAGTGAAGCTGAGGGGTTTATTAAAGTACTCCACAGACTTTCTCATTGAATTTCTCATCTGCACTTGAGAAGTGCAACGAACAGTAAGCAGTATTACTGCTCTGTTGCTAACTAATTGAGCCCTTTAAATTAAGTGGTGTTCTTTAGAATAAAGCAGACACAAGCTAAAGTAGAATCATCAAGTGTAAAATCTGGATTTCTCATTGTAACAGATAACAGAACTTCCCTGATTCATTTTTACAATGTTCTTGGGAATTGCTACATTTTCAAATATACAGTACAAACAAAAGTATTGACTCAATGTTTGTCGTTGATTGTTTCCCTTTTTATTTTTCCAGAGCTGTAAAAAAGGCTTCATTTGTCTAATGCATATGTTTAATCTTTTTAAATTCAGAGAGTAAATGTGCCCAAATCTAACTTGGTGTCCTAACAGAGCTTTGACAATAAGATCACAGTGAGATCAGTGACTTTATTCAAACACCATAGAATAATGAGCAGGAGTTGCTGTTGCTGTTACTTTGTGCGGCCCTTCACTCATTTAAAAGAAGACTGAAACACTGAAACACTGTGCTTTGAACACTAGCACTTTTATGGGAGGTTACACACACATAATTCATTAACGCTAATTGCTGCAAAAATTAGCCAATGCTGTCAAATAGGTGCTTTATTTTCAGGAGGTCATGTCGAAGGAAATATATTAAACAAGATCATGACATTGCGATTCATATTTGACACTTTTTTAATCAACTGCCTTGTATCAAATAATTTACTGTCTGCACATGATGTGACCACATAGTAGTGCATAAGCAACTGGAATTACCACCTTCCTCCACTATCAAGTCAAGTTGCAGTTTAAATCCATGTCTGTCCAGATTTATACAGTAATATATGTAGTGAACACTTTTATTTAAATTTAATAAAAAGGTATTATGTATAATCTTTGGTGAAACGTACTGGCTTCACACACATGTTTAACCCAGGAGCACAGAATATCGAAACAATCACCACGGTTTGAACATGTGCTCCAAAGATTAGTGTCACCAATTCAGTATATGACTAGAAATGAAATATGGTCACAAACTCCCCTTTGGATTCTGAGTTTAATGGTTAAATCATGGACAGAAAAGTGTTTGTGCAAAACATTATGATGTCACAGTGAAGTTGACCTTTGACCTTTTGGATATTAAAAGAAATCACTTATTTTATCCTATTAGTCATTTGTGGAAAATGTCCGCCCGATGACGCTCGTTTTCGGACAGATGTCCCTCACCTTCCGCTTTCTTTGTGTTAGCATTCTAAACTCAATTTGGGAAACATCCTCCAAGCTAAAACCGACAATCAAGTAAAATTCTCATCACACACTCGACAGCCATTGTAATTTAGTGCACATGTTCCACCAAAACAAGTTCCTTTCCGATGCTATTTAGAAGCGGCACCGTGGCTGCTCCTAAGTGCCACCCAAGACAATTGTGATTCTTTTAAAGAAAGAGCATGTTTCTCTTCCAGCCAGGATTGTTGTGTGGACCAGTCAGCCCTTCCTCCGCAGTGGAAGGTCTTTCACTGCAATACTAACTTAAATCTAATCAGTTCATCTTTGAGTCAAAGTGGACATTGTGCCAGATTTGAAGACATTGCCTCAAGGCGTTGCTGAGATATCACATTTACGAGAATAGGACAGACGGGCTTATGGACAAACAGACATGGATCTCAGTTAAGGATTCAAAAAAGATTCACATCAATGTGGTACCTAAAGCAACCGGCATATGTGCTGTGCCAAATCCT
Organism: Etheostoma perlongum; assembly: GCA_026937815.1. Classification (NCBI taxonomy): domain Eukaryota; kingdom Metazoa; phylum Chordata; class Actinopteri; order Perciformes; family Percidae; genus Etheostoma; species Etheostoma perlongum. Next base: position 25,380,749 of record CM049380.1, read on the forward strand.
AAAACTCCCTAAAGGCATACTAATACATACTTTCTGAAGCTTCTGTTTACATTTCCCAACCTGGTAGTTTTCTTGACGTCTGCAATTATGTGGTGAACTGGGTCTTCCCTTTTGGCCCCGTTGGTTTGCTGCAGCTCTTAGTTCCCACCCACTGACAAGCACTTGATTTAGAGTCCGCTGTGGTGATAGTGATTCATGCCTCCGCTGATGATAGGTGTGCACATATTGTTTTGTCGATACGACTAAGACAGCTCAAGGTCATTGCGCGGTTAGTATTCAATCACTGCATCTTCCCCAGCAGGTGAAACTGTCACTACACATCCCAATTGATTCAGTCAGATCATACGAGGTTGTTACTCCATGCTGCCACAGACAAAATTCAAAGTTTACATTTATCTAAGCCTTAGAAAGGCTACTCTGTGCCAGGGAAATATCAGGCTAGAATGCAATCATCTACTCGAGGCCATTTCTGAGTCACAGCGCGATGTACCACACTTCATTAGCCAGAATATTTTGAGCTCACTGATTAAGGGAGACATACTGATGTTTTAGGAGGAAAACTTGGCTGAGGTTCTTTTAACAAAGTAGTGTCTTGCACAGCAAATTTTCACATAGCACAGAATTCCCTTATCAAGTCCCTTGTTAAGTGATGGGCTCTCTGAAATTCACCTGAGTTCGCTCTGATCATCCACCCTGCTTCTGAGTGTAGGTCTATCTAATTTAGTAATCAACCAACAAATAATTGTGGCTGCATACAAAAAGCAAAAGGACTATGAACACTTGACAACCTTATTGTCAACAGAGTAGAAAAAAAGCATCCTGTTTAGCAAACTCAGTGGGAAGCATATTTATGCTACGCACAATTTCTGGCATGATTATTTATCTTGATGAGGTGCAGTCTAAAATCAACCAAACTTAAATATCTAAAATCCTGGAGTGAATTAACATTTTATTAACAACCTATTTTTGGAGGAATAACACTAAAAACATTAATAAAATCAGGTGTTAATAATGATTGTTTACTTGAATTGATTTTTTTTGTTTTCATTTAGTCATTGGCAATTCCCAGTGTGTTCCACAGTACCGGTTATTGCCAGTTGTCTTGGGTAGAATGTAGACTCATACATGCTGAGTTCCCAGCATTGTTTTTCAGCAGACAGCAAGAAATGCTGCTGGAGTTTAATCTAACATTGAACTTTATCCTGCCTGCCAAGGTGGGTGTGCTTTGCCGAAACCTTTTGCACGTCGTCCAGATGATGAAAGTGTGGTGGAGCCACAATAGCACAAACATTAAAATGAAGCTGCATGTTTGTTAATAAAAAAAACTGGTTTAATTATGACTGGGTGGGTCACTAACCCTGACTGTGAGTCTTATGAATAATGGGCAATATCTGAAAAACTCATCAAACAGATCAGTGGATTAAGCAGACAAGCCAGAAGTAACTAATAAGGCAAACAAGCTATCATATTAAATGATTAAAATATAGTTATAGCTACCATTATGGCAACTTGGCCCCTGCTCATGTATTTCACATCATTTTGTTTTCTGAGTCAGTGAAAGTGGCTTCATAAAAACAGCTGGAGCTGAATTTCCCAGCTCTATTGTAGGTCATTGTGGGTCACCTACCTACTCTCCAGGGCCACATTGCTGCCCAGGACCCAGCTGTCCTGCAGCTGGACGCATTCCGCCGTACTCTGCAAGTCGGCCGCCAGGCCGGCTGTGGGCGGCGGGCTTGGGCTCCTCTGATTGGCCAGTGAGCTGCGGCTCAGGGACGTGATGGAAGGATGCTGCTTGTGTGGGGGAGGGGCTGGTGGGAGAGGAGGCGGGCCTTGCTGACTAGATAGATGGTCACCTGGAGTGAAGCACAGGGAAAGAGACATCAGCATTTATAGAGTCAAGAGACTGGGTTACTAAAAGACAGCAGGTGGAAAAGACTATGCATCTGCCTAGTATGTACGATGTGACAGCATGCAGCCACCTAACAGACCCAGAAAAGTAAATACAACCAAGAGCAAGACATTAAAATGAGATGCAACCACTGCAAAAAGAAGGGAAATAAGAGCTGCTTTTATGGCGACACATAATAACTGTCGCAAAACGCCACACGGCTGACAGTTGGGTTCTCTTAAACAGAAGGTCACTTAGAGAGGCAGCTGTTCTTTTATGGGCGCTTGACGCAATGTTTCACGTTTGATTACAGCCAGAGAAGACTCTCAAATAACTAATGACCAGAACATCCATTAGAGCTCTGAGAGAACAGGTTTTCCAATTTCACACAAAGCTGTGTAATTGGCCCCCAGAATGGCATGCGGTGATTATCTATCCATCTTCGCTGTTTAAAAGGTAAAACCCACAGTGCTGACAATTCTGATTTGCTCCAATGAGCCCCAAATGGGTGTCGTCTTTCTTGCCTTACAGAGGCTGGGAGAAGATAAAGCTGGGAGTTGTGTCTTTTAGGAGCTGTTGTTTTTGCATCAACAGCATGAATTTTTATAAAGCATTAGGACTTAAATCCAGAGCATACAAACGCTGGAGGTCAGTTCTGGTGTATAATTTAACCTTTGCTTTCTCAACCATGAGTAAAGACCTTGTGGACTAAAAGCCCTGGATCAAAATCCGCTCTGGGCTATTAGCGAGACGGAACAACTTCATTGAGAGGGCACTAGTCTTTATTTTTGAAAAGAGCATCTGATGACCATGTAGTTTGTGTCCTACCCACTCTCCACTGTGTCCTATGCATAAAATAAGCTGTTTATAGCAGCCAACTAAGCCTGGTTTTTGGTTGCAAGAGCAACTAAGAAACATGTATGCCATTCAGAACTAGGAAATCATTTCAACCGCTTTGGGGTAAAAACCTTAAGGCTACTGTGCGTGCTATTGGTTTGATTAATTCTCTCATATTCAAAGGGAGGAATGCATCAGAAATATAGTGTAATGGAAATTGTAATAAGAATGACTACAGAGAAACTCTTCTCAAACTCTTCTCCACAAGTTGATTGCAGAGACAGTGGCAGCTGTAATAAAGTGTAGCCTGGGAAGGTTGAACCAATCATTTTTGTGACTGATTACTTGCATGTATTTATTTATTTTTTATAGCAGAATTCATTTTAGGACATCGTTTATATCTGTATAGATATAAACTGACTGTACAGACAGATAGGGAGATTACAGACCGATAGACAAATGATTAAAGATGAATAATGTGAATCAGAATCAGGATTGACAAAAGTGCACAGCACCGTTGCAGAAGGCCAATCTAAGATTAATCAATTCCCGATAGACTTTGATCAAACCCAATTAAATACGATCCCCTCATCACCCTACATCACCTTGCCCAAAGTCAATTCTGATTCTTAACACATAAATTACCAGTGATCAACTACGGTATTGGCATTTGGAAATATTAGACCACCATGACTTAGTAATAATGAATACAAGAAATCCCAATCCTCTCCTGGGCTAGACTGTAGACTGTATGAGCCTGCAGCAGCCACAATCTCCACTTCACTTTCTGCAAAAGCATTTTTCATTTAATCAGCACACACTAGTGCAACGGTACAATGTCAATGGAGGGGAAGAGGGGGGATGATGATGAAGGAAAGGGGACGATCAGGTGAGCTCTGAAAAACAGAGGATAATCTAACATGGCAGTAAATGGGATGTTGATTGGTAGAATTTTTTTTTTTATGTACAGTACATTTTCTTTATAATCTCAAAATAATAAAAAGAAGGCTCAATGTCCATTTCACGTAATTAAATCATTTGAGATTTTAGTTGAAATAACTGCAGCATCCTCTTGACACATTAAAAAATACATGAAATCCGCTGTCTTTATTTTTATATATTTTATCTGATTATCACACCCACATATCACACAGTGAGTCCTAGGAAACAATCCTCCTTCCCTTTACACATTACAAATAAAGATACACGACAGATATTGCAAATATCCATTTATCTTCATGCCTACATATCAATCTGTTGGCATATAGTGCAAGTCAACATCTTGATTGCCCTTGTTAAGTTTGCTGGCTGTCCTGCAGCTGCACACCTTGTACTGAGAGTTTCAAAATGCCGCGTGTTGTACAGTAACTTCAAGCATGAAAATATATGCGACGCAGGTGCCTTCCAGCTGATGGGAATAGTGCCGACACAGCAAGCACAGAGATGAATTTTCAAACATTCTCACTGTCACGACTTTATGGTCAATCAATTTCTGATGAATCAATGTGTTAAAAGGCATTCCTAAACTGTAACAAGAAAATGAACCATGTTTTTTTTTAGGTGATGGCACATGCTGAGCATAACACAAAACACAAAATCCCCAAAAACCTTCAAAGGTGTAGGATTGGACATGCAGCGGATCTGACTGCATAATCCCACAATGAACGAAGGGAACATAAAACCCCATGAACTGAATTAAACCTACTGTGGGCATAGTTTGTACAAAATACACAAAAGCTTGTGGGTTTAAATAAGGTCTTCCACTTGAAATGCTGCGTTTGATTTTGTCTTAAAACGATGAAGTGAAAAGCAGTTCAGTTTTTTTTTTTTTGGGAAGCTAAAGAAGCATAACAAAAATCTAAACTACTAAAAATACAAGTGTGAGAATACAATGTTTTAACACAGAGAATGTACAGTTGGTATAAAAAAGTGAGAAAAACATAAAAAATAAATAATTTTGCCTTTATTCTCAGAAGATTTAAAGTGCAGTGCTTTGCACACAGCAACAATGTTGCTATGCTACAATCAGGGGATGCAAGGTAACAGGCTTAAAACGCTGATGTTTTCATATTTTTAGATGACCCAGAGCAATTATTGTTTGTTTTATTGTTATGTAAATACAATACAAATATGCCAAAGTTTAGCAATTGGACTAGATCCCCCGTATCGTACCAAAGAAGAAGCTGACAGAACAGCTGTGAGGACTAATCTAAAATAGCTTCTAACTCACCTTTCGGTTCAACAAATACACCCACGTACTTCTTAATATATGAGCACATATTGATGTCTGAGGGGTAACTACAGTGGTCACTTAAACCTGTGAGTTATTACTGAACACCAAGTAATGCTCTTTTCTAGTATTTAGATCTGAAAATCGACTCCTTTTGGATTTAGAGTAATTAATTATGCAACATTTCTCAGTTAGAAGATGTTCTTATCGCTAATCTTTATTTGTGTGAGGTGAAACTCAAATGGTGCAATAGTTGCTTTTTTTAAAAGGAGACTTATTAACAGGTTTACTGTGCAACAACTAATTAATTATCATTTAAATTGCATCCTTCGTTTCATATGCAACACAACTCAATGTTTCAGTTGAAATACTGTAAGTCTGGACTCTGTGCTGGTCCTTATTTTAAGAGTATGGACCCTTCAGAATATATATAACATAATGATGTGTTTCCTCATGTACTCTATTTCCCTGCACGCAGTAGGAGTCAGTATGTCAGAGCATACTGACTCCTCAATGTGATTCTGTGTAACTCAGTGAGCAAAATGTAGCACCAGCAGTGCAGTGGTTCACTGTGCCTTCCCTGTGTGCTTTACTGGCAGAGTGGGGGAGGTTTGAAAGCCACAGAGGCAAACCATGCAAAAAATATGGGCTTTAGGAACTGTAGAACTTTGAGTTAGATTATCCATGGCCTTGCATATGTTTGATTGTGTGTTTTAAAAAGAATAAACACACTAACCAATGAGTTTTAAGAAAGCTGGGTGTTGTCTTCCATTAGGGCAAACAGGGAATTCAACTGGCCTTTAAAGTGCGGATGCCTCCTTCGCATGATTCCTCAACGTCAGCTTGTCATCATCTCCATCAACAACATGCTTTAAAAGGACCTTTGTGATTAATAGTGCATGCCGGCACTAAAATGATGGACTCATTTCCTTCTTAATGGTGCTTGCAATATCTATCAAACTATGTTTTATGAAGCATTGGTATTTATACAGAAACACCTCCTCTTTGTTTTAGTTGCTTTTAATAATCTGTTCTTAGAGGTTTGTTGTCTTAACACTCATTAACTACACATAATCTCTGCAAGAGAAAAGTGCATCAGGCTGTATCAAACCAAACCAAACATATCCACAAGCAGGAAAACTGTCCAGAGAAAACTGTTTTTTCATGAAACAGTACACAAAAATGGTTTGGGCTTGTCCATGATTCAGTCCACTTTAAATAAATGTGTCAGAGGCTATCGTTGCCTGCAAGCTGAGTTCACATTTCAGGACATTATTCTTGAACTTTTTGATTCCACTTATTGCTACTCAAATTTGATGACAATGATGTTCTCTCCTTTGAAAATATCTCTTTTTGATGAAAGCATTGACAAGCCCTGAATGCTGCGCGTAATGTTCCAACACTGAGTCGGGACACAATTAAAGCCGTTTTGCATTCACTAAGCTTGGCAAGCTTGGTGAAAGCCTTTTCCTATTCATTGTGTAAGTAATGCAAAAGGTCTTGTGCCATTTTACTCTCCATTAGGAGACAGATTCAACTGCTAATGGAATTGAAAGGGTATTTGCTTTGACTGGCTCACCCTCTACCAATAGAATAATTGCAATATGTGTGCATCACAGTAAGTATTCAATCAAAAAGATCACAGAACCCATAGAGGCCGAATAATTTCTATTCCAACTTATGGTTTTCATTTTTACAGAAAAATATTCATAATTGTAACACAACACCTCCACTCTGCAAAGTTTGAATTGCAGAAAAGATAGAAAAACTAAAAGAGAGACCTCTAGTAAAATCCCTGTTTGATTTTATATGAAATGAATAATGAATGAATTCCACGATAAAACATGCCATTTGGACCAGTAGGATGTTTATATATGTCAAATCAATAAATTAATTCTCATCAACGCCTGGCTTTGTATTCACCGGCACAGGTCTGGATTCTGGTTGAAGGTATGGCAGTATTGTTCTATAAGAAAAAAGAGACAGCAGCTTCTCATTGGGAAGCCCTGACGGTGGGATGGAATTCAGGACCATTTGAACAACCTTGCCCTTGGTGAGTTTGGGGGATTTACTCTGCAAAGAGAGTTGGCAATTTTCAGTGGCTTGGGGTTTTGAGAAAAAAAAAGAAGCTGGGTGAATTCCATCATATTTCCTGCCAGAGTACCTTCATTGCTCTCACAGCCTTGCTCACTCTTCTCCTGACTTTCTATCTGATCAAAGACAGACATTTCATTTAAGGTTTTTTTCTACAGGGGAAGCAGGATGTAACCAATATTTCAAGGATTACATAATCATTGCATTATAGAAAAAACATCATTCCATTTACACATACATAATGTGTGCCTATCCAATCATATAGCGGGCATTCGTCAACTCACACTTGATGAAAATCCTTGACTGCCATTCATCTAAAATATACAATTTGTATATAAATACACTTTAAAAGTTGAACCCACTAAAGATGAACTGTGAATAGAAACAGATTCACATCACTGTTAGTCCTCTCTCTCTCTCTCTCTCTCTTTCTCTCTTTCTCTAGCTCTCTCTCCCTCAGACATTGCTACAGATGGCAGATAATCATACAGATGATGACTGCTTAGCAGTTCTTTCTGACAGCTCTCCGATTACATAGCAATTACACTCCTTCTCAAAAACTGCTGTGACAATTAGCCTGCTGACAAAGCACTTTGTTGTATTTATTCATGTATGGACAGCTTTGGCTGGCTTGTTTGTCCAGAGATATTGTGTTTACACCTAGGTACAATGCTACTGTTTCTAATTTCGGCACAGGTAGCTTGATTTCTACAGTCCAGTGCTGACAATATAATCTGTATTTTCTTAAAACTGGCACAGTCCACAGGGACCTGTGCCAGTCCTCACTTTACTGAAACACAAACATACTTGTTTTGTGTTGAACACAGCCATTACCTTCACCAACCAGTCACAACAAGTTCATTTTCTATAATGCTCAGCTAGTGATTTAAACATGCAATTAGTATGTTAATTGTCATTGTCCAAAGTAGATTTTTACCATTGAAAAGTGTCTTATAATGTTCTTGACTACATAATGACAGCAAGTTGGTTTAACAGGAGTTTTTAAATTGAAAACAGCTTTGTGTGTCCAAAACAACTTGATAAGAATGAACCAAAACAGTACAGAGTCGGCTGTGGTTAATCACTACAAGTGACCCTTTCACATTACGAATAGTACACCAGTTACATTTCTAATCCCCACTTTCTGGTTTTGTTCCATCTTCCACCACTAGCCATTCCACACCGGAAGTGTCTCAGAAGCGGCGCATCTCAAGAAGTGTCTTACTACCCAACTCACAGGTTATTCTGTACTGTCTCTACAAGTACTTTACAGAACAATCTCATGTTTTTTATGCTAGTATCTCATTAAACTCATGTGATAAAAAAGATCTGCAATGTCTATTATGTTTTTCCACCTCCAAGATTAATCTCTCGTCATATGTAGTGTTGTAGAGGAGACATAAATAATATCGGGGGGTGTCTTATGGTAAAGTGACCGGATGCTCTTGCTGTTTCACTTCCTGCCTGCCTGTAAGAACGTCCCCAAGCTCGCGTGAAAATAGAACTGGTGCTTATCTTTAGCAGAGCGAAGTCATGAGCCGCTTCACGCGCACTTCTGGGAAGCGCCGTGGCGCAGCTGGTGGTATATCAAGCATTGATTTGAATGGCCACGATTGCCAGTGATTGGCCTGCTTGTGCTTTTGCAGCTTTGAAGTGCTTTTACAATCGCAACAGGAGCAGCAACCTGCCACTTCCTGACACCGCATCATTCTTTATGATCCAGGAAAAAAAGGCAGTAGGCTACAAAGTATGGACTGAAATATGTACCAACAGAGGCTGAATTTGAATCATTTTATTTGAATTTGAATGGCTAAACTTGAATAATTGCATTGGAAAACTGAATTTGAAGCAAATTATTTGAAATTGTATTAATTAATGTGAATCATTGCAATGAAAAACTGAATCTGAATAGTCCATCCATCCATCTTCGACCGCTTATCCGGTATCGGGTCGCGGGGGCAGCAGCTCCAGCAGGGGACCCCAAACTTCCCTTTCCCGAGCCACATCAACCAGCTCCGACTGGGGGATCCTGAGTCTTTTAACAGGGACTAAGGAACAAACAGGGGCAGTCACTGAGACAATGTCTCAAAACGGTATAATATATAAACAAATCACCAACAAGGACATTTATAGGATATAGAGACACTGGAGAGACATGCCCTCATCCAAACGTGTCTCTGCACAGCACTTTGTTGTGTATCTGTTTTGAAAGGTTGTTTTGGCGTTGTTGTGAAAAGCAGATGCCATTTTCAATCTTTCTCCTGTGTGTGTTTGTACTGAACTGGCTTTCAGAGTCATTCATGGATGGAACCAAGATGAAACCTTGGTTTGGATGGTTCCGTCCCCCTCAGGGATACTTTTGAACATTCAGAAGCTTTCTTAAAGATTTACAGCTATTTGTTTCCAACTACAGTGACTAAAACAACAACAAAACACTATTTAGTTTTTTTTTCTGAACTGTGACTCACTTCTCTGACTAAAGCAATATAGATTTGAATTAGTAATTGCGCAAGAAATGTTGGCTACATCATCTCAGAGGTCATAAAAATGTGACATGTGTTCTCGAGAGAACTATTCATGTGCCTCCCCATTCATTTACAGCTCGCTTCCCCAATCACTTGAGAAAATGGTTGCAGTAAAAAAACAAACCACTCATGGGTGTAGTGGTACAGTCTTTTCCAATGGATGCTATAATTGCATTTCCTGTGCAAATCGCTCAGTTTTTGGAAAACAGACAAAGGAAATAGTACCCATCTATAAATGGGAAATCCTATCTATTCCTGATTAATTGTTGGCATATTGTTCTCAACTGGATGCACTCCACTTGCACAGATGAATACTTTTCACAGCCATTGTGAGACGATTTGAGGAGAAGGAGATTTATACAATGTATATCTGTCACACCACATTGAATAAACAAATAGCATAAAACTATATAATATTCTACAGAGGTTGATGTTTTCATATTCTGCTTTTGTACAAGGAAATTAAGTTTCAGCAGACTTTGCTATGATCTAACTGTTATTTACCCACAAGGCCCTATTATGATTAAAACTCTACATACTTTCAAGGCAGACCCAGGTAAGAATATTGTTTTATTACGAACAAACACAATACCTTAAAAAGGACACAACATTTAATAACATTTAAAATATGCTGAATTGAAATTAAACATTAGTGTAGATCTGTTGGTTTGTTTGAGTATGTTGTCTACCAGCAGAACTACTATACTATACTACTTATACTGCTCATTTTAGCCTAACTTATTACATCTATCTGTAAAAACTCTGTCTATAATAGCCGCCTGTATTCATAGCACATATTCACCTGTAAATCTTGCTCATATTATGTTCATTGTACATATCTGTAAAATTTCTACTTATAGTAATACCCAAACTGTATATTATATTCAGTACATATCCAGCTGTAAATCTTGCTCACAATTATTGTTTAATATATTTTATATTCGTAGGACAAACCCATCTGTAAAATTCTGTTTATAATAGTATTCATTTCTATATTTATTCAGTACATATCCATGTCCTGCACTTACTGCTATTGCACTTCTGGTTAGACCCAAACTGCATTTCGTTGCCTTGTACTTGTACCTGTGTAATGACAATAAAGTTGAATCTAATCTAATCTAATCTTATGATATGTATATATAGGTATATATACAAAAAAAACCTAAATATTAAGACAATAAGACAAAGGAAAGCAGCAGCTGGAACCAGTAAACAATTACTCAAATGATTAATGGATTGCCAATCTTTTTTTTATTAGGTGATTAATAATAATAAAAAATAATAATAATGTATACTTTATTAGTCCCGCAAGGTGAAATTACAATTTACACTCTGTTGTTATTACACACAATTTCAATTTCAATTAATTTTTTTATTTATAGTATCAATTCACAACAAGAGTTATCTCAAGACACTTTACAGATAGAGTAGGTCTAGACCACACTCCAGAATTCACAAGGACCCAACAGTTTCCTCCAGAGCAAGCAACAGTGCCTGAATTACACACACATGCTCAGTACCTATACACACACTAAATGGAGAGATGTCAGAGTGAGGGGGCTGCCAATGGAAAGGCGCCCCGAGCAGTTGGGGGTTTGGTGCCTTGCTCAAGAGCACGTAGGCAGAGCTCAGGAGGTGAACTGGCACCTCTCCAGCTACCAGTTCACTACCATAATTTGTGTATATCTCCTCCTAACCGACTCCTCCAAGCCTTCCAACATATAGTTCTCTAAGCTAACATTTCTTGCAATCTCTGGCTCCAGAGCTGGAGCTACGCACACAGGCAGAAAATCCCTCTGCTTTCCAAAAAGCTTTCCTGAGGCCAAGGCTCTGAATTGATACCCCACTGTTGCATTACTCCTGGCCACAGAGAAGAGCACAGGACGAGAATGATAATAGGACGAATAACTGGTAATTCTTATACTGCTTACCAACTAGTGCATTCTAGCGAGTCATCTGTCAATATCCCCAAATGGCATAAACAATAAAAATGTTGTGTGTGCAAGCACATGTTTGAATATACAGTTCATGCTTATGTACACACACAACAACACACACACACATCCCCACACACACACACACACACACACACACACACACACACACAAACACACTTTAAAGCCCGCTGAGAAAAGGCTTCCAGCACTACTGGTGTTATAGAATTTTCCGTCAGAACACCCTCTGCTTTCTCTCTCTCTCTCTCTCTCTCTCTGAAAGAAGACCTAAGATGCAACCTGCATACCCTCTGAGGCTTGGTGTATGCTCAATCAGCAACATGATAGGGCCCACGGCTCTGTGCTGAGGTCACTGCTGGAGTCTTGAAGACTGATCATGCATGATCTAGCAACACAGTGTTTCCCAACTAATGTGCCAAGCTAGCCATGCTGCTTCTACGGCTACTATTCAGCTGCATAGACTGAGCTCCACCCTGAGATAACTGGGCTCTTCCTTAAACTCTGTGTTCTGGGCATTGGAATGGAATGTGTAAAAGGCCACTGAAATTATAGGCACTTATAGGCAAGCTGAGTAATATTTATACTTGTCAGATAATTTTTGGTCATGCTGTGAAATACAGACACTGTTCTGTTCTGAGGACCAATCAGCTGTAATCAAGATGATTTTACTTATTTGTACAACCTCGGTTGGAGACGAGGTCTCTCGAGTGGACAGGCATTACTACTCATTAGTGAAACTAGCATTTAAAGTTTAATATGCCGTGCAGTCCTTCTCAAATTTAAAATCGCATTACCCTTCCATTTCAGAGTGGCTCTCACACATGTCTACAGCACGTTCATCAATGATAAAAGTAGTCAGGGAAGTCAGATATACTGTCCTTCAAAATCTCTTTTAATGCTGCTGTGCTTGAAAACAGAAGACGGCGCTGCGTGCGTTCCAGTCTTCATTCACCTTAGAAAATACCACCCTAAGCCTCATCTGTCATGTATCGGCTGCAGCCTAACATTTCACTTTGTTTGGCAGACATTGATTTTTACCTCCAAGGTGTTGTCAAGGAGGCATCCAACTCATACACAGCTCCTATGTTGTCTCTCCAGAGGCTGCTTTAGAAGGGATTGTAGGAACACACACACACAAAGGAAAGATCATAGAAATAACTACATATGAAGGAAGCCTGAAATATTGCCAAATCTATTGAATAAGGACACTGGTGGGGATGAAATGTGTGGGTGATAAGCCGGGGTGTATCCAAGCAGCATATCTCAGTTACTATTTTTGTTGCATATTTAAAGCTATCTTTGTTCATGTACTGTAATAAGCTTTGCAGCATGTAATCCAGATTCAAATATATATTGTAGATACACATAGCGATGCAATCTGATAGGACAAGGATCAGTGTGCCTCCAAGCATAACAGATATACAAGTTTGGATCTATTGTGGTTTTACGGGTGCTGCCCATGTTTTCTCAGCCAAAACATCTCAGGACACCAGACATCAAAACACGTGGTCACTACAATGCCCTGAGTTTCATTCATCGGATATATCCAATCCTCCATCCATATGTTAAGGGTACAGTATTTTCCACCTCAGCAAGTCAGATAACAATTTATCTACCACCGTCTTACCACACAACATCCACCCGCCCTGGACACACACCAACACATTTGCAACACTTTATATTCATTAAGTGTCAAAATGTTATAACAAATAGCTTGCTTAAAAGAGCAACAGTATATCTTATTTAGATATCATTTAGCACCAAAGAGAAATGATCTACAAGGTAGCGTTGAAGGTAAGATCCTTTCATAATTGATAATGATATAAACAGCAGCACTAATTATAATAGAGTAGATGCACTTTGCAGTTACAGTATGTTTATGTTTAGTTGTAATGATAGGGCCAACATCATAAAATGCAGAAACCAAATAAGAATCACAAACTAATTAAAAGTACTGCTGTCACATTCTGGCAGTTCTGAAAGGCTGTACACAGCATGCTAACATGTGTTAGTTAACTCAGTACACAGAGTACAGCTGAGGCAGATGAGAATGTAATTTCACTCAAAACGAGCCACAATGCTAGCATGGCTATAAAAAACGCATATTAGACCACAATAGACAGAGGTCAGATAAACATTCTGTGTAATCTGAAGTAATGGCATATTTTCTGTGAAAAACACTGCAGTAACTGTAGAAACTATAGCAAAATGTAAATTGTCTAATCATTTAGTGCTACATTGATCTGATGGTTTGAACAAGCCTTCCCTACTGTGTCTCCCAGTTCAATTTCAGTTCATTTAAAAAAATGTCTATTTCTTCGTCTATGTGTTCATTCTCAAATAGACGATAATTTTTGTCCTGTACCGTTTGTTGAAAAAATAAGCCTCATGATGACACAGTGACAGTATCCATTATTTTTCCAAATGGGCTCCATAGAAAGAGAAAGAGAATGGTTTGGCTGAGCATCTCTGAGCCTGCTCACTAAGAGCAAGCATCATAAAACCTGCTGTGTTTTTAAAAGCGCATGATAAATATACTGAATAGTTATGAAAATGAATGAGACCGGGGAGAACAACTTCATCATGCAGACGCACAGCAGACTGATCACCGCTTCCTACAGTTGACTGGCATATACATTAGATTTCCTCTACAAAGAAGGCCAAAAGTTCAACAACTAAATCTTTTTACTGTTCAACACACTGAATTGTTACATACTTATTGTGACTCACTCTCGATGAACATCAACTAAATGTTTGATATGCAAAATGTATTTTTTACTGCAGCTAAAAGCATAAGCAGCAAAAAATATCATTCATGCTAATGGTTGCAAATGCAATCATTGCTATCTAATGGCTTTGATGAGTGTATGTATAGTAGCCAAATAAACCTGATGAGAAAAAAGTAGTCTCCATAATGGAAATGAATCTGCATCTATCTCTTCTTCCGCTTCAGCATATCAAATTAAATTGTTTATTTTTTTTGTTCTCCACAACTCCACAGATATATTTAGATTCATTTACACTGATAAATTAGCTCAGGCAAACTTATGTTTGTTCCTGTGTCATTATAATGTTTGAGGAGGAAAATGGTGTTAACATGGTAAGAGAAACAGGTAATAGCCAGGTGTTGACAGCATCCAATATACTTCTCTGTGCACATTCTCCATTTAGCCTTTTTATATGAGTTAACAAGGCTGAGCATATCTGCAGTTTAGTAGCTGTATGTGTAAACTATGCAATTTGCGTTCCACAGCAGGCATCAATTAGCACTTCTCTCACGCCTCTACATCTGAACTCCATCAAACTTGGTCCTTTGCTGCTCGAAACATGATGTGAATCCGTCATGACTCGACTGAAAGGAAGGAAATGTTATACACTGAGCAGCTTGCTTATGGCTCACCTTGGGCTTTCAAATTAATAATACTTATGAGACATTGTGTTTATGATTACAGATTGAAATGGTATTCATCACTGTTGGTCCATTATGTGACCAAAGGCACAGTATCATGGAAAAGAAGGAAAAAAAATTTTTTTATCTGGGGTGCACCTGGATCTTTAAATTACACAGCAGCTGTGTAGCAAGGCCTTATTTGCTAAGTTTCATAATATGAATGGATTATACCTGAACCTCTGCATTTCTTAGACAAATTCACAAAGGATAATGAAATTAGCTGCAGTCACAGATGCCCCAGATACAGCTGTGCAAAGGTCATGTTTCATTATTTATTCCAGCACTCTTTGCACTATTGTCTAAAGCTTGTATTAACAGTCTAACTTGTATATAGACACTGTATACTAGCTATATATAGACATCATACGTTTATACATGTTGTTTTTTATATGATGTCATGTAGTTAGCAGCGTTGTTCTTGTTTTAGGTCTATTTTTATCTTTCCTGAAAAGTGTTTTTGAACTGGGTTCAATAACATCGAGAGCAAGATAAAACTGGAGTCAATGTCCTTGTATTTGTACACACACTTGGCCAACAAAGCGAATTCTGAAATGCAACTGCTCAGGCTGGGAGTTTACTTCACATTTCATTTTACCAGGTATGTCTATCTTTACCAAATAATGATGTAAACTGCCCATTACCATTTGCAAGTGACACAAAGACACATGGTAAAAAACAACAAATTGCAGGACATCCTATGGTAACATTAGCTTTAGGTAAAAAAGAAAAATGAGCTAATGACCTGTGTTGTGACGACCCCTGCCCTTCTTCGTCTGCCTTTTATCAGATGTCTGATGGCAGGGATTGTTAGTGCCAAATGGGAACACATTGGCCACTCTCTCTCTCTCTCTCTCTCTCTCTCTCTCTCTCTCTGTCTCTGTTGCGACCACTGCTGCAGCTCTCCCTTCCTACAGGCACTGGCTTGTTTGGTTTAGTCGGG
Organism: Etheostoma perlongum; assembly: GCA_026937815.1. Classification (NCBI taxonomy): domain Eukaryota; kingdom Metazoa; phylum Chordata; class Actinopteri; order Perciformes; family Percidae; genus Etheostoma; species Etheostoma perlongum. The sequence goes on from CM049380.1 coordinate 25,396,669, forward strand.
TGTCTGAAGTGTAACCTTATGTCTTGTTTTGCAGCTTAGAACACCCCACATACACACATTTATACCACTGGCTGTACTGACATCACCAACCCACATCTTAATCCTGAATTGGCAGTAGGGCTGTGTACCAAATTTTATACTTGTTAGGCACCGACCGAATTGCCTCTACATCATTTCTTAAATCCAAGGACCCCTTAACCGAAAGAGAGAGATAGAGCAGGGATCCCTACTACCCAATTTCAACACCTAAGGAGTAAATGTCATCAACACCAGTGAGCCAATAGGCATGAGGCAGGCTTCTACCAAGAGCTAATACTGTATGTGAATGTCCGTCTACATGTTTTGTTACATGTCAGAGAGACACACAGGAAAAACTATGTTAGGCACAGAGATAGGGCTCACATAGTTTAGGAACTGGTATGCCCGGAAATAGTGATACCCAGCCCTTATTGGCAGATTAATTTGCTTTAATATTTTCTTGTAAAATTTTTTCATGGTGTGTTTCCTGTTTGTTGTGGCCTACGAGTCTGATCAGAACAGTGTATGCTGTGTCAAAGCAGGAAGTGTTGTGGAGATCTGGGTGGATGTTTAGGTGTACAAGGTGAGAGCAGGATTGAAATACCATCAGTGTTAACCATGACAAAGCTCATTTGTAGTAGTAGTTGTCAGTGGTCTTGTCTTAGATTTTTCAAAATAAGGGCTGATGATCAAAAATACTCATTTGCTTTTGAAGACTCTGACAAACGAAATGGGTCATTATGAAAAAACTGTTTTGTCATCAAGTATTTTGGTTGAAACAGCAGCGTGATACAGTTGTCAAACGTTGCTGTTTTTTCCTCTCTGCAACGCACACAGCAGAATGTGCATGACTGTGAAACGTCTCTGCGGTGGAAGACACTGATCGTCCTTCAGCTTGGGCCTAATCATGTTTGCTTTGCCCCAATTAGATAAGGGAGGTGCGTCGTCAACACACAAGCTTTCTCATGTCTCCTCTGATGATCCCTGTGCTTTTTCTTCTGCACATTAAATGGCAGCAGTAAGAGGAAAAGAATAGTTCACGTTCACACCCAGCTATGTTGTTTCACACTGGAATACATCCATCAGAATTAGTATCAAAGCCAAGACGAGACTGACATTGGAAACTAAGAAGTGACATCTGAGAGAAAAGGCGGCAGCGGGCAGCACATTGCTTTGTGAAACCATAAGTTGTCAGTTTATAAAAGGCAGCAGCTGGTTAAGTTTCCTGGCTAGAATTAATATTGTATGACCACAATGTGTATTCTTTACTCTTGACCAGATTATACGATGCAAGGCGTTTGTATTGATACAACAGCAAACCCACAGTTGGCACCACAGTCTGTAGTCACACTTGTTCCCAGTGTCATATTTCAGCCATAATGAACAATGTACTGTCACTATTTGCATAAGGCTTTCTGTGTGTATATTGATAGCATCTTGGACCCTGGAGTTCCCATCCCAGTATATGAGGCTTACATCACTAAGACAATATGTGCTTGAATAATTCAAAGAAGCTCAAGCAATGCTGACTTTTAGAGAGGCCCAGCATCAAAGATGATAACAAATCTGGACTAACATGCAACAGAGACAGTCAATAGATACACTTCACAGCCAATATTTGATGCTGGACACAATCTGATACCACAGCTAATCACCCAACAGTATCCCTTCTCCCTGTCAGCCCTACAATTATATTGAGATTGGATGTTTAACGTAGAACGTTTATTTTTTATCAGATTAAATAATCATCCAACATGACTATGATATGCTCTGCTGGCTCTAAACCCTCTACATGCTGCGGGTCCCCGGCAAATAACAAATGACAATGAGTTTTGACCTCATCCTGATGTTTATTCAAGACACTGTCAATAATGTAATCCCTATGATTTAGTTAGAAATCACAACTGCCACATTCAGGTGAAGGCCACGTTGTCTCTTACATATTCATAGGCAGCAATATTGACTAAATGTCTTGTCTGGCTAAAGATACAATGGGAAGTGTGAACCTAAAGGATCAGTTGGTGTGAATATAAGCAGAAGAGAAATGCATACAGGAGATTCTGGGATTAGCTCTGAAAGCTAGTATGCTAACTCAGTCTCTTCACTCAGGTGTGGACATTGGCTGACACCAAAAGACTTACTGTATCAGACGTTTGGCAGAAAAGCTAACAGCGGTGTACAACTTCCTGAGGAGTAAAGCGTTAGAAAGACTTTGAGGTAACTCTCGTTGTTAGTAGCTAGCGGTCAAAAACTTGTCTCTGCTCTCAAGACTTCCCACTGTAAATCATACCCATAGCAAGCCAACCTGCGGCTACTGTAGCACTGGGCAAAAAGAGCTCAATAACTGCAGGAACAGAACTACACGTTTACTGAAAAGTGTTCCCAGAGTGACAATAGAATCTCATTGTCAGGTGTTTAGTCAGATAAGGTCGCACACCCGAAGGGATTAGCGGCTGCTTTTCATCAATGTAATGCTTTAAAAACAGGTTTAGCAAATGTGCGGTGGATCAACCAATTTAAATGCTAAACCTTTTTCTCTCTAACAAGATTGGGACCCAGGGCTAAACACATACAGATAAACAAATCAACCTAGCTGTAAGGACTTGGAGCGAGCGAAAACAAATGAATGACCCTCGCAGCTTTATTTGTACAAGGAGAACAGGGGAAATGGTGATATAGCTTGGAAATTGTTAAGGTGAGAGACCTTGTTTGGCGTGATAATAATTCCAGTGTCAAGTTCCTCTGTTAGAAAAAGCTTTCCTGAGGAACTGTATTCAACGCTAAATATGCAAACAGGGCTTCAGGAGCTTGCGATACCAGCGGGAGGAGGTGATTCTTAAATGTCACTGCTTCTGGTTTAACATAACACTGTTGTAGCCACTTGTATGTACAGTAACAATATGCACCGCCACTGCTCATATGCTACCCACAGCAGTAGTTGAATTAGAAGCTGGCTAGATCATGCTGGGAAGTGACATTACTCTTTGAGAGCAGCATAATGATCACTATCAATCTCTTCATTGTCGAGTCACATTAGTGAAATATCAGGGAGGAGTACTGGAAAGGGAAAGGAGACGGCCAATAGACATCCCCCACCATGGCGGTGCATTAATCACAGTGGTGGGACCTTCTGTGTCCAGGCTGAAAACTGTCAGGGCAAACACTTCATCCAATAGAGATGCTACTGTTATGCCGGGAGAAAATTCCTTGCTGGTGTCCCACCACATTGGCAAACAGTACAAGCTCTCTTTTTGCAACACATAACTGTCAAAACTTTCTCATTTCAGATTCACATTTTCCTCTCAGGCCATTTCAAATGTCTCTGCTGATATCTTTATTCATCTGTTTTTCTTCTTTTTTTTTTAACAAATACGGAGGCAGGCAAGGAGGCAAGACTGTCATTATTTCATAATCAGCCAGGCTCAACAAAGATTTCCTGCTGAAGATATTCAACTCAGTCATTCTGAATGTAATAACAAGCAGCAAAGATGCTGTATTTAAAACTATAATACCACATCTGACATGCACCATGAAACAACTGCATGGGCGCTTTATGACTTTCAAAGCCCATAGAGAGAGCAATCCGGGAGAACTTGCAACGATTCCATCCATTAACTCCATCCATCTGACTTTACTCCATCAGCTTCAGTTAGTGTTGACTGTTTCAGCAGTCTCTAGCAGAGAGCTGCTACAAGTGTGCTCGCTAGGAGAAAGATTTTTGGAAGTTAAACTTCTCTTTTTTTGTCTTTCCGTCTAGTGTAGCAGCACACGTGTCATAGTCAAGTGGTTTAAGAATCCACCCGTTCCCAGACTGTGCTACTGCCATCTAAATAATGAATACTCTGCCACTTGCAGTAATGCTCCAGCAGCCATTCCCAGAAATAGAACAAAGTCAGACAGAGCACTAGTTCTCTCCCCCTCACTTTTCAAAACAAATAATGCTGATTCCTGAAAAACATACTCAAATTGCTGCCACTCCAATCATACTGCTTGTTAATAATGTGCATCACTCACTTTTGCAAACAAACATGTAGTGGACTGTTGAATTATTGCAGTGATTTGACATGTTTGGTCACATCTAGGTCGTAACTTCAAAGTTTTGCTTAGTATCCATTTGAAAGCAACATCAAAGCGGGTAAGCCAACCATTTCAAAAGACATCAAGGGCTAACTAAAAAGGTACAGTAACTGCGAAGGGCACCTTTAGGCTTCCTATGATGGATGATAAGAAAGAGAAAAGACAGAGAAGGAGAGACAGACATGCGTGGGAGAGAGAGAGGGACTAAGGAGAGATGGGCGAAAAGAGAAATTACAGGGGAGAGAGGTGAGCTTATATGAAAGGTATCCTTAATTAGATGGAATGTTTGCCCTCTTCCACAAATTCCTTCATGTGGTGCCAGGAAAAAAAGACCAAAGCTGATGAGTCTTTGGGAGAACTATCTGCCTAAGTGGCCTTTTATTGAGGGATAAAAAGCTCCTCATTGCCTCTGTTCCCATCCACTGCCCCTGATTTTGGTAGATTTGAAAGTGGATGAAATGAGGCCAAGGATTTCTGATGTGTGTTGTATGCAGATGCAATGACAGGTCTGGCATTTGGCAGATGACACCTATGAACTGCCTTCTGAGAACTCAGCCAATTAAAACAGTAAAAGAAAATAAAGGGAGAGTGTGCAAATGTTTTACAAATATTCTAAGTATTCTATCTGCACATCATCATAGACATTTAGGCTTACAAATCAATACTTAACACTACACCACCTTTCTCTAATCCACGTTTGAAATAGTTCATTCTCATGTGGAAAAAAAACATGTCGGACAGCATTATGTGTTGAAATTGCTTACAATTACAATTGTTTTCTTTAACTTTGTGTCTGCCACCAAACTATTATTAAACTATTACAGTGATGTCAACCGTGTAGCAAGCTTATCGGAATTCATGTTAAATGTCAATTAAACTAGAAATGAGGGTAACCTGCAAACAACAATGATGAGCTGAAGTGGTATTATGGCTATGTACTTTCATCAAACAATGTGTCAAACTTTAGCACTCGCAGCAGAGTTGATTGATCAAGTGGCACGCTAATGAAAGCTGCAAGACTGAGGGAGATTAGATGGCTGCTAAGCTTTGACCCTAAAAGCTGTGGAAACAGCGAGGGCTGGGGATTGCCATCATAAAGCAGCTAAATGGCTTATTTCACCTCCAGCACTAGTAGACCCCCCACTGGCATCTCTATTTGGATAATGATACCCGTAAATGTCCGCAGTAAACAGCTGAGGAACAAGGGCTACCGGCCCTTTCCCATTTCCATTACATGAGGTAGGGATGATCATTACCCTGTGAGTTCTTGCCACTATAGCAAGACATTCACATGCACAGTTATGTGTTACCACACAGACATAACACAAACAGATAAACTTATATAAAAAAAAATAATATAGTGGGCTTTGAAGAAAGTTTTGGTGATTTTGTTGTAATCATGTTGGCACCCTGCTAGGAATACAATACTGGAGCAAACACTGAATGCAGAGAATATAGCTATAAAAAATGTCAAATGTGAAGAAATTGAATATAAAAAATAAAATAAAACGGCAACAGTGTTAAACCCATCTCATATAGGCTCTCGCCTGCTGTTAGTCAAAATGAGCGCCAACTACACAATTAAAAGCCAAATTATAACCAAAGTATGGGGATTATGAGGGATTTTTATCACAGAAGCAAGTTTGATTTTTACTAGAATAACCCAAACAATTTGAGATCTTGTAGTGTGAGATAATTAACAATGGACAGTAGTTGAATGTAACTAATTCAGTACTGTACATACAATACTTGATTTGTACTTGAAACAGTACGTATGTGACTTTACACTTCTACTCCAGGAACATTTAAGGGTAAATGTGGTCCTTTTTACTCCACTTCATTTATCTGACCACTGTAGTTACTTTAAAAACCTGTGATGAACTTGGAAAATATGATGTTAGATTAAATTAGTATATAAAATGGCTCGGTTAATTTAGCTTCACTTCGACCAGTTACAAATGCTTCTTACACATGAATACTGAATTAATGATCAGTAAATAAATAATACAATAATATAACATTCACATGGGGAATTGGGAAGTACAGTATGTACAGTGTACAGTATGTACTTTTGCTAGTGATACATTTAAGTATTTTGCTAATAATACTTGCATACTTTAACAGTTTTAATGCAATACTTTCCCTTGTAAAGGATGTGAATTCTTCCTCCATTGCTTATATTGGAATCAAATAGTAGACATAAATTGACTTTATTTTAGGACTAGAATCTGTAAAAAAGAAAGCCATTACATATTTGGCTGTGGTATATAAACAGCTACTGCAACTTTTTAAATCAATATGGTTTGTATACTGTATATTATTGCATCTACCAGCACATTTATTTTTTTAAGTTTATTTCTTAAACTTGTTTTGAGCAGCTGCACTTCCTTCCTTGTGCATTGCAACCTTGGAGTTTTACACATAAATGGATACCAGCTTTCTCTTTGAATCTAGTTGAGTGGTTGACAAGGTGGACAAAAACCACCAAACACAAAATCAATTTTGTTTTGTTAATAATATAAATGATGAAATAATAAGTTATTAAAAATAGAAATGTTTTACACGTATTTTGTTATAATTTTAACTGATTTACTAAGTTTCCGTATGTAATTGTACAGTCCTTTCATATTTTAATTAACTTTTGCCAATAGACACTAGTTAAAGCTTTCAGTTGTGCTGGTTTCACATTGACATTATTTGACTGAGTTTTAATTAAAAACAACGACTCAGTGTCTCCCAGGTGACATCACCTTGTGGACAATTTCACACTTCTGTGCTTTCCAAAAGCTTATTAAGATCATTTCAGATGTGGATATGAAGATAATGTATTAAAAATAATGTCAGCTTTGTCTATTGAGGAGGCAAAGGAACACGTTTGCTGCCTTTCAATCAATCATGCAACATTCTACCTGCATATCTAATGCATGCTATGTGTACACAGAATGTACAATACGCATATGAGGTATGTATGAGGTATGAGGTACAGTATGTTTATAAGCATGTATATATTCATGTACAGTATGTTTGTACAGTTTATACAATATGCATACATGCATCTATCTATCTATCTATCTATCTATCTATCTATCTATCTATCTATCTATCTATCTATTTATTTGGGATGGCATTTGAATGCAAAAAATCTGTGTAGATATATATATATATATTTCCATACATATATAAGACATATACAACATATATTTAGTGACATTTTTGCTGATGTTTAGTTTTGAGACTGATGTAACATGTTCATAACTGGATAGGAGTTGAAGAGAACATCATTTTAGAGATCCAGCACTGTCCAATAAACATATTTTGATAGGCCTCGTTCAGACATTACATAAATTAAACAACAGCTCATCCTTTCATTACATAAATTATGGAACAGTTCATGCAGAAACCACATCATAAAGATTTTTTTTGGCTAAGGCTCTTGCTGGGCCTGAAGTCCTGTGATGTGTTTGCCAGTAAGAGGACAATAACACTGACAGAGCTGTCTGGTGAAATATGAGATAAGAAAATGAAAACAAAAATTGCTAGACCTCACTGTTAATGTGAATGCCGAGCAGCTTAAATCCACTGAGAAATCTATGAAACAAAAACAAGGCAATGTGCAAATCCTTGATAGTCCATCATCTCATAATGATGTTATGATATTGAAGGTATTAGTCTGATTGCACATGTGCTGAATGTCACCATGAAAACTTTACCTCTCCTCTAGCATATAGAACTCAGCATGTATGGAGGTACATTGGCCTCATACTCCAGGGACACAAACCCACTTTTTCAATGTAATTACCACAGATATAAAACGAGGGCTGGCTAACAATATACCAACCTCTTCAGCAGCATGCCCACCCCCTCAATTACCCCTACACACCACTGCACAGGCACACATGGCCAAAACCCAGCTAAAGCAAAATACCACCACTAGACTGCAGCTTTAAAATTACATAACTGATGGGCGTTAAAATGAACTAATACATGCAATGTAATTAATCATTTCCCACTCATTCTGGTAGCTAAATATACACCTGCCTTGCTCCACACTCACCTTATGGCTTGCAGAATAATTCATTGTGATGCCTCATAAGATGCAATGCCCGCAGAGGAAAGGCTCATTGCATTTACCCGCTCGTATTTACCTGTCACCAGTAAATGTATGTGGGACTGCCACTGTATGACCCTTTGCAGCACTCAAGACTTATTCTTCTGTTGATGCATCTGCTCTGCTTACATTGGCCACCACTCGCCACACACCAATTACTCTTCGTCTTTGCAGCTATTGGTCTGCTAAGCACTTCAATCCATCTCTGTCTCTGAGGCTGTGACGTCAACCCAAAATGATTAATCAAAGGCAAGTCAACAACCAAGAGCAACACCTATGGTACCCTGTTTGCAAACATTACCCATAATACTTCACGGATGTCATGTTAAATATTGAACATGTGAGGATTCCAAAAAAAACAAAAACAGCAGCAGTTTCTTATGGAGCATGTGCCAAGAAACCCAAGTATAATGTTGTATTGCTCTGATGCGGTTTAGAGAGCTTACGGCAATATATTCTAATATTGTATTTCATACAATATTAAAATCTCTCTTTTCCATTTGTTCCACATAATCAAGCAGTGCTTTTGATGATGCGAGTGAGACTATAATCATTATACCTCGTGTGTTTATGTAAAATAGCAATGAAACTAACCACAAAACCCCTCAGTAAAACTGTTTCTAGGTGACCGTAAAGCAACTTGACCCAGCTGAAGTCCAAGCCGGTGGACATGGTTTTTAAGCATGTGCAAGACACTGTATTACCACTTTACACGTGTAAGACTGCAGTGCAATTTTAAACACAACACACACCGCCCCCATAATAAGGAACAGAAAATCCACAAGGGGATTGAAAGAAATACAATAGACTGTAGCTTTCTGCAGTAACAATAAGGCCCAGGCGAACAGAGGAGCCGCCGGTACACAGCCCTTGTAATGCATTAAACATTATTTTGCCACATCCAAGTTGTTGATGGATGCAATTTATGTTCAACCCCAGATCTGCCAGGACACATGTTCAGCAAAAAACAACATCACTAATAGAATACTGTAAAGAGCAGAAACTGGTGATGTAACCCAGATTAGAATTTAGGTTAATTTCTTATGCTCTTTACAAAAGGATTACAAAGAAGTTGGAGTGTTACCTTAAAGAATGCCTGTAGCAATCCCCCAGTGAGGCTTTACTGTATTAAGGTCCACTTCTCAAGGTGTGATGCTGCTGACGGATCTCCTCCTTTTCCCACGGTTCTTGCACGAGCAACATAGTGCACAAGAGCACTATCGCACTGACACATGGATGGCACTCAAGCGATGTCAAAAGGGTTAAAACCTAGTGGACCGGAAAGTCACACCAGCATCGTTCTAGTTGCCAGCCGCCACTGCCTGCCGCACTCTCCAGCAGCTTTCCACCTCCTGCTTCTCTTTCTTCTTTCCTTTTTTTTATAAATTTTTTTTGCTCAACCTATCTCATGGGCTTCTCTCCCTCCTTATGTGAGATGGTAGACAAGAGAGCTGGGCGATTTGCACCACTCTATCATGGATCGTGTTACGCTGTCTGGCTGTAGCGGCGGTCACAGATGATAGGCTGAGTAGCTTTGCGTGTGTGTGTTTAGCCCCCAAAAGAAGTAGCAGAAGAAGAGGGAGGGAGGGAGAGAGGGAGGGAGGGAGAGGTAGGCTGTCAGCCTTAAACACAAACAATGTGGAATGGTATCCAAAAGCATTGCTGAGCTAGATGTTAGACTTTGACATAAAACCTTGATGTGGGTGGCCAGGTTAGCTCAGTAGAGCAGGCATACATATGAAGAGGAGTGCGCCTCGACGCAGAAGGTCCATGGTTTGAGTTCGACCTGTGACAATTTCCTACATGTCTTTCCCCTCTCTCTTCCCTTTTCATGTCTAGCTGTCCTATCTATTTTAGGTGTAAATGCCCAAAAAATCTTAAACAAAAAATACCATGATGTGAAATCATAAGGGAGAGTGTCACTGAGGTACTGTTTGCAGACTGTAAAGTGACACTTTTAAATGCGTCTACTTCAGGTTGAAATCATTTGATCACATTGAAATGGAATCTGTCATTTATCTTTGTTTTGCTCATATAAATAATGCATATCTTGTGTCTTATTATTTCAATATTTTATGACAGCTCATTAGAGTATACAGTGTGATCCATACTGCTGCAGACAAAAGCAATATAGAAACAGTAGCCTCTGATTATTTGATCACAGATGAGTTTATACATCACAACAGTAACCCCAAAAATGGGGTTAAACTTTATGCCAAATGTTTACTGTGCCTGTCAAAGCAAGGATGAAAATTGAAGCTACACGGCTAACCCATGTTTTGATCTTGTCTTGTTGACTAGATTGTCAGTCTTGTTTGTTTACTTTTGACAGCATTTTAAAAAGAATGGCAAAATATTTGACTGACTTCATGAGACACACTTTCACAAACTGTTCAAACAAACGCTCACCTTATCATGAGAAATTCTGTGAATTGCATACAGCCTCTATGGTGGCCGACAGGGTCAAACGCACTGCAAATACACAAACGATGCAAAAAGGAAAGCACAGAATGCCCAGATTACACAACAAAAGTTGTCCATTTTTGTCCAAATTTGGTTACAGTTCCACCAGAGTTCCATTGGGGGTGATTGCGGGTGACTGCAAAATCAATGGGACTCTATAAAGCTCAAGACTGCTAAATATGTCTCTTAAGAAATCTCAGGTTTGATTGTAGTTTTTGCAAGTTCAACATAGATTGTAGGTTGAAAGTTGAATGAACGAGTAGTTACGTCCTTTTGATTTTTTTACAGGTTGAGTCGTTACCCATAACACACAGGCATTCTGCTAATGAATGCTGATTGGTCAGTGAAGGACAGATTACGAAAAGTGGCATCCAAAGTGGAGCCAGAATGTCAGAGTGAATATTTCGGCGTGGTCTTAAAAACATTAGCAAACCTCTTTGTAGCCCGTGTATTGACAGGGAGAGCCTAACATTTCAGCTTTATTGTTAATGCCTCGAGAGAACAAAGGAAGTGACTCAGAGCTTATCGTAAAGCAGTATCTCCGGCCATATGATGTGTATGACGTCACTGAGATTTTAAAAGGCTTTTTTGAACAAACAAGACACTTATAAAAAAATCTAACACCCAGCAGGGTGTATCGCCTTAGCCTCCCCTTTCGTGCAACATTCAAATGACTAGACAAAAAATGATATCCTGAGTCAAGTGGATTTTGAGGTGTATAGCTCCATAGTCCCATTCATTCTGCCCTCGCCTGTGAGTGCCCCAAGTGGAACTCTGTTGGAACTGCAACCTGTTCAGAAGCCGGAAGTATTGAGAGAGTGTAACTTCTTTCCTTATAAGAAATGATTTGACCCCAGTGCAAGAGAGAGAGAGAGAGAGAGAGAGAGAGAGAGAGAGAGAGAGATGGGGCACATTCAATCTCAGAGCGGTGTGCACCATTGAGAAATGGTGTGCAACTGCTTTGAGATCATAGACTGTAAATATTAAGTATATGTTTGAGATACAGTATGTTGTCTCTGGTTTGGTGGGTGTGTCTCTACTTTATTGGCTCAGGTCACAAGTGATACCCAATTAGCAGAGACGTGTCTGTTAACTCGTGGTAATAAAAACACAAAGCGCAGAGTGGTCGAAAATCAAGCTGTTCTACATAGCACTCCCCCTAGAGGCCTGGAGAACTTACTTTTGTAAAATGCGTGGTTCTGTGTTTGGTGGTGTTTGTGTGTATTTGCTTAATGCTATGCATGTGTTGCAGGATTAATGAAGATGTTTTCTTAATTTGCTTGTGTTTTGTCTATTTGTGTGTGTTTTATTAAGTCGCAGGGTATTTGCCCGTCGGCCAACGTAGGCCGCATCCTCATTGCCTTCTAAATCAAAGTGCTACATTTCTTTTACTGTTGACTAAATAATGGGGTGTATAAATACTAGTATACAGTATCACTATGTCCGTCTGTCGTGCTATATCTTATAATTTATTGCTTCCATGCTGAGGATTTTGTTTTTATAAAACACATTAGAAAAGCAGGTATCAGGGAACATGGTGCAAAGCTTCCTTGATTTTGATTGCATTATATTTATCTCCAACAAATATCAAAGACAAATACACTGATTAATATCAGCTACTGGTAAATTTCCTATTATCTGAAGGTCCTAAGGCAAGCTGTGAGCAAATACATCTTCTCAGATTTATGCTTTAGACATTGACAAAGCGAATTTAAAGCCGAAGTAATATAATTAAACTATAATAGAAGTCCATAAAAAATCAATCTAGATAAGTAAAAAATACTTGGCCAACTTTACTTGCAATTTGATATTACATTTTATTAATGCTCGGGGACTAACAAAAGCCAGATTAAAAAACAAAATGGTAAAAAATGGAGGTATACCAAGATATCTTGACTTTTAGACAATACTAGAGCAGCAAAAATGAATTGAATCAAACTATTAATAGTAATCAACAACTATTTTTATAATCCATTAATCAGTTTAAGTAATTTTTTTAAGAAGGATAAATACACATTCTTTGATTCCAGCTTCTTTAATGTGAATATTTTTTGGTTTGGACAGGTACCTAAATATCTTTGAGTTGTGGACAAAACAAGACATTTCAGCACGTCATATTGGGCTTTGGAAAACTCTAATCAATATGTTCACAATTTTCTGACCAAACAACTTATCAATTAAAGAAAAATAATATAATGGTATTAGTTGCAGCCCTAGTCAATAATATGGTTTAAGCTCTAGAAAAACTTGTCAGAATATTTCATTGGACCCTCCCTGTCTACCACAGTAAATGCTCACTACGTTTAAACCACACCTCCAGTTTGTAACACAGTTAGTCACAGTTTGCCCCTCTCCCGTGCTGTTCTCCTGTAGATTTAATCCATGATATATATTAGGAGATTGCCTTGTTCACTGCTGTTTGGGATTTTTTTAATTACACAGACCTATTTCTTTCACACATCAAGAGTGAAAAATACAAACATACACTGCTGCTCTGTCCATTAATATAGTTGAAACAGGGGTGGTGGCAGCAGCAGCGGCAACATCCGTTTGTTGAGGTGAAGTACCAACACTCATGTCATCACACTCACTCCGACCAATGGTGGAACTTCATTACTCAGCGACTCAGCAACAGTTTACCATCCATAATGCTGGCCATCGACCCTGTTAGTTGCGGTCCAGCCAAAAATGTTATATCTCAAACCTAGTCTGGATGAATAGATTGTTGTCAAGGCTGATAATGGCAACAGATCTACTAGTGGGAAGACACAATCTCTGCTTTCTCAGGAGAATGATGTGCCATCTAGGGACAGAAGCAATTTGGTTATAATATAATAGAGTCTATAATATATACTATATATTGCCCATATTTTGCCATTACACAATTGCTATCTGAATCACATTATTTAACGTTTTGTCTAAAAGTAATAGTAACTACAGGAGCATGACATCAGTCATAAGATTTTGCAGCATCGTCACCAATATACAGTTTTAACTTCAGTTGGTCATGAATAGTAAATTGTAAATTATATTGGACTTTAAGCCCACTCTGCTAAGAAAATTTGTGGCAGACATTTAATCTTTTCTGAAGGAAATTCAGTATTTTTAAACACATACGTATATGTGAATATCCAATGTGTGTCTACTTGTGTAATACTAATATGTAATCTTAAAATGCACTTGAAAAATCTTAATTGTCTCTTATTGCAAAATTAAGTGGGCATTTACAGTACTTAAAAAAAAAAAATTATCAAAAACTAAAACAGCAAAAGACTGATAAGACTCCTTTGAAGCTGGACATCAAAAGTGATGCCTCTGGGGTTAAGAACAAGGGAGTGCTTCGTTGACATTTCCCCAGTGCATACACACATTGGCTCAAAGTGCTTGGTCACGCCTGTAGGCTCAAGTGGGGAAATATGTTAAGAGTTTGGACCGCGGCCCTTGTAATCCAGGAGTGTCCCAGTTCCGTACGGCTTGAGTGAAATTCATATTGAGTGGCCCAAATTATTATATTCATCATCCATCCTGAAGAAACGGTATTCGAGACCTGGTATAGGACAGGCTATTTTAAGAAGGAAGCATTTCTACATTAGTCATTTCAGAACACCTTGGAGATGATGTCGATTTTTATTCTTTTGGGAATAACAAGCGGCCTCATTATAGTTCCCACAAGGTGTGCCTTAGTGAAGTGGTGGAATTAAAACTCGACATAGTCACGTGGGTAAGTTAATGCCTTGTTACAAATATCCTAGACAAATGCATCAGATTTGGATACTGTGTTTTAATAATAAGCTAAAACAGAACCAAAATACAATACAATGAAAAAAATATGTGTGCATGTTTTACCATATTGTTTGTAATAGACAACAGGGCTCCAAGGGAGTACAGTATGAATGTGTACAGAAGGCTTGGTTAGGAACACAGTAATTTGGGTTGGGAGAGGCAGTGGGCTTGGGTTTGGTCTGTTCGGGGAATACATATGAATCTGTTAAAATTCCAGCCTTTTTACAGTCACTTGTCTATGTTTATACATCCACTGTCAAAGCAGGATTACCCCAAAAGCCCGCCTGGAAACTGAACAACCTACAGCCAAGTATAGCTCATTTACACTACAGCACCATGTGCAAACAAAGAGGGTGGGAGAAGGAAGGAACACAATGGTATGCGCACTGGCAAAGATGGTGCGGTTATTTTCACCCGAGTAAACAATATGGGAAACGGGCCAGGATCTTTTTCACATAATATGCTTAATTCTCCGGCTAAAGGGAGAAAATGGACTTGTATTTCCACTAAAGAGCTGTTACTAAATGATGGCTATTCAGCCCAGTTTCAATTTTGACATGCGAAAGCTGTCCGAGGTACTAAGTTGCTGATGTGGGCGGGGGTGGTAGGTCTCTTTGCTCTCCTTGTGCTCCTTGGTCTCAGTCCAGCTGGCCTTTAGAATATGGATTATGCGTTGCCGCAGCCAGGCTCTTGCTCCATGGGGGGCTGGATTGGGTGCCCAGCTTCAGCGGACTCCCCACCGAGACCCCTGGGTGAGAGGACGCTGAGAGCCCCCTTGGTTCTCAAGGCTGGATCATTGAAAATGCAGCGGTGCTTCCCACACCAGCACCATACGTCAGTGTGTGAAAGAACACTAGCAAAATATAAAACACAGTGAAAAGGGGATGGTGGGTGGATTGGCAAAGAGGGGATTGGGATGTGGGACATCGAGGAAGAAGCAGAAGCAACAACCGTGATTCACTGCCAATCACAATGCCTGCTTTGTGATTGGGGGGCGGTAGAAAATAAAAAGAGAACCTTGGGAGTGCAGCTGTGCAGCAGATTTACCTTTCAAAAAGTCTGGGGCGATAATAAGTATCCAAATGACAGCTCTGTGCCACAGCATTGTCGACTAAAGTTAACCAGAGGTCCTAATGTTGAGTGCCAGCAGCAGACACAAAGGTCTGAACAGTGGGGCGCCAAGGCAGCTAGCACAGCATGGCTAAATGGAGCAGGTGATTTCCCATCTCTTCTACTGCCCTCAAGGCACAGCCAATCACTGCTGGGGAAAAGTGGTGCCCCAGCCTGCAAGCCAGTCAGCCAGAGTGAAGGGGCTAGAAAGGGAGCTGGAGTCTATCTGGGACCATGCATTATTCACATGCACCGCTACGGCACTAAGACCTCCACAAAAGAAAGGCCTCAGGTTCCATCAGTGCCGACTTGTTTCCAATCTATTATTGATGGCAACACTACACCCTATACTTTCCCTGATTTACTGGATTCTATCATTGTTTCTATAATAAAGGCTATTTCCAGTAAAGTCAGAGCAAATAAGTGGAATATTTCCAAGCACAATTCCAGAGGGTGCTTCTTTTACTAAATCTTTTGGTATTGGCTTTAATTAACAAAAAACAGGATGCCCAATATTAATCTGTTACCTAGAATACAGTTTTTTTGCTGCGTAACAATGTAAGTGTGTGCTGACCCTAATTATACACAGCAAAACCTGAAACCTTTGTGCGAATCATCAATTATGTCAAAGGTAGGTTTTCGTGCAAAACTAATTTCCGCGTGGAGACCTCCGGCTAGACTTAAGTGAAATAAATGAGCTATCCAATTACCGCATTCTGATCACATGTTAGCACTGTAATACATGCTCTGACAAAATTTCCCCATCACCAGCTTCCAAGTATCTAATACTGACATTATACTAATGTGTAAAACCATAACACTTTTAATCACTTTTAGACAGTGACTGTTGCTGTGCCTGCTTATACTGTAGTGCCATCTACTTTTTGCATTATGTTCAAGGGCAAGGGACACAGACTGAACCTTCACAACACAGAGAAGGAGGTCTCATTATCATTATGTCTTGGTTATAACAGAGCCCTAATGAAAGTGCACTCATCTTGGATTGTGAAATGGACTAAGGAGTTATAAAGGAGTAATGGAGTAATGTGATGCAGCGATAGGCTAGTCATCAGATGTGAAATGGTACACTATCAGTATGTTTATTTATAGGCTTGCATTGTATCACAAAGCTAAATTATCCTTTATGTTAAGATCTTTATCAGAATATGTTAAAAAGCTGCAGCTCTTGAACTCAAGAAGCAATTGCTTTGAATTTCATGGCAAAGCCTGCATTATTACCATGCACACATCAAAGATTTCCCCTAAACCTCTGCAGGAAACACAATCAATCTGCTCAGTATGCATGGCTGGGACAGTGTGCCATCTCTTCCTTTGAGGATGTCGACGCATTTGACCGATGTGCAGTCGATCCCCCAGATTGTGGCTAATCATCATTACCGGCTGCTGAAACAATGACTTTCCTTCAGCCTGCTTGGCTTGAAGAAGGACACAGGGGATCTGCCAGTTTTTCTTATGGTGGCTTAACAGTTGAGTCTGGATTTGAGGAATTAAGGCAGACTTGGACACAACAAATTGTGCACTCTGATCATCCATCCAAGTCAACTATGGCCTGGCTTGAACTGCACATCTGTCATGAATTTCACAAAATTCAGCAATAGGTGTTGTATTTTGGGAAAGTGTGATATAGTTGCAGTTTCAGTTGAGGGAATTTCATTTTATACATTTTTAGCCCAGAAAACAAATGACTGATGCACACTCCTAAAAGAAAATAAAATATAAAAAAACAATAGGAAGGAAATGAGGACAGATGCATAGAAGGCAGTATTTA
Source organism: Etheostoma perlongum (assembly GCA_026937815.1). Taxonomy (NCBI): domain Eukaryota; kingdom Metazoa; phylum Chordata; class Actinopteri; order Perciformes; family Percidae; genus Etheostoma; species Etheostoma perlongum. The sequence continues at coordinate 25,414,017 of CM049380.1, forward strand.
GGGAATTCTCCAAAATGGACAGCAGATTATGAAAAATGACTTCTTCCTTACAGTGCTTAAAGGTTAGGTCTCTATTACACAGAGAGCAAAATGTCAGCAGTATCCCCTGAAAGAGTGGACTATAATATAAATGGAGTCCAGAGAATGGGCTTCCCCTGACTGAGTTTCCCCTCTCTACCAGACACATTATTCACTTAGTTGTCAGCCAGCACCTGGCGCATGTAACACCAACATCTACAAACTAAATGATGGAGAGAATATGGCCCACCCTAGTAAGCAGCCAGTGGTGAAATGAATGTTGTTCATGAAGTATAATGGAGAGTAAAACTACTGCTACTCGATAACCTAAGAGCTCTACGCAACTGAAGTTGTCGCCCAAGACTTATTAGCATAATGTTCAATTTCCTAGCTAATATTGGGCTTTTCATTTGGTTCTTAGCTACCCTTGGGACTATAAGGATGGGGGAAACTAGGCACAGAGCCTTTCATCAGGAAATGTAGAAAGAGCCACCTTACTTTAAACCATTTGGGAACAAAAAATTATTCTTATCTAACAGTGGATCCTGCATCAGTTCAAGAACTGACTCACTGCCCAAAACAAACCGGTGTATACATATTAAAGAAGTTATCTCGTTTGAATTGGTGTACATGATGTTTTATATTTAGTCCTGACCGCAGACGCCCTCATCGGATTTCTCAAAACGATCACAGAAGCATTTTTCCATGTAATCTATCCATGTAACATCACTTAGAACACAAATGACAAAGAATGTTGTGTTCTATGGAAATGTGATGAACCCAGACAGACTGGCAGGATGATTAAATATATTACAGAGCGAGTCATCAGTCACATAGTCACCACTTTATGATGCAAAATGGCTTCTGCATGAGGCAGACTGTAGCGGTGGATTATTTGTGAGTAATATTCTTTTGCTGTGGTAAATATATTGTGTCATGAAGCAGAGGGTGGAAGAAAAATTCTTTCTCAAGCTGTTTTAATGAAGTCCCAAATGTCATCCTCATACTTCTTTCAAGAACAAACTCCAAGAAATTCCTCTAGAAGCTGGACTGTTCCTCAGTGAGTCTTCAAGTGATTGGAAAACAAGCAGCTTCAGTGAAAGGCAGCCTGACTAGGAAAACAAAACAAAAATACCATAAAGGGGTCAGGGGGTCAGCAGTAAACAGGTGGTTTTGGACTATTAAAGTCTATCTTTATGATGGAAGGTGTTTGATGAATTGTTAAGGCGAAGGTGAGCTCTGATGAGTGTTGGCTAGTACTCTTTTTGGTCCTGGAAAACTAGTTAAGCAAAAGAATAGTTGCAAACCCTATGCCAAAAATGACTTTAATCATCACCATCTTATAATATTCATTTGCAATTAACCCCTTGCTGCTACATTTTTAGAAAAAGGCTAATATAAAAGAAAAAGGGGTTTCACAGTAACACCATCATTGTGAAAAATGTCATTGTAATTCAGTGTGTTTGGTAAGTGCAGTGAAGTACGTCAGAGGCTGAGTTTAAATTAGAGCCAACACATTTTTCTCTCAACAATAGCGAGGAGAAGACGGGGGGAAGGGAGGAGAGAAAGAGTGGGCATCCAATTACTGGAGTCCTGTGTGTGTCATCTTGACACCACGTTTGGGTTTCTTCAACGATATATTAAATATACCAGACCTAAAGGCTGCACCGTAGTAATGTTTGAAAGACTGAGACTTGCTGCTTTAGCAATTATTGGTGGGGAATCAGTGAGCAGTTTCACATAAACAACTCAATACAGCGTCAAGATGCTTTTAGTCACTGTTTTTACTATAGTCAAAATCAAGCAGAAGAAATACACCACTGCAAAGTGACACTTCCTCTTTATTTCAAGGCAATTCCACCTCATTGAGCATTTTGAGTAAACAATATCTCATACCAACGATAGCAATCACCCATATTTCAAGGTGGTTTTTTTATTCTTGTTTCTTATTCCAAGATGAAGTTAAAGTAGATTAGAAACAATTCTTACTTCACTATTTAACTTTTTTAAATCTCTAGTGGGCAACTTAGTACATTGGTGGCTTAAAATGGCAGCAAATGTGAGATTCATCACCCAGAAATCATGTAAGATGACATAAGCAAACTGGAGGCAGCAAGCTCATGTTTGCCCAGCTGGCCTGTCAGATCACTTTATACTAAATTATACCAAAGAGATGAGAGAGGCATCAGTTAAATCTTTGGAGAGTCAAGCTTTTCCTGGATGGAGACTCATCGAGTTTGTTAAAGGCTACTGACGTCGTTCAAGTCATTTTTAAAGCAAAAGAAGTTGTCTTTTTAAGATGGTTATTTTTACATAATATTTGTGATGTTTGCATGTTATGTTTTCTTATTATGTTCAAGTCTGGGCTTTACTGTGGCATAATTTAACCCTTGGAAACAATCAACTTCAAACTTTAAAGTTGAGAAAAGCAGAGTCAACCCGAAACGTCTGAACATCATCCAGACTGAAAACACAATGGCAGCTTGTCTTTAACAACACTCAGGTAGGACATGATATCCCAGTATGGTTTTGTTATATTCATTTTGGAAATGCAGTCTTCAGACGATCACCCATTCTGCTCCTGTCTGGAGTGAATCTGTCTTTCTCTTTCTAAGCCTGCCAACCTTTAGAGCTGCCATGCAAAACTCTGCAGACAGCTCCTTTGGGTAATGTAGAAACAGACAATAGGTGAAAGCTGCTCTAACCTATTTGCCAAATGGTCTGTCATCTAATGCCCTGGTGCTGCTCTATTGTCTTATCATACTGCTGTGGCCTCTAAAAGGATATATTGGCCTAATAAGATGAATGGGTTTTGACCCTGAAGCTGCTAAAAGCCAACCTGGCCAATTTATCTGAGCGACCTCTACTCTTGGCAGAGATGTCCCTCACCTCTCTTTGGAAGCCTTTAGGCAGGATCAATACCATAGAGGCAAAACAATCCAAAACAGTGTCTAAAAGCAACTTATTGCTTATATTAATTAGTAGCAAAGACCCATATTTTGGTTGATTCATTCTGTATTATTATATATTTTTTTAAATTTACTAAGCTGTGTCTTTGTTCTGGAGATGACTCAACCCCAACAACTGCAACTGCAATATTTGAAGTAAGAGCCACGATTGAAATAACATCCATAATGTGATTTATGATTAAAGTTAGCTTTATTTTAAATATTTACATTACAGCTGAGCTGCTGCAGCCTTAATTCAATCAGGTATTCTCAAATCACAAATGGCTAACGTGAAGCAAGATGTCAGCTGTATACTGGATCATCAGTAATTCTATTATGTAAACCACAATCGTGGCTGTTCCAAGGCCTGGATTGTAACATCAAGATGTGCATTTTGAGGTAAAATAAGATTTTGTCGACTAAATTAAGGATTCTGTTTCATGTTCTGTTTATTGGTGTTGGGTTGTGTTCAACCAAGATAAAAGGCCCGGCTCGGATAGTTCGAGGCATGAAACGAAGAAGAGACCCTTTTACAAGATAATATGTTTTCTCTCTTTGAGCATGAATCAGTTTACATGGTATACGATATCAATCGTTGACCTCAAATCTATATCTGCAAAGTGCTTAGGTTTGCATTGGTGATTAGATGAATTGAACTGAGAACAGTCTGTTATTTGAGCATCCCTTCATTGCCTGGATACCTAATGCCTTTCCTCTGCCTCTGAAGTGACCACAGTTTCAGGATGCTTCACTCTGGGCACTTGGCCAGAAAGCTTTATGTATTCTGATACCATTCATTTTTAATCAGAACCAGAATATCCTTCCAAACTTCTTGCAAGATGCCTCTGGCTACAAAACATACACTTTGTTATATTTAATTGATTTGGCAGTTTTCCTTGTTGTCAACTGTATAATTTCATTGTTAATATTGCTAATAATCCAAGCAAGAACTGCGGCACCACTCATTTAAAATGCTTTTTCTTTTCCTGTATTTTTTTTAGCTGCTCTTCTGTTGCAGAATTATGCATTCCCCCACTATAGCATATAGTGTAGCGACGGAAAATATTGTGTGTGTTCAGCATTTTTCACTTGGCTTTCCACTTCGACGTGCCCAACTCATCTCTGCATGCAGTGGAAGGGTTTCTTTACATGACTGCTGAGGAAAAAGGACATGAGAGCAGGGGAGGGGCATCTTCTTCCGTGGTATAATGAGTTTGACAATGAAAGTGACACTGCGTCCTCCCTGGACCTTGCCGTGTGATCAATCATAACAATGGCTCACCATTTCCTCCTCTGGATACTGACCTTTTTCCCTTCAGGAAAGGAAGTGTGTGTAGTTGTCTGTGTCTGTGCGTTCTGAGATTTCATTGTACCATCACCCTCTAGCAATTAGCCCTTGAAGTCCTTCTGCATAGCCATAAGGGTGTCCTTTAGCATGCGGCCTTTTTTTTTAACCTGAAAAGCAGAAATGCCTACTTCGGGAATATTGTGCTGTATAACCTATTTTAAGCTTAGAAATGTTGAGGGGGGGGAGATATTAGGCTTATTTTATGTAAAATCCCATCACCCAAACAGCTTACAAGGTGATTTGATGCTGTTACTTTAGTAAGAAGAACTGCCAAGCTTTCATGCAAATATCAACGAGTGAGATTATTTTGGGCTGTTTCTCTCATAGTTCAGGGCCCATAACTTAAGAGTGACAGAAACTGAGCTGACAGGATGTCCAATCAGCATCCCACTTACTGTATTTTATGTGGTTCTGTGGCCTTTTCTGTATGCACAGCGTATTAGCTCGACTACTTTAATAAAACATAAAAATAAATCTTTAAATATTGGTACTATCAAACTCATCTTAGCCACAAATGTCCCATGTTGGCAATAAGGCGTCTAGACACAATTTTATAGGCTTTTTTTATGCCACTCTTAATTGTTGTTTTATCTGCACGGCAGAGGTATTTACTGTCTATAATGTCTTTGAAACAACATAAATCTGATCAATATAGACAAAGATCAGTACTGTAAATCAGGTGGACATACAGTATTTTTAAGAAAAGCCTGCGAATGTTAAGATTGTAAAATGTAACGTGTAAGTTATGGTTTTTATGGTGCTTCTTTCATGGATACTTGTAATGATAAGAGCTCTTAGGATTAATCTACAAGGTTTGAATGTATAATTGAATACAATTGATAAATACATAAGTCAATAAATCATGAAAAAATGACTGATTAACAAAATCAGTGTGTGGGGAGACTTAATGTGGACAAAACTAAAATGATGTGCTTCTCGGGGTCAAAAAGGACAAATGTTATTACGGTAAATAATAAGGTGATTAAGAAAGAGTCTCAACTAACAAATACTTGGGTTTTCTGCTAGAAAACAATATCTCTTAAACAACATATCAAGTGTCTTAGGAAAAAACTCAGAGTCACCTTAATGTAGATTATTTTATTAGCATGGAAGATTTAATAAAAATAGGATAAAGGACTTCCTGACCACTGAATGCACATGTCCTGTTACAGAATTCAGATTTTCTTAGTGTTTAATGTAATGTTTCTGTTTTGTATTAAGTCTGTTGTTTGCTGTTTGTTACTGTATGTTGAAACTTGGATGCTGTTGTCTTGGCCAATGGCTTGTAAAAGCAATTCTGAATCTCAATGGGACTATTTCCTGGTCAAATAAAGATTTAAAAAAATGCATTTATATATGTTTTGTTATACTGCACACTGTCTAAATATTGTTATTATTATTATTAGGAAATGCCCATCACTTTAAATATGCAGAGGAGGTAAGAGTACTTTTTAGCCTTGAGTTATGTCTGCAGGTTTTTCTACATTAGCCTCCACCAATAAGGAATAGAGGGAACCTGTATAAAGCCTGAGAGGGGAAAAACAATGTTGACAAGCATCCGCTGTTGCTGACTGAGCTTACTACTGTGAGTGCTTGCTAATAATTCAGGGTGACTCAGGTGAGCATAGCAACAGTATAAGCTCCTCTGATGTTGTATCTGGACTTCGGTGCCTAGACAGTATGAGAACACAGTTCAATTCAATTTTAGGAAAAAAATTCCACAGCTCCCATCCCCAGTGAAGATTATAGCCTTGATATTTTATATTTCAAACTCTTCTGTGAACAGGAAACGGCACACTGTAGGCTACAGTCTGTGTACAAGTCTCTGTCAACAGCTTTTACTTTATTAACTCAGGCAAATATTAGAGACCATTTTACACAGCAAAAGCAATTTCACATTGGAACCCTTTGATTTGTGGTGTTGTTTGAGCAAGATGAAAAGCTCACATGACGAAACCCCCTGAAATCCTGACTGAAGTCAAGTCCTTTTAATGACACATTTATTCATGTGTGTATTAAAGGCTAACACAATTCCACTGCCAATGAAACAAGATTCAGAGGTATAACATGTAATTAAATGTTGCTTTTAATTGCGTCTGTCAAAAAGGGAACTAGAGCAGCTCCACACAGTAAAAAAACAATACATTTTTCACATATTTTCATCATTATACTTAGTCACTTAATTGGAATATTTATAAGAGTTTAGATGTGTGGTTTCATTATGGCTTTACGATTAATATCCTACTGCTGAAAATAGAATAAAAGCCTGTTTGAGTGTTTTATATAGTTTTATTGTTTAGGTGTAACTTGATTCACACGTTCTTGGCTTATTGATTTGCTGAAGGACACATTGGAAACAATGCACAAAATACCTTTTTCAAACCCACTCCTTAGAGGAAAGACAAGCAAGCGTGACATAAAATGATCCTAGCAGAACGACAACAAGCGGAACAGAGACGTTTTCTACATTCAGATGAGACCAGAACAGAACAATCACCTTGACTTCCAACTTTTTGATTGCAAACAGCCAATACTGAGGAGTGCAAAAAGGTCAAAGCCACTGCACCATGACAATAGATATAACAAATTTCCTTGTGTCCCAAGATAGAGGAGGAGAAAAGAGATCATGAAAGGAAGAAGACATGAATCCAAACAGATTGGTGGGTTGGTGTTTGTCTGGGGATGACGTTTGAACAGCCAGCGGCCCTCAAGGAAAAGACAAAAAATCTATTTTCGCCAATATGAAATGAACAGACCCAGATACTACTTACTACTAGTATATACTGGCTTCTCAACTTCTGTCTGTCTTTTTAACATAAACTATTTTTTTAATTTAAACTTGCAGGTTAAACATGCATGCAATAAGTGCAAACAAAGAAGCTATAGTTGGTTATCAACTTTATAAGAAATCACTTTCATCTCAGGAGACTAAAATATGCATCTGGGTTAAGAAAAACATTCATGGTTGCTTAGGAAATGCCGTTATTAATGTACATGTAATTATGAACAACGCAATTGGACCAACATACTTATCCATGTTTCTCCCATTGATATTCATAGATTACAAAATGGCTTCCAGTCTATTTCCGTATTGCATGGTAATGCAATCACTCAATTAAGCTGTGTGATGAAGTGAAATGAGCCATTTTCTCTTGAGGTCGGTAAATAGTGGTCCTCATAATTGACAATTGCAGAGCAATTCCTAATCATAAAAACATGTCCTGCAGTATTACACAAAGCCAAGTACGGTCTAAGACGGTGTTGTCAGTGATAATGCTCGTCAGAACTGGATGAAACCTAAGTTGGAGAGGAACATGTTGATGCTTAATGATAGGGTGAGAGAAAATAGATGTTGGACAGAGTTAACAGCTTTTCACGGTGCAGCTGCATCTCTGCAGACGACTGTATGTAACACTAACCCTGACACATTCATCCAAATACTCATTTACATACAAGTGCTACACTTGAAACTGGACTTTTTACTGGCAAGTAATAGGCACTACATAGTAGGTTAAGTATCAATCTTTGGCCTGAAACTAAAATAAGCAGGGGATTAAACCATAACTGGTAGTTCAGGATATGAATCTGTAACTATTTTGATAATGGTTTAATTATTTGAATTGTATTTAGGCATTTAGGCTCTGAAAGGTTTTGAGAAGTTTAACAAATCTCTGACTAAATGATTAATCATATTGAAAATAAGACTTCATTAGCAATTAGCAATTGCAAAAAATAAATGATGCCAACTATTTAAGATAATGAATGAATTAATTACCAAACATTTCTACATCAACATTATGTGTCCTCACATGGAGGATATCACTACGAACTCTATCTGTACCGTGTAAAAGGAGTATATAGTTTCAGTAAAATCGGTTTTCCCTTATTAACATGCAAATTTATTCTGCAAGACACTCCAAAGTCTAATCAAATCATCCACTCTGTAGGGGGTGGCTGTGGTGTGAGTCGGAAGTTTTTCACCATGTGTTCCTGTTTCGTTAATGTGTTCACAAGAACTTGTCTACACACACATATATATATATCCATCAAAAAGACTAAAGAACATCTCACTCATTTCTTTTAACCTTTAATCAAATTAACAGTACAACCACGGTCTGATCTGCTGCCACTGAGCAGCTCCACTGGGTTAAGGGCCTTGCTCAAGGGCACCCCAGCCTACGTATCATGATGTTGAGCGGCAAAAAGGAAAAAAAAAATTATATTCAGTTTGTTTTCTGCTTTGATAAAGGTTCAAATGTTACCGACCTTTGCTCTGCACAGAAACAGGGTGCAGGCCTCCTCCAAGCTATCCAAAGTGTCCAAAATAGAAACCAGAACACTAATGAGCACAATACCTGCTATGACACCTTGGCACGTCACTGCCGTATCTAAGATCCCCTGTCACCCCGAAAACATACAATGTGAGAACTTAACCAGAGACAGTGGCAGCAAGCAGGGAAGCGATGACAATAAATGATGGCAATCAAAGCACGGCTCCTCATTTGACAAGGCACAAGATGAAGCTCAGAAACCTCCCCAGCTCCTATTAACAAATGATGAAACGGTTTTCTCTGCCAGTCATGTAGCGTTCTTCAAAAAACATCACAGATGGACCAGCCATTTTGACCAGGAAAAAAACTCTCTGATTTTATTTATTCTTTTTGTGGTCGGCTTGTGCCATATTGAATTATGAAAGTAGCGAGGGAGGATTTTTGCCTGTTATGATCAATAGCCTGATTTCACTGTCACAATACAAAGCACAGAGCTGAGACAGGAGTTTGACAGATGGCGTGTCACCTTTGTCAGCGTGATGTCCCGAGTGTGCGTGTATTTGTGCATTTGTGTGTGTGTGTGTAAATGTCTGCATTTTTTTCTTATCTAAGGGAGATACAGTGTGAGAAACAAAGTGAGTTGTGCGAGTTTGTGCGGGCAATGTGTGTAGATAGGAGAGAGAAAGAGATGCAGAGTGAGAGAACACGAATTTGTGCACACAGAGAAGCATGTTTGAGGGTCTCTGATACGCTTTTATACTCCCACCCAAAAAGCCTTAGGTGCTTGCTGTGCTACAGCACACTTTTCTATGACTCCTCTACTGATTTAATTAACCTTTTACTGGCAAGGCTCACGCAATAAACCAGTGAGCTATACTCAACTGTTAAATGTGTATGACTGCAGTGTAGACCTGTGACTTGGACAAATTGAAATTATCTTCTGATACATCCCCTCACAAACAGCCTCGGACACGAGCATGGCAGTAAAGACATTTAAGGGACTGCTGCAGCCACTGGCCATTCTCCATGAAAAAATCAAAAGGGACACACAAATTTTTTTCCTCAGAAATTACTTTGGACAGAAAGTGCAGGCAATCGCAAGTGATGTTTTTTTAACAAGAGATGACAGGCATCACAGTGGAGGTCCCTTTCTCCTAACCAGGGGTCAGCAGATGCCAGGCCCCTCCAACAAACGATAAAGCCCATGTGTGCCGGTTTATACAGCCAAGGACGGCTGTCACAATGTACTGCAGTGCTGTAGCTGCAGTACCTGACAAGTCAGGGTGCGCTTTTTCACACCCTATTAGGAATACAACTCAACTGGGCCATGCTGTGTTTCTGTTTGGTGCAGTCATTCATGTTTTATGAGGGGCATAATATTGATTCTAAAGGCAGCACAGTCAACATTAGGGTAAAAAAACACCTTTCTCCATGTTGACTTTTAGACAGCAGCTATACGTTGACCTGAAGACCTAAAATATGAATATTGATATCACGATAACCCTTGAACCTATAGTCATTAAACTATAAAAATGTAATATTAAAACCTTAAGAATACATTGCAGAAAAGTGCTATAGTGTCCTAGTAACTGTGGAATGGTGGCCCCAGCTTTGTCACAGAGTGATATGTTCACCAGGATATTTTCTGCCCTAATCTAAAATGTATCTTCTGTGTTTGTGTCTTTTGCTACCAGGACTGGAACTGCAGCACCGCTAAAGATATAGTTGACATGTTTTTTTTCTTTTCAAGCTTTAAATCTTGAATTTCAAGTGGAATTTTCAACGTAATTTCAAATTCCACTGCCATCTGTTTGCCTGCATGGGACTGAAATACCCAAGGACGTCAAGTGACCCACATTCTACCCCATGAAGTACAAATTAAAAAGACAAGGCCACCTTATGAAACCAGTTCAGTTTTGAGATTGGTATTTCCATCTGTAACTAGTGATTGAAAAGCACCTCATTTCTATCCTCTTTCTGTCATTAACAATTCGGGAATTACATTTTACCTATTGAATTTTCTAAACAAAAAATTGTAAAATAATTTTGTAGAAACTATTTTATAAAACTATCTGGGACTCTATTGAATTCAATTAATGTTATAACTCCAGACAAATGCATTTCACTTAATGCAGAAATAATTAATCAACTGCATGAAGGAAATATAATATACTGTCGCCATATGAATGGGCTGTATTTGGATAACTTTTTTATTTCTAATGTTCAGCAGTCAACATGCTTTCAATAATTCTGACTGATAAAAACTAACCTTTAAGAGGTTAGTTTTTTATTATAAGAAATTAACCTTAGAATTTAATATACAGTTGTCTCACTTCAACTGCTTAGTACATATATATATATATATATATATATATATATATTTTTAATCCTGGCGCTGCTTCTAGCACAGTTGGGCTCCCTACAGATATGAAGTTCTAACGCTATAGAGCTGCTACATGTCACAGTGCTATTGTTAGACAAAACAGGAAGTGTCAAATGCTGTGTTTTGTGTGTACAGTCTGCGTACATGTATGTATGTGTGTGTGTTGGACTGTATAAGACAAGCTATCACTACCGGGTACAGGAAAGCGAGGAATTCAATAATTCTGCATGGAGAAAAGAACATCATTTATTTTATTTATTTTTTATTAATGGTTAAGTATGTTACTGTAAGCTTGGATATATGTAAAAGAAGAAAATATGAGTAATATATGATATATTTTTAGATATTTCAGAAAATTACATGAATTTTTCAAGTTTTACGCCATTCATGTGCTTTTTTTTTTTTACAAGGGAAATAAACAATAAATAAATAAATATCTTTTGAAGGTGTATAACAATTAAGGCTCTGTTGTGTTTTTTTGGTCAATGCAAGCTATGCTGTACACCGTTCATGTGGTAATAACTAAATATGTTAACAGAATGTTGACATATTGAGTTTATTTATTGATTGTTTACTGATTTTATTGTTTCTAACTGTCTGCAAGGTAGGAAATCTCTGTATTGTGTGTATTATTGTGTGTGATTTGTACTATATCATCTGCTGTACAACAAATTGCCCCACTGGGGGACATATAAAGTAACTTGAACTCGAAACCCCAGCTTCTTTGGATCACATTGACATTCTTACAACTAGAAAACCAATAAAACACTTTAATTAATCAATTTTGTTTTCAAGGGGATGTTTCCTAGCAGGGGATTATCCTAAGTGTAAAAACACTGAAAGCTGCTTAACAGATCTCTTATTTAAGTTGTATTTCGACTACTTTAAAATAAAAATCCGACAACTTTATGTTATATCATAAATAATCTGATATAAATGGTTATATCATATAATGTGCCAACATAATGTTGTTAGGGGCTTGTCCTTTAAGAAAAAAAAAAAACACCAAAGAGAAATACAAAGATTGGATATTAAACATTTTTGAAAAGTTGACGCCAGATTTTAAAAACAATTTACTGCACAGAACTTAACTGACAGGTGTTTCACTGGCTGGTTCCTCTTTATTAAAAATCTCCTAAAAATCTACTTTAGTTAAAGGTGCTCTAAGCAATGTTGAGGTTCTTCTTGTTGACGTTCGAAGTACTGTCAAAGAACACGGAGGCTATCTCGCCCCTCCCTCCTCCTCATCCCGTCCCCTCCCCTCCCCTTCCTTTCCACACACTCACCCCTGAACCTCCACTCCCAAATCCTTATTGGTTATTGGCTGGAACACTGTTTATGTTGGTGGTGCAGGTTGGTGCAGTTTTTTTTACAGTGTGTTCAGGGGACAGGCAGCTGAGGAGATGTTTGCTGTGTGTGACAAAAAATATTGTAGCCAAAAAAACTGTGTCATCACCTTTGACATTTGGTGCCAAAATACAAATGTATCATTTGAGAAAATAACCACTCTTATTCTGTCTCTGTGGCTGCACTCAGCAAGCTAGATGGCAACCCTAGGTTCCTTTTTTTTTTTTTTTTAAAAAAGGTGCACCTCTTATTCTTTGATCACAGAGGTTAACATCTTTCAGATGCCATGCTCTGTGAAAGTACTGAGGCTTTGGTACTTGTCTATGTTGAAGCACTCTGTAGAACAGAGCGAATTAGAATGAAATATTGAGTTCATTTATGAATAAGTGGGGCTGAACGGCCCCTTGTCGGAGCTTCTGCATGCATATTCAGTTGATGGAAACCTTTGGATGGGTCATTTCTCTTAGCTGCTTCATTAAATAGTGAAAGTCAAAAGTGCAAAGCCTCCTGACGAAAAAGAGACCAAGATCTATAGAGGTGGAACAGTGGGCAGGACTTTTCTTTGCTAAAAATCTAGATACCAAAAAGGACTGTTCACATAGTTTTTCCTACCGTACTTTTTTTAGCATATTTAAATGATGTGCCATTAAAAACAACAAGTGAAAACATAAAAAAATAGTTGTTAGATGTTTTTTCTTTTGTAAGATTAAGAAAAAAAAGATCTAGCAGGGATAAAGATCTAGCAGGTATTGTTTATTTACCCTATAATAAAACTAATTGAGAAAATAGCGAGTTAGATAAAGTGTCAGTGGGATGTTGTACTAACTAGAGCCAATCAGCAGCTTCTTGAGATGTTTCCAAAAGAATCTCCAGAGGAGGTATGCCAGAGGGGCGTAGGGTGTGTGTGTGTGTGTGTGTGTGTGTGTGTGTGTGTGTGTGTGTGTGTGTGCGTGTGCATGTGCATGTGTGTTCTCATGCAGTTTCAGTGGTGGGGGCAGGTGCAATCAAAATGAAGAACCTATTGAAGCCAGACTCTTGTCTTGTCTATTTGCAAAAACAAATATGACTTGAGTCAAGCGCTAAGGAGGGGGCTGTTATGTTTACCTGCACCTCTGTGGTTAGGCTGAGCTTCGTGAGACTCATACATATATAGCCTACAAACAGTACAGTGTATTGCACCATAGCAAAGGCCAGACACAGAACACATACATGGGTTTGTATTCTGATGGCATTTTGAAAAGGTAAAAAGACTTGCTCAGCTCCCACCCCGCAAGCTCACCATGATGAATACTGCCATTAAGAAAATGACTTGTCTCAAATGTCAGATTGTAGCCAATGTTTTCAGAATAAAAATTGATAGCACACGGACACAAGACATTTTCCTTTCTACGCTGTCTTTAATGTTCTTGCCAGGAATATGTAATCAACCCTAATTATTTTAACTGCCTGCCACTCTTTGAGATCATCGCTTTCTTAAAAAATAATTAAGAGTTTTACATTTAATGTGTTTTAATGATGATGGCTCGCACCATGATGATGATGAATAATGTACAATGTCAGAAGCACTCAACATCAGAGAAGACATTTTAAAGCTTTACACTAAAACATATGAAGCTGAGAGGATACATTTAAACGGTAAATGGAAGTTGAATGTAGCGCCTTTCTACCTTACCGGACAAAGTGCTTTAAAATTTTCCTCTCATTTACCCACTAATACACCAATGGTGACAGGGGGGAAATATTATGTACATAAACATATACTGAAAAACATAATGCAGAAAGAAAAAATGACTTAATGTCTCTTTAAAGTAGATTAGAAGATAAAGAGATATAACGTTTGTTTCCAAATTGCAAACTAACTTTACAGAACAAACAAGATAACATAAGTAACGTTTATAAAAGTGTACATTTAACAGCAGTACAGATATGCAGCTACCTTATATACATTGACACCATTTGATGCAACAAAGATTTGCCCTCTTCAAACAGAGAACCCAAATCCTCTGTCTTCGGTTTCCAGCAATTTGCACTTCAAACCATTGTACCCATAATCAGCTATTGTGCATGCCCAGTCAACCACTGCAGAATTTCTAAGCAAAGTCTCAGACTTGAGGCACACAAAGCTATCTTTGATTATACGCTAGCCCATGGGTAAACTTTATCAAACTCCTTTGCTTCCTGTGGTGAAGGACCAGGTGACTGGGAACTGCTCAATGGGAAGGCCAAATTCTTTCCGCATGCAGCAATGATTCACGCCTTTGATCCAATGAAAGGCAGCTGCAAATGCCTCTCCAGATACCAGCCCAACCAATCGCGCCTCCACTTCCTTCCACCAATCAGGGCATTGTCTCCAGCGCCAACCATAATCCAACCTACTGCTGCTTTTTCCACATACAGATTTCTCCCCTTTGAAAAGCGATGAAGGCGTGATCCGCAAACAAATACGCATTCTAAGATAAAAGAATGAAAAGTGTGCCCTACTCACCCATCTCATTGTCCGATTTATTGTCCATTTCCGTGTCAGTGAGAGTGAGCGCTGAGTTAGAGCGACTGGAGAGGCATGAATCCTGCCCGGACTTTGGCCCCGTTCCCCAAAGAGTCATGGTACGTTCCGGTGATACAGGTTCATGGTTTTCTGTAGCAACCGGTCCCCTGGAGTAGCTGCTGAGTGGGTGGGAGAGGCCCGTCTCAGGGCAGAGCGCCAAGCCTCTGCGAGCCGATGGCTCACAGAAACCGAGTTGCCTCAGCGAGAACGTCTGCCCTGTGAATGATAGAAAAGGTAAAGTTAACAAACCAATCAACAACACGGTTAATGGCCAAGAACAGGGCTACTTAAAAAAAAAAACACTTAACCTAAGAGCAGGATAGAATGAGAGGGGGTAATTGTTGAATTAAAGCCTTAACAACATCCTCTCACACTCTCAACTTATCTTAACAACTTAACAAAAGCATTTTCTTTAACGCGAATCACAGTGCAGCCCAAACTAGATTTTGTAATAAGGTGAGCTTTTAATGATGACCGACTGTGAATACACATTTAAACCTAAAACAAATCACATAAAATCCAGCATCTTGTGTTCATCTACACATATGAAGAAAAAAATCTAATCTGTTTCACATAAAATCATTACCATAAAGCTTGTGTCTGTTTCATTTTGGAATTACTTGAGCCTCTGGTGTTCACTAGAAATTAAATAATAGCCTACAAAGCCCTCAAAGACACTGCGGCATCTAAGCAAAAATAAATAAACTAAATTTAAGATGCAGGTATATTGCCATTAAACAAAAGTATCTTATGTTGATCTCATTAGAAAGGCCTAGAACAAACGAGAAACTATCCTTAATATTTGAATCACTGCATATCTGTAAAAGCTATATTTAATCATCCATGTGTAACATGTTTTGCCATCTGGTCTGTATGATACCAAAAATGATTATTATTCATGTGATTTAACCTGAAATTGAAGTTATTGTAAATAAATAAATAATTATTTTCTATATTTTCATGTAAATGTATTTTAAGTGTAAACGACATCAAATAAGCTCATTGGAAAGCAGAAATACTATATGTATTCACTTATGTAACAGAAATAATTGGTACTGCACTTTTATAATCAATAATGTTTTTTTACAATTTTAAGGACGGTCACTGTTAAAACTCAAAAATATAAATAAAAATTATAAATAATAAAATGAATGCTGCACAACGTAAAAAAAGATGTTCATGTGAGTGAATTTTGTATTGTCCCTTTGTAATGTATTTTGTGTTGTTGGAAATGGTGCAGAGAAACCATTTCAAAGTAAGTGTACCACATCAGAAAATGAAGATGTCTGAACATTTAAATTCATTTAAATTGATTATTTTGTACACCAACACACACACACACACACACACACACACACACACACACACACACACACACACACACACTATGAGCAGATAAAGTAGCTACATTTACACAAAATATGTCTTTTTCACTACCAGATGAACAACATTAAATCTGACATTAACTGTGTGGATGTAAGAAACAGTTGTTGACACTAAATGCCCAGATTAGAAAAAGTTATAAGGAAAATAGCATTCTTCCCACATCTTCATCGTTATGCTATTAATTCTGAAATGGGCACCAATTAGCACCAAGAAAATGTAAGGGTGTAATGGATACATTTTTTAATTGCAATCCTATGAGCCAATGGAGTGCCATAAAATAGAATAAACTGCTCAAACTTTTTTAATTACAGAAATTAGCACAAGTTCTAACTGCCAATTAAAGTATAGGGTTATTTACTGAGCAATTTCATTTTTTTCTTTCATTATTTTACATTGTCCAGCAGGGTAAGAACATTTTAGCAGGTCAGAGTGGCCCCACTGTTTCCCACCTACACTAATGTTAATTTTCTATGAAAGTATTGGGACATTAAACTAAATTGGGCCTTTGTTTGACATCATCTAATTGTGTTTACCACTATCTAGCATCCTGGCATCATACAGTTAAATCTTGGTAAACTTGCACAGAATAAGTGGAGTATGGAACTGCAAAATGGTAGAATTTACATAATTTAGTAAACAGAACAAACAACAAAATCCCAGCATCCATGTTTGTTTACTAATGATGTCTCGCACTGTTAAACATTAGTAAATGAACATGGATATGAGGATTTTGTTGTTTGTCATATTTATAATCCAACAATTAACTGGAATCTCACATTTATTGTCACATTTCCTCTTCAGAATTGGAGAGATAAAACTGTAAGTTCCTAACTTAATACAACTACTATCTAACTACTATTCATAGTTTTTTTGTAGCCAACGTCAGCAAATGGACAATATGGGCTTTAAAGATAAATATAATTGTCTTCATAACCACACCCATTAGCTCATTGTATAGAGATGGTGGTGACAAATATTGAAAAATCCAAGTTAACATTTGCTTTGCTAACCTGGCCTGCTGTACTCTGCACTTTCCTTGTGGACCATCTCCTTGACTCTGCCTCCAAAAAGCATTCGTGAAGGGTCATGGTCGAAGGCCTGGAGCGTTTCGCTGGAGCTGTAGGATTTCTGAGTGGGCACACGGCAGGCTCCCTCGTCCTGGTCAGCAGAGGAGGCGGTGTAACAGCGCTCCCGATCCTTGTCTCTCTCGCAGTATCTCTCTCGGTCTCTCTGGCTCTTGGACAGTGAGCAGAAAGGCCGCTGCTCCCTCACCCGTTCCATGCTGCCTGCATGCTGGGTATCCCGACTCCCTCCGCTTCACCACCGATGCTCTCCTGAGAGACTCGCCACTGGATTATTTCACTCTTTTCTCACCTCCTCCTCTTCCCTCCTCCGGTTGTGACTCTAAACCGATTTCCCCCCGAACTCCCCTCCCCAGTTCTTGACCTCTGTCGGCCTCTTCTTCAGTCCATTGAGGCTTCCACCCCCTCTACCTGGAGAAAGAGAGAGAAGAGGAAAGGAATGAAGGGGCTCAGATAACACTAATCCATCTGATTCATCTTCAAAAGTACACACTTATCCCCTTCTCACTGCCCCACCCCCACTGCTACTTTGCCATCCCTGAAACCTCACCCGTGAACTCTTGTCATACGTGGCTTCCCCTCTTAAAAAGAGCATCACCTCCTTATTCTGCCTGCTTAAGTCTTCACAACCAAGTTAATTTTCCCTGCGTTTAGTTAAAACGTATGCACATTGTTTATATCAAGTCAGTTTGACTAAAACTAGTGGCGGTTTAACACAATAATATTTTTAGGAGCCTTTCAATTTCCCCATGACGATAACCTCAAACTAACATCCAGTAAGTGTCAGATGCTGGTGAAATGACGGATAAATCAGTACATCACAGTGGCATGTGACTTTTTTTGACACATTCACGTCATGCTTTAATTTTTAATTTTAACTGTACATCTCATATCTCACACAGAATTCAAATTTTGACCCATGATGCTGTCTGCATGTTAACCACGCAAGTGTCCGATTCTGCACACAGAGCAGCAATGATAACAAGGGAGATGACATATTTAAATGAAGATGCATATGTAATGGATGTTTTTTTGTGTTTACCAGCCTGTGACATAGTGAACAAATGAAAGGGTTGGTTTAAATTTAGATTTTTGTCTCAAAGCTCTGCATCCACCCCACTATAGTGGAAGTAAATCATATTTATGTGTTTTTTGTCTTTGCTGCTCTCATTAATCCACAGAATGGGCAGGCAACACTTTTCAAAGGATTATTCCCTAAATCAAAAGTAGGGCTGCACTTTGAGGAAAATATGTGATAAGGTTATTGAATATTGCAACGGTATTATTTGCAATAAATAAATATATATATATATATATATATATATATATATATATATTAAACTAGGGCTGGGCAATATTTATTTTATGTATTGTTATATCGATATTGGGATATGAGAGTAGATATCGTCTCAGAATTTGGATATTGTAATATATGAGCGTTGTATTTTCCTGGTTTTAAAGGCTGCATTACAGTAAACTTATGTAATTACTTACCATACTGTTCTAGCTGTTCTATTATATTTACCTTTACCCACGTAATCATTATTTTCACATTGTTGAAGATTATTCTTCTCAAATCTAATTGTGAAAATATTTTGTCAAAGCACCAATAGTCAACCCTATAATATTGTCGCAGTATTGGCATAGAGGTATTTGGTCAATAATATTGTGATATCTAATTTTTTCCATGTCACCTAGCTCCAGTTGTGGAGGAAGTACCAGATCTCAGTAGCCTACTTAAGTAAAAGTACAAATAACCAGGGACATATTTACTTTAGTAAAAGTAGAAGTACCACAATGGCAACCCCACTTAAGTAAAAGTAAAAATGACCTGATTTTAAATGTACTTTAAGTATTAAAAGTAATTGCATAATGATTTATTCTCTTAATCTTATTTGCATATTATCATTTTATATGGTAATACAGTATGTGACGCTGTGGAGAGAAATAGATGGCAACTATGATTTAAAAACCAGAATAATAAAAAACAAATATTTTCATTTTCACTTTTACCGGAGGCTGTGTTACCAAGGGTCAGCGCCCAGGCGCCCAGGCTCTGGAGCACCGGAGCCGGCTTGGAAGCCAATGAAGGATCGGCGGTGCCCATTATATATCTATGGCAACCAAACTCAAAAGTCAGGAAGACTTTTGGCAGGGAAAAACTGATCAGAAAATGTAAAAAGTAAAGTAAGTAAAAGTCAAAAGTATGCACTATTGATTCTACCTAAGTAAAAATGTACTTAAGTACAGTAACAAAGTATTTGTACATTGCATTCCACCACTGACCAGCTCTATATTAAAGTGTATTCAGTTCTGCTTTCAGTTACTGCTAAAATACAACACATTGGTTGATAAATTATTAAACTTAAAGGGCAGTTCCAACATTATTTTATCGAACAATTTGAACATTGTACTGATCGCAAAAAGAAAGTAAAAAATTCTAGTTAAATTTTCTGCTGATACTCTCTTTCAATTAATTCAAAAAGTGTACTTTGCGATGCATCGCAGTCTTTCACAATGTGTTTATCGCACAAGACATCGCAATGATGATAAAAAAAGGTTTATTGTTCAGCCCTGGTTAAGGAGTTTCAACAAAACTACCTGCATGGCTAGATACCACCAGAGATTAGTAAGAAAATACCATTATTTTTGTAATGTGGGTGAAATTGCAGAACGCATATTATTCCAGTTTGTAATTTTATACTAAACAAATAGCTCTCATAACCTAAAAGACATATTTCTATAAAATGCATAACTGTACAGTAAACGTTTGTGGTGAAAGGGTTGGATGAACCATATTATGAAATTATAAAGTCCGTGACAGCAAAATATTTTAGTCACACAGGTCCATGTCCCAACTATCCAGGCCAATCGCCCAATGTGCATAACAAAGTACAGTATGTGTATCACATTAGACAAAACACATTTTTTGGGTCTGTGCATGCAAACATTATATAGATCAGTTGTAAAATCTTAAACGTTTTGGGAAGATAAAGAAAACACTCTTGAAGATGGAGACAGTGCTCTAAAATGTGGACAAGGGGGATGAGAATGTGACTGCTCTGGAAAAAATCCTTGAGTGGAATATGGATGGGAACCTCAGTGTGTCGGAAGTGTTTTTTACCAGCCATTTTCCACAGCCTCCTGACACACACTCTCATTCACACACTCACATTCATTTCTCTCTTGGCTGAGCTGTAAGACTAGATTATCAAACTCCTTCTTTCCCCAAATGAGATCAACTTCGTTTCACATCAAGCATCAACACCTTCCAATGAAGCCAGGATAGCATACTGCCACTCTGTGAGGAAGCACCGGCCCCAGAGAGACTTCCTAAAAAAACTGAAGCAGTTGTGGGTGGAGTACAGGATGCAGGGATAATGAAAATTGTGAGCTGTTCTAGGCCTCTTCAAGTTGTTTTTTTTCTCCTTTTCTCTCTCAGAGTTGCTGGATATCATTCCGTTCCCCCGATGGGCTGAGATGCAATCAGTGACAAACTCTCTTGTAACCCTGATGCTCAACTCTCAACACACACAACACAACACACATACAACACAACAAAACACATGCAAAACAACACAACATACAGACACACACACAGACACAGACACACACACACACACACACACACACACACACACACACGTTTAACAATGCCACAGGACATCTCACTCACATCTCATCACTTTCAGGAAATTGTACACACCCGTCCAGATTGGCAGATTAATGTACAGGATGAGTGCAAGCAGACCTGCCCAGAAGCCTCCCTGATTACAATCCCCCTCATCTTCATGGACTTTTAAAGAGATTCACGGTCTGAAAAATAGCTACAAGTCTTACCCGCTGAGCTGCAATCCTCCCCCCCCCCCTACTATAGGAGGAATTGGATTTGTGCACTAATCAGCTATAAGCCCTTGAGTGACCAGGCATGTCCCCTTATAAACATTTATGCTTTACTCTGAGGACCTGAAGGTGCCATCTTTTTCACAGCTCATCAAAGTGTCCAGCCTGTACACAGGCAATGCACATGGGGACACTAACAGGATACAGGAGAGACATTCATGGTAGTTTGAATTATGTACAAAAGGTCATAGAGGCTCTTGGGGGAATTCTATTGTGTTTCTGCAGGCTTTAAGTTTCAAAGGGTGTAACAACTAATATAAACGTAAGATTACTTTAATCAGGGAAGAATAAAGGCCAGTCTGTCTTGCCTTGATTATGCTAAATCTATCTCTAGTAAGCCTACTGAGAGTACACAGTAATGCACAACAATCTGTAAAAAGAGACAGAAAAGTAACATGAAGATGTGTCTTATTGTCATATCTTATTTGAATTGAATCTTTTGTTGGTAAAATGATGAAATCTTCAGTAAACCTGTGTTCCTTGTTTTAACGTTTACTGTATTGTTCACTTCTACATTCCCTTTTAACATTGATCTTGCAGTTGGATCAGGACAGTCAGTCACCCATGACCACTCCTTGGAACAGTCGACACTGCAAAATTAGTGCCACACCGAGATCCTCTGGCGAGCCAGTGAGGCACAGAATAAGACAGTTCATGATCTAAGCAGCGCAGTGCCACACGTCTCAACGACTCCCATGCCAGTTGAGTACAGTACCCCTGACGCCTGCTACTGTCCTACACCCTTGCACTTTTTTGAAGCAAAGACCATAAAGCATCTGTATAATATGGTGTGAAGAAATGGTGTCCGAGACAATTGGCTCTTAAGGGCAGTGGGAGAGGTTTCAAGGATCGAAGTGAGATTTCCTTGTTTCATGTCTAATATTCAGCTATTAATCAAAGCTGAGAGAAGGTGTGTTTTATGCTTCTAACTGGTTATTTGGAATGGATGAACAAAAGGGAGAGCAACATTTTAAGATGTCCTGGAATTAATAAGTAGTTATATTCAAAATTAATTAAATTAGCAACTTGTAGGCTTTGCGGTATGCAATTCATCAAAAGGAAAGGCTGTTTTTGATGCTTCAAGCAACGATGACCAAGAAGAAGAGTCCCTTTCTAGGCAGTGCTGAATTGATTAGTCAGTTGACAGAAAATTAATCAGCAACCGAGTAAACGTTTAAGTTATTCATCAAGGACGAATTCCATTTATCCTCTGGTTCTAGCTTCTTCAGTGTGATGGAGTGAGGATTTGTTGCTTTTCTCAGTTTTATATGAATTGTTAATTTAATACTGTTGGGTTTTTTGAGTGTTGGTTGAACAAAAACATGTTGATGATGTCACTGGGGGCTCTGGGAACTTGTAATTAGTGTTTTTGGACACCCAATCTTTTGACATGTTATAAACAATTGATCAACAATTAAATGACAGAAAAATGAAAAATAATTGTATCTGCAGTCTTATAACAGCCCTACATCAGAAAACTAATGTTTTTGAAATTATCGTTTAAAAGACCATAAAAAAAACTTCAAATCTCAACAATTTATCTGCAACATTAAATATGTATGATTGGATAAGCAGCAATCAAAGTAAAAAAGAAAGAAAGAATATATTTAGGTATTATTTAGTAAAGGTTTAACAGTAAAAAACTCATTTAATCTAGACTGGGTAAACCCCGCCCACTCTGCCGGCGATTTGACCTGCACGTTTAATTCCTCTGCTTCACAATTTTGCGAGAACCAATCACAAACTGGCTTAACTACCTGGCGCGTTCTCGGCACGATGACCAAGCAGCTTCTTGTTTACATTCATATGTTTACAACATAGCAGCGGCCACCGAACGCCACCGAAGCGCAGCAAACCCGTCGAGGCTGCTGTTGCTTCTACGGCCCCCCGGATCGTTGGTCTGATTAGTTGAAGGACTATCCAATTGTGTACAGACTCATTTGAACTATCCCTGTTGGTCCTCTTGTGCAGATAAAATACAAAGCAGACTCCCCAGACCAATGCTCAATCTCAGATCTATTGAGTTTAGCTTGGTCTGGTGATAGTCAGACTACATTTAATCTGCTCCGTCACACACCCCTGATGATCATGAGGGAGCAGATTAAATGAGTAATGGTGTGGTTAGATTAGATTTAATTGATAGAGACCTACCGACTGTCTTCAGATTCAAATGGTGCTAAATCCTGTTTGGTGCATGGCAGTACATGACATCATGTTTTAACTGAGCCCCGCCTACTTCAAACCAGGTAGAAGAGCAGAACAGAGGAAAAAAGAATAAAGCAATCTCTCATGTGAAATAGCTTTAGCAGGAAATAGTGTGTACATATAGGAAACCATGACTCATAGGAAAAAAGCTTTCAGGGCTGTGAAAGATACAGTATTTATCAAGCAATCATTTGCTGGTTCCGGCTTCTCAACTGCAATGATTCACTGTCTATATATCTTTATAAATCGAGCACCTGATTTTGAAAGTCATTTGAAGACATCACCTTGGGATACAGGAAATTGTGGACATTTTCTGATATTTTGAACGAAAATAATCCTTACTCAGAACCCTATTTCCAAGACTCTTGGAACTGATCAAGAGTTCTACGCAAAATTAAGCTAATGAGTAGGGCTGGGTATGGTTAAAAAACATTTTGATACCTGTACCGATACCAATATTGTGACTTTGATACTGGTTCCTACATAACAGCACAAATCTTTTTATTTATTTATTTTTTATTTATTTTTCAGCTCCTAGCCCCTCTGTGCATAACGTAGAGTTTTTCCTGTCTAACATTAGACAGCCAATCACAAACATTATTAGATCTCAGTAAAAGCATGCTTTATGCTTACTGGCTCACTGACGCTGATGAGATTCACTCCTTATTAAAATTGAGTATTGAATGACGAGGCATTTTTTAATACTCAATACTTTAGAGGCAATTCAGTCGGTGCCTAAAAAGTATTGAATTCAATACCCGGCCATACTAATGAGCAACTACAATGGCTTAAAGTGAGCTGGCACACACTCCTGACTTCAGCACACAAAGCATTTTGTAAACTGGAGTGGCCACCGCTGACCAGAATGCTGAAATGGCAACTCTTCTCTAAGCCTTTCTTCTGTAATTATATTTCCGCGGAGCTGCTGTACAAGTCAGCACAGATCTCCCTGTCAGTGACCTCTGTAAATAGCGGTAATAAAGAGCATACTTGTCATTGCGTCCCTTGAAGACAATCCACCTGTCACCAAGTGGCCTGGCCCATCCCCCTTCCTCCCCCCCTGCTCCCCCCCTCCTCATCTTGTTGTTGGCCATTTGCCGGAGCACAGATCAGACGGCTCTTCGCCATGGGTAGTGGTAAGAGCTGGTTGATGGAGCTGGTGTAGATCAGCGTTTCTCTCCCTTTAACACAGCTAGCACTTCCAACAATAGCTGCCTCTGACGGCTTTGCATAATTCATCTTGTTGAGTCTCTCTCCCTTTCCTTCTTGACGCTCCTCTCTGCCTCTTCTCTTTCAGTTTCTCTTCAGTTCTTCTTCTTTTTTCTTTTTCTTGCCTCCTGGCGCTTGGTGAAGGGGAGAGGGAGAACCGGGGGCAGTGTTCCATCAGATGCTGCCTGTTTCCCCCTGACACCAGTGATTTTGGAGACACAGAAGTGTTTGTCTGCAGCACGTTGCCCAGACTCTGTGAATTCTGAATGCCATCTGAACCAGATTGTGTTCGTTCTTTATCGAGGCTCAATGCCTAAATCACTTGGTGCAAGGAACCATTACCTAAAAAATACACAAGATCATCCATTTTTGAGTAGCTGATCTTTCTATATCCCAATTTTTAGTGGATGTGGTCAGATCTATTTTCATGTTGTTTAATTGAGTTGGCTGGGCTTGTAACTATAATTTGAGACTTCTTAATCTTTAAATATGTACAGCCATTGCCCATATCAGAGACTGCCAGGTAAAGGGAAAAATAAAAAAGAGGGAAAAAAGAACAGCAATATCATAACAGTATTTACTGGCAATTACATTTCTGTGGCAGCTATAGCCTTAACCTACTTGGTGACGGATGAGAATATTTTACTCAGTGTGACTGAGGAAAGATAATGAAATCCTGCTCCATCCTAAGTCTCCTATCTCAGAGTATGATGCAGAATATTCACAAGTGGGATAAAAAAGATAAAAATCTTTGATACAGCCACTTCAGATTATTCCATGCACATGGAGATTGAGGCTTCATCCCTTATAGTTTCAGCACATTTAGAACTATTGTGATAAACAAATCACCTAAAAAACTGAGCCAAACTCAGTGTTTTTTTTCATTTCCTTTTCTGTCACTAGTACACCATAGCGGTCAACGTATAATCACCCATTTTGGGTATTATTATAATAACCATTTTATTGTTTGCTTTTGTTGTCTGTGAATTAAATAATAAAGAAAGGCATCCATCTGCCAGCGGCAGGATACAACATAATAAGCTGAGCAGAGATGTTTACAAATGCCATGAATAACCCTTCACCAATTACAGTACAAGTTATATATTCATTGAATTTTAGTGGGAAAAAACACACGCACAGGCATCTTTCTTTTTTTTTTTTTTTTAATATAATTGCTAGTTCTGGACAATCAGAATATAAAAAGCAGTTTTTTTTCTCGTCTGCAGTATCTCCCTCTATCTCAAATGGTAATAGCAAGTTATTCAGCTCCAACGTTTATCTGTATCCAAGACTACTAAGTATTGAACCCAGCTCTTGTCAAAACAGGCGCTCCCTTCCATGTCACGCACCTAATTACACCAGACAGACATAATTCAATGGGCCACAGTTTGCTATTTTCTCAATTTGGTAACACTGCAGTATTATTTCATACGGGTGAGAAAAAGGAAGTAATGATGTCCATGTACATTTGCTTAATTGAGAATCTTGCAAGGTGGTGTCAACAATTGCCAACTAATGCACACTTATAATGAATTGACTCAATGGTGTGCAAAAATAAAATCAACTCCACAGACCTGTGGCAATTTCCAGACAAATCCATGATCGACCCATTGTTACAGAAATACATTAAATTGTGATACCGCAGCTGCATTGTAATGAAGCTACAGCGAAATCACAACGCCACGGAGGGTGAGTGAAAGAATGCAAAAAGAATTCAAATCTTATCTGTCCACAACATAGCTGGTAAATAAAATTAAATAAATAGAAAAATATTGCAGTTATCATATTTATTAACATCAACAGAGGTTCCTTTTTAATTACAATTCTGCCTATCAAATATCAGTCTTGCCTGACGTTCTAATCTGGACATCTGGTGACATTATTGTATCACTTTTGTAGCCTGTCTACGGAGCACTCAGAGAGGGGCTAAAAAGCATTACTCAAAATACATTTGAAATGCTGGGAGCATACAAACCTGGCTACCAGATAAAAAATCAAACTCGGAGAGATATTCAAAAGTGCTGACATTGGGAGTCATTCAAATGCATCTCACATGATTGTACAACAAACTGGCCCTCCCTATTTTAGAATGTGCAATGGGGGGGGATCAGATAATAGTGGCAGACAACGGAAGGATATGAGTGAGAACATCAACACTGCAATGGGAATGCAAGACTACTGTGCTACTGTGACTGCTGGAAAATATAAAATCTGACCAAATAGAGACTTCAACCTGCTGTTGGAATTGTACTAATGTTACAAAAGGAATAAAAATACCCACTTACATAATATAGAATTAGAAGAAATACAAATTACAGCCACACAATGAATAATAGATGAATAAAACAATTATGTGTAAAGTGCAAAATACTTTTTTTTGCACTTTATAGAGAATAATATATTAAGTGTGCTTTCTCTTTAGGCATTATGGTTTTATATAAAAAAAAACACTATACATAAAAAACTGGAGGGTTTTATTCTCTGGTTGTCAGCATTTTAAGAAGTATGTATGTAGGTCATGATGACACACTATCAGAATACAAACTGCAAGTTATTGAAGAAACATCAATCTGAAAATTCACCAACATTGCATTGGTTTCTCTACTTCCAGGGGAGAAACTTGGACAGGCTGTCCTTTAGTGATTGGCTAAGGCCCACTTCTGAATGCACACCGCTCTCCACTGAAAGTCAAAGATTGCTGACCTGTATGCCATAACACTAACTCAAGGCGCTGGTTTTACACTCTTCAATGGTCTGATATTCAATATTTTCTTTCTGGTCACCCTGCTGACAATAAAAAGACAGAATGTGTTGCTGACTGGCTCCCCACATGAACCAGCACCACACGTCCCCACCATTGCTCTGCCTCGCCCGCCAGACTTGCAGCATTCATTCAGCAACACAGAGGTTGCGTCAACAGAATTATTGAGGCCGTCAAGCTTCTGCATCAACTAGCATAGCTGACGCCAAACTTCCCACTGGGCTGTCCAGTGGCCACAAAAGACCAGACCTGAAGCTCTTGTCAGGTTTAGGCTATTCTGGAAACCTCCTCCAGGCATAATGTTGCTTTGTGCGAATATAAAAAAAACTGCAAAAGAAAGCCGTCCCAAGAATATGGCAAGTTACAACACCATGAAGGGCAGAACAAATGTTTTAAGCTTGGAAAGAAATAAAACTCATCAACAATGCATAATATTGACTGGTGAAGACCGATCTGTTGTGTGTTGTAGTTAGTGACAGAAGGTCTGTGCTTTGCTATGTCCTGTAAACATGCAACGTTTCCTGACTTTGAATCTAATGTCTGGATTTCAATAAACTGCACAGGTAGTGAATGAGGGCAATTTTCACAAGCAGAGAGCACAATGCATTTTGATTTTGTTCTCCCTATGACAGAACTAAGTACATTTCTGTTTGGCTCTCCCCACCAGGCTCACCCCAGCACACACAGGGAGAGTTGCACTGTTACAAAGTCAAGCCTACTCCTCAATCTTACCACTTGGTCTTGACCCAGAAAGTCCACCACAGCATGCTGAGCCATAAATGTTAATCTGTAGGTTAAAATGTGAAGCGGTGCTGCTCCCAGAGCTGGACCAGCAGGACAGAATCCTGTGGCTAATTGCAGGTGGCTTTCATCTCAGCCTACTTTGGCAAGAGAGCAGCAGTAAATTTTCAAAATAAAGCCAAGCGCTGTCATTCTTTGAATCATTGCTTTTCTTGATTTAAGTAACCCATACGGAGCTAAAAAAAGGCTTTCCCTCTGCCATCAAACAATCACTGGCACCAGCTGTTTTGTTCGTGAACCCCTACGCACAACAAAATCAACACCAGCACGCCGCACATTGATGCATAAGATGCATGAATCAATTTATGTTATGCACAACACATAAGGTCATGCACTGGAGTCAACAATAGCCATGCAGCGGGTACAGTAGTTGTTCCCTTGAGAACGCACCTCTGTCTCCTTTCCTATCAAAATGCAATGGCAGGTATCACATTATACTATGCAAATATTCGGGGTGAAAAATACTATGTAAATCCATCGTGAGGTTAATAGAAAACTCTATTCATATTCTTAGCCGTTACTCAAGCACTTTGAGGCATCCCTATTTTAATTTGATAAAATATGGTTATGAATTGGGGAAAAGACTACAAATCTGTTTTACATAGTGATTTAAACGCATATATAGTCTTGAAAACTGCTCGCATGCATACCATGTTTTTTTTCTTCTTTTTTTGTCTTTTTTCCCCTCGTGCAGCACACAATGTACTTAAGGACCACAGTGGTAATGCATCAAGTGCTGTCACTAAATATTCCTACTCCAAGCACATTTCAAGAGCATGCAATCCCTTCCCCCCTCTCAAATCCTCGGATGACTTTCAACAATAATTTGGCAAGTTGCAGGAAAAACTTTTTTTTCCCTTCTTATAGCTAGGGTACATTTTGCCACAAGTGTCACACCATTGCGCCAAACCCAAAGAATCCTCGGATTTAAGATAATTAAAAGCACATATGCGAGTCTGTCCGCCGACAGAGGTTTCGCCATCCCTTAGCCTGTTTCTTTAAATTTCTAGAGTACTTCAAGATCCTAAAGGCACGCTTTACTTTTAAGGCAACTATGTATCATAATGTCTGGCTATTCTCATTGGAGGGAAAGGGAAAATGTACTGAGAGAAAAAAAAACAGGTGGAAGAGAGTACAGCAGACAATAGCCAGGCATGCTGTGTGTTAATAGTAACAGATTAGAGGACAGCAATTATGTAAAGTAAATATGACATGGAACCGATCCGTCGAGCCCGGGGAAATGTGGGTAGTTTGTCAGGCTGCATTAACCTTCACATGTTTGCTCTGATGTGTTGAAACAGACAACTCGACCACGCTGTTTGCCATATCAAATGTTATAATTCATAAGGTCATCTTCTGAGCCACTGTCGGCATCAACAAGTAATAAGGAGAGGTTTTATAGGGACATGTCTGTGCATTGACTCTCCCTCCCTATCTCTCAGATCTTAGGAGTTATTTTTACAGACGGAGAGAAGTAATCTAGATTGCCCCTTAACGATCCATAAAACTGTTTAGGGCAGTATTCAAGCCGGCGTTATCCCTAAAGGAGGCAGTTCTCATCACACAGAATATTAAATTCTCCACAGGAATAATGAAAGGGGAAATTACTTAAGGATAGGAACATAGAGTGGCAGTGTTGTGTACACAGTTCTTCTAATATTCCTGAAGTAATTAGATGAGTCTAAGCTCCAAGCGTAGTAAAAAACCACCCCGAGAATGCCCTTCTCTCAGCTGCATCAGAAATTGTAGTCACCTGCTTTGATTAGCTTTGATTAAAAAGCAATGAAGTTCAAAGCTGAGGAATTAGGCTAAAGCCTCAATAAAAGGGTGACAGCACTACATGTCTCAGTGCTAGATGTGCAAGCAACTCCTTCATTCTGGCACAGTGTATACCAGTCAATTTCAGTGAGTTTTTGCTTTTTACTGTGGAGCTGTGCAAAAATGTTTCAGTATCCTAATGTTTACTGTTCTCACTGAGAGTACTTCTAAAGCGTGTAAACACAAGACTTCATTTATCGGGATTCTGTGGCAGTCACCAAAACATTGCCATAGATCGTGATGTCTGATTAAGGAAAGTCAGTTTAAATTACTGCCCATGCATTTGAGAAAAAAAAAGATAATACATGCTGTACTAGTGCCCTACAACAAAGCCACATGTTCAATATCGCCCAATAAGTGTAAGTGTAATGCCTTTACAGGCTGGCACAAGGAAGACAGACTGCTGTTACTCTCAAGGTTTGGAGATGTTTTTTTTAGTTCTCATGTGGCCCTCTAAACACAGCCAAAGGCTAAAATTAGGAGAAGATCAATCATATGCAAACAAATATTTCACAAGACACTTGCCCCTTTTCATTGAAGTAAACTCAAACGCCATTTTGTCTCTGATGATGAAAGTACGCAATATGATTTGCCTCAACCTCTGCAGTTCCTCAACAGCACTCGGGATCATAGCCATACATCACTTGTCCTTCTGGGCTATCATGTGGACTCAGATGCATGTGTTTGCAAATGAAATCAGATCAACATCTGGCTTGAGCACTAAGACAAGTCACCATGTTATGTAGCAGAGATACAATAAAAAGGTGGAAATGAACCCAGTTGAAGTCTTAACTATTTCGTTTAATTACCAGCACTTCCAAAACCTCATGAAATTATACTTACTATATGGTAAATTACACATTGCATTGGTTGTCAGACAACCTCCCCGCTCCCCTAATGCAGAAAATGCAACCCAAAAGTTGCAGATTCCGCAGGCGCATGTCTGACCCAAGATGCTCTGAATCCCTCTAGCAAAGACAACCATCCTAGAGGCCTCTTTCAAATTCATTCAGTGGCTCTGATGAAATTGATTCTCCTCTTTCACCTAAGGCCAAAACCATAAATATGCTACAGTTCAGCAAGTGTGTGTGTGTGTGTGTGTGTGTAAGCACTTGACATATTAGTGGATTGAGCGGGTTATCTCTGCAGGTGCACCCCAGTAAAGCTTTCTGGTTTTTATATAGCATTGTATGTGCAGATAGATTCACTTATTGGAACAAAGCCATCCCAAGGTACCAGCTCTTGGTCAGAGGTCTTGAGGAGGGCACCGAACTGAGAGATGATGGAGACGGGGAGGAAGATTATGTTTAAATAGTTATGGCTGAGGAAAAAATTGACTGCACAGTAACCTGCAGAAAAGCAGCAAGAAAAAGATGTTCTCCCCTGTCCCCATTTTTACATGACATTTAAAAATATCCAAGACTTACAAAACTATTTGGAAGCACAAAGTGAAAACAAATATTTTCCAAAGCACACTAGGTGACTAACTGCATCTTTTTGACTGTTGAACTTTAGATTAGGATGTATTTCCAAAATTTATAATAGGTTACTGGTGTGAAAAGGGGGTTATAGGAGCCCGGCCGGTTTCGCCTCCGCATCTTGTCATGGGACTCGGAATAGTGCAACAGAGCGTGCAGTCCAAATCGGTGACATCTATATAGAGCAAAGAATAAAAGCACTAACAGCACACTGACCTGCACGGAGCTTCGGCGAGCCTGTCCGATGCAGCGGCACATAAACTTCCAGCGGTGCGCTTTAGTCCAAACTTGCAGGCAGCAGTGTGCACAGTGCGTCGCGTTGATTTGGCCTCATAAATAGTGCAATTTGGCACTGTTGGAATTCTTCAAAGACACCTTTTCCAAAATTCCACAGGAACGCTGTTGGCTTGGTAACACGTAGATGCCGACCGTGCACGACTTGTGCGAGGATGTTGTGCTGCGTGCTGGAGTCAGGAGCAGCTAGAGCTTCAGCTGCCAGCTCCGTGTGAAACGTGTCTCTGCTCATACAATCTTCCTCCGTCCTCCCCGTGGCTCAGCGCTCAGCCAATACTTCCAACAATGCAGTTGTCCCTTTTCAGAAGGTAACACCGTGTTTGTTTCCTGTCGCCCAGCAGCGATGTAGGATGATCTTCTTTCTAATTTCTTTAATTTTTTTTTTTTTTCAAAGAAAACTCAGACTGGGTTGGTAAGGATGCGCAGGCTCACCAGCCGCTCAGCTGCTCCATTGTCCGATAAGCACTTGTCAGCTGATAAACTGCGCATCCTGTAGCTTTCCTCAACGTCGCCTTAGGTCTGCCTATCGGCACCGGTGTAGGGCTGCAGGCCATAGGCTACACATGAAAGAGGCTCACCTATGAACTCCAGCCGGTGTGCAACATGCAAATAGCTGTTCTATTATTAGGAGAAACAAAATACGATTCATCTTATAAGCTCCCTACAGTATATGACGAGCCTACAGCAGTTTGATAACTGACGTATTTAGCCTACTCACTTGTGTCTCTACAGATGCCTTTTTTAATTATGAATATCAAACACACTAGGTCACTGAATATCACAATAACAATCTACCAAATAAGTTTAATGTTTGTAATCAGTTATATGCTAGAAAAATCCAAACATTCCTTATAAAACCAGTAGAGGTGGATTTACTCTGAGCTACATCCTGCCCTCAGCCTACCTGCCTGTGTTCCCTCAGCCTGCTCTCCTCTCCTCTCCTCTCTTTTGTATTGGGGAAGCTGTTCATTAAGCTGACCTATGTCGCGTGCTGCCATATAATTGGCTAACTCTCAAATCTCCGATGTCTCACCTTCAGTCTGACAAAAGGAAAAAAGGGAAAAGCAGACTGATGTACATGGATTATTTCTTACAGATGACGAGCAACTAAGGTTTATTCAAGCTGTTAATTAAACTGTTAGATAAACAAGAAGGCCTAAACGACTTGTTCAAATTAAAACGTTGCATTCTAGACTGGCTGCCGAATAAATATTGATTAATATTGTTTTTGCTCCGTCTGCCATCTGTACTGGAATGTATCAGTTGCAGCATGAATGTGCAATAAATATGCACAATTTGATTTCTATCAACCAAACCTTCAAGAAATGTTATTCTAATGCATATCATTTTCAGATGCTGTCCCCATGTCTTTCACATTAACACAACATAATGGGGGCATGCTTTGAGGGTTTTGATAGGCTGATTTTAAATACAGAGTCAAAGTTCTTCAGTGTTTTGCAAGTGTGAAAACTTCATCTTGATGAGCTCCAGTTAAAGAAATAGTACACATTGCCTTAGGTATTTTTATTTACTTTGAATAAGCTTTGTGATTGAAGAAAACATTTGTGATGCTATCTCATAGTCTTCAATGATAGCATTTAGAGGACGTACTGCGTAAAGCAGAGTTGCATTAATTACAAATGCAACAGCCCACTAATCTCACTAGAAAGGCATTTTCAGGGAGAGTCATTTTGGTTCTAAGGGAGAGAAAAGAGAGAAAAACTAACAATGCCAATAGTAGATCACAGACCTTGAAGCTGGTCTGCAGGCCCCATGGCTCAATAGGGTGCCAACTACTGCAGCTCTGGGCACTTTTTTTTTTTAATCCCCTTCTTGAATTTAGCCCACGTTCGACCACATGCAGTGATGAAGTTATCACTGAGGACAGCTTTTCTCCAAGCAAAATCAGGCCTGGCCTTCAATGCTTGATTCTTCTATTATTCCCGGAACACATCAAAAACCTGCCACCATCAAATGGCGTTATCTGCATGAAAGGCAACTGCCCAACAATCTATCTCCAACTCTGCCATTCAATCTTCAGTGAAGGGCATGTAAAAAAGAGGGGAAAGAAAGGAAGGACATAAAAGAGGAGAGGAAGTCTTGTAAGGGCTGCTGAAGCCATACCCCTCCCTCTTTCCTCTTCTTCAAGTAAAACTCCTTTTTTCCCATTTCTGTAATATTTTTGGGGGCTTTTCAGAGAGACTGTACGTAGAAGTTACTAAGCAACTATTCACAAATTCTTTCCACATGGTTATTTTAAGTTTAGTGAGTTGATGATAGATTAACAGTCTTTCACTTTCTTGAACCAAAGAAAATATCTCTGTCTTCTGTTTAACCCTTGTGTTGTTCTTTCAACCAAAATACCCCCAAATAACATGGATGGATGTATTTAAGAAGAACCAATAGAATGTTCTTTGCAGGTAATTCCTTAATAATTGATTACTTTCATTGTATTTTGGATGTTTTATTCAATTTAATAGCATTTGAAAAAAAACAATTTCAATAGTTTCAAAACAGCATCTTGACTTAACCTTGTCTGTAATCCACTCACCATCCTCTGATCTTGACTATTAGTCAAACTAAATCATAATTTCTGCTTTTTTTAACAAAACAAATTGCTATAATGTCATTTAAATTAAAAGTGAATTAAAAAGTGACATAAACATAAAAAATAAATAAAATGTTTTCTTAATACAGCCAGTCTTTAGTTTGCATTGTTATACAGATTCCCTTCTTTGAGACCTTCTGTAAGGCATTCATTTCTCTCAGTCACACTCAGTTTGTGTCGGTGCAGCCAACTGTGCCCTCTATTGGAGGCCCGACACTTTCAACACCTAAATTGAAAGACTAAGGCTGGATCCCATTTCTCCGTCTTACCCCTTCCCCTTCATCTTACCCCTAGTCCTTGGCCCTCAAAACCGAGTGGTAAGGGCTAGGGGTAAAAACATACCCGTATGAAATGGGACCCCGCTGGGTTAGACACACTTCCAAGATGCCGTCTGCAAGTGTGTCTATGTCAATTGCATGGGTTTTTGCCAGCAGTGTCATATGTATGTATCTATTTCTTTTATGTCTATTTTGGTGGTGGTGGTGCAGAATTTCTCATCTGCGTAGGCTACTATTTAGGTCTGTGTGCAATAAATATTTTTATACACACTGCATGGTGTGTTGTATATCTGTTTCAGTTATCACTGTTTTGAATGTCACTGATGTTCAGAAACACTTTCTTTGTTAACAAAAATCTGTCTTTATTGCCCAATAAAGTAAACATAACAGGCAAAAACATTATATAAAATATATTATATTACAGAACCATTATCAACTATTAGAACCATAACTTACATGTCACACACATAAAAAGGCACTCAGATGTGTAAAACTCAAAAAAGAGACAAAACCACAAACAAACAAAAAAAACTACAGCTATTCAGAAATTCCAGACCACAGTCTGGTGTCCTGTATCATGACCAACAACAATGTACAAGTGCATGAACAGGAATTGATTACAAGTGATTACAAAAATACAGTACAGATACAATAATTAATGGCTACAACATGAACACATGACTTACTCCCGTAGTTGCTTTGCAGCATATTTTGATATAAGAAACTTCTGCTCGTTTGAGACCGAAAGCAGATCAGCTGCTGTGTGTCCTCCAGCATCCCTGTGTGATACAGGACGGTATATATATAAAGCATGTATCGATGTCTCTAGCACTTAGTGTTGTGCACTGATATCAAACAAAATTTGCTGCTAATGGCATGTCTACAATGACTCCAGGCATTGTAGATATGCATGGAGTCCATTCAAAGCAGAGAAATGCAGGACTGTTGTACAAATCAGCAATGCAACGTTATCCTTAGCGCTAGCATTTGCGTAGCCAGCTAGCAATTTTTTAAAACTTTAAAATTAAGAACAAGATTGCAAGTATACATGTACAGGACTGTATAGAGCACAAAACAAGACTGTCATAATTTTTAAATCAACTATTTAAGCAAAAAATACTTACATTTATGGGTCTCTCTGGTCGCCATTGTTGCCGGCTGCGTAGTGTATTCTGGGTACTCCTTACTTTCAAGTAAGCTCACCCTAAGGGGTATCTACCCCTTCCCCTTAGCCCTACCCCTCGATCAAAATGAGTATTGGGACAGCCTTTACTCTCCCGTTAACACGCAAAACTAAGGAGAAGGGGTAAGGGGGAGGGGTAAGATAGAGAAATGAGATTCAGATTAAAGCAAAGTGTAATGGGTGTGTGCATACAGTAAACAACTGTGTTGTGCATGATGAAAAGAAAACTTGCATGAGATTAAGCATTTAACAAAATACAGCTTTGCATCAAACAAATGGCCCACAGACAAGTTATAGATTGATATAGTTTCTGAAAAGAATAAACATTTATCAGTACAAACATGCAGCGCTTGATTCATGCAACCTGTAGTGCAGCACCTTCTTTAGACTTGTAGCTTAAATCAGCAATTATCACTAAAATTAAATGCAGGAACATACTACTCTATTATTTGCTGCATTTGCTTTCCAGGCTACCTATGACTGGCAGGGAGTGTGCCTGAATACACAAAACATGAACCAGAAACTTCACCATTGAAGCCCAAGAGCATAGCATACATTAAAGAATAAAAGCCCCTATCTCAGTTCAGCTCCGTATATCTTACACATGTTCAGTATCGGCAGAGAAAACAGATGGGCCACACCACGGGGACAAAGAGACCTATGGACATTATAAAAAAAGCAGCACTGACGCATTATGCATACACTTTTCCTGTGCATGCAGGAACTTGTCCCCAAGGGGTCAGACAGCGAGTCTGTTGCGTACAAAACTGTGTCTTGTCTTGTTTGATGTCTGTTCAAAGAGCAAAAGTAACAATACATGCATGCTCTGTATATGTGCCGAGCATTATATTCACACTGTAAAGGCTATTGCCTTTCGATAGTCTAGTATTGTGTTCGGCAAACTAAACGGACATGTATAAAGGGATTGGACAGAAGTTCCCTTTTCATGTGGAAATGAATCTCTTCCAAAGGGACAAAAAGCTTTCACCCTTAGTTATACAGTGAGGATTTTAGGGAAGCACCTTTTTCCTTTACATCTGAAGGGAAAAAAACATTAATTTAACGCCAAAAAAGAAAGTTTTATGACAGGCAATATCAACAATTCTTACAAATGAACTATTTTTCAAAGATAAAGGAAGTTTTAGCTTTTGCAAACATGTCTCAGATTTATTCCTGACCAAAATCTTTCATAGTTGTCAACAGTAGAGGAGGATGGAGATGGATGCCTCTCTGCCAAGCTTTTAAATCTCACAGGGCACGTTGAAATGAGGTGGGAGGTCCTTGGTTTTCTTCTGAGGCCATTCTCTGAACATTTCTATTGATTGTGGGTCGCTATAGCACCACCAAGTCAAAAGAGGAAACTAGAAAACCTGAGAAACCCGAAAGCTAGAAAAGCAATTTTAAAAGGTATTTAAAAAAACTCACACCAAACAGATCAATATAACCTTGTATTATCTATAGAAATGTGGGTTTGCTTAGAACATATGTTGATTTTATGTACGTCGTTTCAAATAAGCTCTTTCATACTCACATCACATTTATGCTTTTGAATTGAATGAAGAACAAAATCACAAAATTAGTTTTCAATTTAGTGATAATAAAAGAAACTCACCACTCTTTTTAAATAAGTGGGTAAAAAGGACTTGCAGTAAAATGAAATACCATTTAAAATATCAAACCGGCTCAGTGTCATCCTAAGTCTTTCACATGCAGGGACAGAGTCAAATGAAAGAGACGTGATGAATCAAAGCTAGTGGTGGGCCTCGATAAGTACATTCAGTTCATTTGAAAAGCTTAACCAATAAGCAAAGAGGGTAGCGTCCAGAGATGAAACACACTTTGTCGGACCATGAGGAGTATGACAGACAGTAGCAGAGTGCCAGCAGGGGCTGACGTATTTCCTTCTTCAGTTAGTAAAGGTTAAATGTGCATTTTATTGTCATTTCTTAGCATTTACATACATAGAAACAAAATGTGTTCTTTGCATTTAACCCATCCTATACACTGGAGCAGTGGGCAGCCACAGTGCCGGGGGACACATTCCAGTTCTTTTGCCAGCGACTGTAAGTAGTTGATCAATTCTGATATATTAGTATAAAAGTTGATGTCTTTGGATAAAACACTTGGCGTACTCCTCAGTAAGCACTATTCCACTTTGTTGACATAAAATCTTTGCAATTGTCATTTTTCAATTTGAGAGAAGTTTGGCACATGGTCTCCAAGGTTAACATTGTGAGTTATGAGTGAATGAAACAAAATCCAACTCTGGAATTAATTTCCTTGAAAGTTTGATCAATAGTATAACATTTTGTATCTACAGTATAATCTTAATCTGTCACGTCCAGCTCCCGCTTTTATTTTGTATTTTGTTTGTATTCATGGACTTCCTGTTTTATTTTAAAATTCACTGTTTGTCTGCCTTACAGGTCATTTGTCTTCCCGTCCTTGTTTGTTTTCCCGCCTATATGATTACCTTTCCTCGCCCTAAAGTGTATCACCTGTGTGTAGTTGTCTTCCCCAGTCCCAGACTTTTGTTTTGTACCTTCGACCACGTCTACTGCTTGCCAATTTTGTAACATAACCAAAAGGTTAGCTTGGGGAAATGGAGTACATTTCTCTCTACAGCTATAGTTTACTAATCAAAAAAGGCAAACATTTGATTTGTTTTTCTACTTAATTGCACCAACTGCACATTACATCACTTGGAAACTGAATTTTTGTAGACTGGCTCATGGCTTTGTACATAAAGAGGTTTACTACTATTTGTGTGTCCAACTCCACAGGTTATATAGTACCAGCCATACTATTTTTAGGTTTTAGGTATTATTTTTCTCTCTGTGTCTTTGTCTTGAGATGCATTGCCGTACCTTGCAATCAATCTTCAACACGTAAAAGTAGGCTATATAGAATAGGCAGAATCATGTTGTAGCAAACAGCAATGTGGAAAACAATGAAAGGAAAAACCTTTGCTTTATAAAATGACTGTATACAAGTGGAGCATACTATGGAAAAAAACACTTACATGCTATGAAATCCATAACTAACTTTCTAGAAGTCCCACATTCACTGGTTTGTATTTAAAGCTTGAGATGGATAAAGTTGGTGGTCATCCAGTCTGAGGACTGAAGTGTTTACCTGGTCAACTGCCACGGACACACATCACCTCCTGTCACGTTGTAAACAACACAGACATTAATAAGTAGAGCGTAAGACACTGAACAGCTGCTGTTGTCTGTCAAGCACAGTATTGCTATTCTACGCATCGTACTATAATCTCTACCAGTTTGACTTGACTCTCTTTTCTCTGTCAGTTCAGGCAGAGTGGCTAAATCACTGTTGTAAAAAAATATTTATATGTTTATTTATTTTATTTATTCAAAACAAATGTATGTTTCCTGCTGCTTCCGTGTAACTAGTAGAGCTAGACCGGTATACCCCATGAGCTGATATTAACTCATTGTTGATATATTGTGAGCACTGAGAAGTTAATTTGTTAACTGGAAAATTGTCCTGCTTAGTATGTATCTTGGTCACAATAATAAAGAAAAAGATCTGTATAAATATTATTTGCCTATGTTCTGTTAATTAAAAAAAAAAAAAAAAAAGACTGCTAGCTAATATGAGATAGTTCTAAATGCCAGATATCAATATTAGCCTCATAAATCGAGTATTGGTCCTGCTTTGGTATAGCAAAGCATTTCATGAAAGTGAGTCATATGTTTTACACTTTTCTTGAAGTAATTGGTGCCCTGACATCTAGCATGCAGTTAGATGCATGAACATTGGACATTGGTCACACAGGGATTTAGATGTTGCACCAAAGACCAGTTTGATGGACAGTAGACTAAACCCTCACTCTGTCTCACCAAACTGTACATTTCCAGGGACACCTGTCAACCTTAAAGAAAAACCTTTTTCAATAATCATACATCAAACCTAGACTCCCATTGCCAGACCCTCCTCCAACAGCACTGCAGAGGAGGGTCTAACTACTCCACACAGCATTATGGGATGGGAGAAAAACATACTCTGTTAATTACTTGAAACCAACCATTGCACTGTGTGCTGAGCATACTTCCACTCTCACATTGTTGAATTGTAATAAAAGCTGTGTCAAGCCCATCTTAGCGAGTCCAAGTCAATTTCAAGACTAAAGACCAGAATCCTATTCAATGCTGAAATAGTTATTCAGTGTGTTGGATTGCAACATATTTCATGAAGTCACACTAAAATGAGAAATTACATTGTGGCATTTCTCCCCATACATCTATTGGACAACCATTGTCAGAAATTGAAAGCATATTTGTGTGTATTTGAACAGGAAAATCATGTTACTTTCCTTAAATATGAAATCATAAGTGGTGGCTTAATTGTAAACCAGGAGGCATACATTAAAACCAGAAATACTAGTACAGACATTTGCTCAATCCAAGTTTTATTTAGTTTGATTAATCTTGGTTTTATCCAAAATCTATTTTTTTTCAAAATACAGACTGATAACCAATACATTTATTTGGAAAAACACATTAATCAAGACACATGGGACTGTGTGTTGTCTTCCATTACCATTAAATCAAACTCTTCCTTACTGAAAGGACATTGGTTTATGAACCAAACCACCATCCCCGGTGTTGTGTTTTGTACCAACATCCTGTTTCAATCAAGGACCAGGGACCAATTCAAAGAGTCCCTCATTTTGAAATACCTCACAGTAAGGAGGCCAGATGATCTCAAAGTAATTGCAGATAATGTAGCTACACCTCTGTCTCATAGAGGTGTACAGAAATTCCTCTCAGAAAATGTTGGATAAAAACGCCTGGAACCAGAGGCCTTTTTATTGAGTCTGAGTTTAAAAACACACACCTCCAGAAAAGACATTTCTGCTTTGTTTTCTATCTGGCCAGAAACAACTTGCCTTTGGTAAGTTTGTTATGGTGATGATAAATTGGTTAAAAACTCAGAATTTAATAGTGTGTTTATAGTGTGTTTACAAGAGTAAACTTTGATTTACTGTATCAAACCTTACAAAAAGCTTACGATTATGGCTTATTAGGGAGAGAGTATTATTCACAGTCTGCCCCTTCATGTCTGGGACTGTGTGAACATTACTGGTTGCGGGGAGGGGGAGGGGGGGCTGAAGATTTTTTTTCACTTCAGTACAAAGCTTCTTTGGACCCTTTCCTTCTTTGAATGAGAGAAAAGCTGCCTCAAGCTCCCCTCAATATCTCTTAAGTAATATAACAGTACTTAATGTGTACAGGTAATTTTGCTATTTATAACTAAAAGTAAAC
Source organism: Etheostoma perlongum (assembly GCA_026937815.1). Classification (NCBI taxonomy): domain Eukaryota; kingdom Metazoa; phylum Chordata; class Actinopteri; order Perciformes; family Percidae; genus Etheostoma; species Etheostoma perlongum. The sequence goes on from CM049380.1 coordinate 25,455,174, forward strand.
AGGATAGAAGATGGTGTAATTAAACAATATGTTTATGGAATAATAACTTTCACATAGGCAACAAGTAGCACATTAGAAGTGTAATAAGCAATTGGCAAAAAATTACGGCAAAAGGACGTGTCCTGTTTACCAAATATTCTATCCATTCTTTTTTTAGCCCCATTTTTTTTTAATACATTTTGCTTTACTGTATTTTGGCTTTCTGTTAAGATGCAGTGTGAAGTTCATTGGAAAGCTGCCACAATATAGTGATAAATAACAGTTAAGTCACTAGAAAAAACTCCCACAATATCCCATAAAATGTAGACTACCCTCCCTTAAGCGAAACAAGTAAAAAAAATAAATAATAACTCTCCTCCTTTTATGCACACCACCCCCTCCCAATAACTTTAGTACCATCCCTTAATCAGTTTATAGTTTATAAGCCAGAGCGTATAAAACACAGCCTGTCTGCTGTAATTGTCCCAGTCTCTCTTAAAGTGGGATTGGGGCGACGATACGCGGGATCTTGGTTTTTGAAAGAAATGTCAGCTCTAAACTGTACATTTCAACATCCAACAAATCCCTCGTGCTACTGATATGAACGAATGAGTACAGTCTATCACAACAGTACAAAGCATTTGTATCTAATAGTTTGAAATGCAGGAGATAAATTAAATTGGGATTTAGACAGTACAAGCAAGACCACCTTGTAATAAAACCCTGGTTTGCAAGTAAAAGTGATTCTGATCTAATGTTAGCTAAGTACACCATTACGCTCTCCCCAGCTGGTTATTGCACTTAGTGCAATAAGCAATAACATTCACTCCGAGAGGACTTGGTTAAACGTAGGCAACTTTTGTGTGCTAAAAGTGCCAGGTTAAGAAAACAGCAGTGCGTTTATCAAAGCCTGAGTGAACGCTACTGTACTCCAACACAGGGCTAATGAAGAGATATGTCCTCCATTACAGGGCCATACTCCTGCTGCAGCGATTAAAAAACTCTCCAGAGGGGCTGTATCACAGGCTTTCATTGAATCTGGACCTCTGCAAATCTTCATCTCCTGCACAATTTTTATAAATCGAAGTCTAATGAGCACAGTTGACATAACTATGATTTATTGTCTCAGAGGGTTAGCAATTTCACCACTGCACTGTAAATTATGAATGTCAAGGGTTTAATCATATTCATATATATTCTCAACAAGGGGAATATGATGTGTCACGTGAGTAAAAGGGCTTACATGTCTCTCTCTTTCTCTCTATTTTTATTGTAGGTGTGTTACTTGCAAACATGCAGAGTACTAACAAGCTCCCTGAGGTGGCCTGATATTGTTGAAGGCGAGTACAGAGCAATATCTTTTACCAGGGATCTCTTTGGGACACACTTCAGTGTGTTGTGGCATGCTGCTCTATTACGATTTCTCTGTCTTCAAAGACATAATTACTATAACGACATTGTTGATATTATGTGCGTAATTGGTAGTTTAGCATTGACATTGTATTTTAGTGATTCATTTTTATGTTTCTATACACTGTAGGTTGAACAGTACACAATGGGAAGATTTAATTAGAAATGGTATGCCATATGTTTCATCACTTCACAAATTATTTTTCAGACATTACGTGGCCTCTGTGAGTTATTAGAGACGTTTTAATTCAGGATCAGAAGCAGTGGTTTTGAGATCGAACTCCTCTTTTACAAACTGGAATCAAGACCCCATTCATCGATAGCCTTTCATCTTCCTCCCAGTCTTTGACCACTCAACAACACCGGCCACTTACAATTAGCTTCCCCTTTCACCTTAACTCTCAAGGGGGTCCGCTGTTGAGCTGTGGACTGCAATGGATGGTGTACAACAGACCTACAGTGCTCGGCCATTGTGAGAGCAAAGCAAGCATTGATAACAGCCTGTAGAACTATTGACATGATAACATTTCAGTCCGCTAGGCCACAGCAGCACTGAGCTGCAATAAATTGAGATGAATGATCAGTCGATGACAATTTCCATAATCGTTACACCTTCCGTAATTCATCAAGGTAATGATACCGGTGTCCCTAATGTCACATTTATTCCATTTTGTGCACAGCGGCAGGCGCAGAGCAAGCCCCCCCCACCACTCCCTTTCCAAAAGGATTGATTAAACACCAACTGCTTTTCGCTCCTGCTTGTGAGTGGAAGAAGAATGTGTTATTTGACCAAAAATAACAATGAAGGGGATGGGAAATGCAATCTAATTCCTGCTCATTCAACTTCCTCTCTCTCTCCTTCAGTGACAGGTAAACAGGAGGCCATTAGAGTTCAGTGCTGGCATTGTTTCCAAACCAGGGGGCAAAGAGAGATCTCTGCTTCCTGGCTCTCTGGAACACATCAAGATTCATCATTTCCACATTTCTCGTCTCCTTTTTCCCCTCCACTCATTAATGACAAAGTTCATCTTTGACAATTATTCATCATTTTTTGGCAAACGATAGCGGTGTAAACGAGCGCTCTGATTCTATTACAGACTCAGTCATATGAGATTAATTTCCTGGCTTCTGTGTATGTTGCATATTGCTGCAGACATGTTTGCACACCTTGACAAAAATAACAATTCCATTCACAGAGGTGGTAAACAAGGTCTGATCATTTTTCAAAATACAGTTTCCATTCAGTCCAAAACTACGCTGCAACTCTGTATTCATTTTCTGCTTTGAGGCTCTCATTAAAGAAAGTACTACAAAGAGCTACAGTACTGTATGTCATCTGTCAATAACAGTGAGGGAGTGCTTACATTCTAAAGACAGTGAGGATCGATAATAAACTCAGCACCACTGCTGTCTAGGTTTCATTAAGCCTGTATAGACTACAAGCATGTTGAAATCATCAATGCTGACACAATAAAATCATTGAATTACAATGTGGCAGAATAACCTAATTAGATTCATACAATGTGAGAAACCGTAGAGACTAATTAAGCTAGTGCAAACCTCTTACTCATTTTTTAACTTTGATTTTGCATGACTTGTGCAGTATTGTATGGCACTGCACTACTGTTTTCCATAATGCCGCATTATCGAGGTTGGGCAATAATTCCGTATTATCATTTGGAATCTTATTGTGCTTTTATGATCATATTATCTTATCATTTGTACATAATTACGTAATTTAAATGAATGATTCCAAGCAAACTGTAATTAAAAACTAACAAAATGAATAGTTAGTGGAAAACAGTTAATCGCATTTAACATCTGTTTAATAAGTTTAAGTAAGTTTGCACACATTCCCATATAGTCATATTGATTATAGCAAAGACCAAAACTGGATTTTTGAGGCCACTACTGATATTGATATTTGAAGCTTTAAAAATCTAATAATGCTATAATCGGCCAAGATTCTTCTTCTCTTTTTCTTTTACATGAACACATGATATGACAAACATTTTTGATCATTTCTTAAATTTGGTTATTAAACATACTGAGCAGGACATTTTACAATTGAAAAGTAAACTTTTAAGTGCTCTCCGGTGGACAAACTAAAGTAACGGCATAACCGTTTCTAAATTACCTCAAACTTGCAGTAGGCCTACTTTCATTTCTCTCTTAATGGCCGGCAGTACTGATATATCTGCAACCAGCAACTACTGTCTGATTGAAAATGGCAGAGCAGATTCATCTATCAGTGTTTATCATTTATAACCAGACATTTTCTCTTACAAATATTGTGATATTACTTTCAGCCACAGGTCTCATGAGCATGTCAAGTAAAATAATTTAACTCAAATAATACATTAAATTGAGAATGACCGATGTCTGGGTTAAGCATGTTTTATATATTATTGTTTGTGTAGCCGTTGTGTAATATTATGTTTGGATCCAGAAGACCACAAATACCATTCATCTTCTGAAAATGCAACACCACATCAGAGCCCACATACAGCATACAAAATGACTGACTGGCTGGCTCTTTGGGAATTATTATAATTCATTTTTCAGCTCTGGTAGACTGTTACTTTGACCCATCACTTATTCTCTCTGCGTCTGTGAGTATAAATTTTTTCCCTCTGTTACTTCTGCTAGCTCTCCTTCTATAAGTCTCTTCCAAGCTTTATTTCCATTATTGTTGTGGCTTTCCTTCTTCGTTTGAATATAATCCACCAACCTTCATTATCACTATCTCATGTTTCCTATGGACAACACCACATTTATGTAAATTCCCTACACACCTGAACATTTCAATGTGTCACAAAGGTATTACATTATTACTAACCTGTATAAGAGCCTTCTGACTTTCCACTTGCTATTTCCAGTGAGGCAAGTGTGAGTGGGTGTGTGTACAGAATATCTTCCCCTAAGGCTCAAGCCTTCACATAAACACTTGATTGACATGGTATTGATTTATCTCTCCAAATCCTAAGACAAACTGTCAATACAAAAGTCTTAGGAATAGCAAACCAGGATCAGATTTAGTGGTGATGGACACATTTTGGAAATGGTAGACAGTGCAGGAGCCATTTTAGAGCAGCTGAGGAATAAGGAACAGTTCCATTAGAAATAGCCGTGCACCGGGAACTTAAGTTTACAAAAAATAAAATAAAATTACCTCAACATCGTTCATAGATGAAAAGAACTTTCACAGTGGCTTGGTTGAACACTACAGAGCAAGAGCAGCGGGGAGTGGATATAATTGAGCTGAAATTGGTCTCCTATGGCAATGATACTTTGTTCAATCTAATGCTCTGCAGTGATTGGATGATCAGCTCTCTCATCCCTTCTCTTGAATAGAGGTTGAAAAGATGCCCATCTAATAGGTTGCATATCATAAAATCTTTGATAGAAGACATAATTCCTGCTTTAAGGGATAACAAGATGTTTTCATCGGCTAGTCAGACCAGAACATAATGCTTTGAATACTAACTGAAAGCCATGTCTACAACAATTTACTTTACTAATTTGCGGAGTGAACTTTATAGCATAACATTATGTTATTATGCATTTAGTAACAAACACGTGTACAGGAAGACATACACCCTAAAAATGTAGACTTGTGTTTCTGTTCTGTAATTTGCATTACACTAGAGCAAGCCTAATGTTCTTATGTGAGGCAGAAAATCAAACTTGTTTATATATATATATATATATATATATATATATGCTCTCGACTTGAACCAGAGTTTCAATAGAGTAATCAATTCATCATGCATCTCTTTTGGATCAATATCTACATGTGGGAGTGCACAAAGCAATGCTTGCAGGGGTTCCACTGTTGTCTTCAAAGATACAGAGCCATTTAAAGGAGAGAGGAGATGAGCCTTCTAAATAAAGGTCTTTCTGTTTTTTTGTATTAAGGTAATGGTGTAGGTTTGGCCAACAAATGTAAGTGTTAAACCCTGTATAAGCCCCTCAACAGCTTTTGAATATCATATGTTCTGCCGTGTAGATTCCCTTGTATTCGTCAACACTGAAAGCATTTTGATAGAACTGTATCCAATGTGATTTAAAACATGAGCCACAAGCTATTTTCAGCCATTGCAATAAGGTTAAATGTAGCATAAGTGACAGTTGCAGTAGCATTTACGTAAAATAGCGGCATCATCGCTATAATAAATTTTATTATCTGGATTTAAAAGATTAATAACCCCCCCCTAGAGAAAGTTTCTCATCATTGTTCATCATTAGTCCAGTATAGCTAATGCATTCTGGGAGTTGGTCTGTAATGTGTGAGATCGTGTTTAAATTTACACAAGGTGTCCTGATAGATATAAAAGAATATATATTTTTTTGGTAACAGGGACTTTTGTCCTGAATCCGATGCTTCTCAGTTTGAGGACAGCAATCATAAAATAGACAAAGACACCTCGGAGTGTTTTTTCTTGCTTTCATATCACAGAAAGAATGTTACGAGGAAATTTCATAAAGTTAATTACAATTTAGTCATACACCGCCAATATTTATAGTACTGTAAATTGCTGTGTGTATTTTTGGTCATGTTTTTCATATTTTCACAGGATCACAAAAAGTCTATAAAGAAACCAAACTTCTTTTCTATCTCTTTTCTTTCATCATCGACATCCTCCAACGGCCATCACATAAATGTCGCCTACAAGTGCATGTAAACTTTTGACTGTAACTCTGGTGGTGTGGTGGTGCTATAATCAGTCAGCAACATGTATTTAAGCAGCAATGATGTGTACTTGTTTTGTATTTTGGGTTCTATGATGTTTGATGCAATGTTTTTTTTGTGCTCCAAAGAGAAGGTGAAACAGTCAGATAAAAAGTAAGCGACTGTGCTGGTGAGTTTGTCGCTCGACTGACTGACATTTCTCATGATAAATTTATGGCAGTCACAAGGCTGAGTGACTCTCTGGGTGTGGGTTAATTTGTCAGGAGGCCTACTAAGCTATGAGTGGTGGCACACTGACAAAGCAAAATGTCACCATTTCATTGTAGGAGAGAGAGAAATAGGCCGTGAAATGGCTGACTCTTTTGGTCCGGCATTCAGAACGTGATACCCGAGATATGCCATACTCACCAAGCCATGTCTTAAACGGGGGGGAGTTTGGGTTCATCTATTTTCAACTGCACTCTTTGTAGCCTCTGATGATCAATACTGGTGTGAGTGAGTGTGTGTGTGTGTGTGTGTGTCAGTTTGCTTTCTTCTAAACTTTTTTAAATCTAAAGTACTAGCTCATTCTTTTACTCCAGTATTTTGCAGAGGGAATAGTTACATTTTTTATCAAACTATTTTTAGCAAAAAAAAAGAAACGTCCCTTTTTCAGTACACTGTATTTTAAAGATACGTTTGTAAAAATCAAAATAACTTTAGAGATCTTCAATGTAAAGGGTGTAAACAATGTTTTCCATGCTTTTCCATATAATGAACCATAAACAATTAATGAATATGCACCTATTGAACGCTCAAAAAGACAAGAACAGTGTAAAGCTACATTGTGTAAGAATTTCTCCCATCTAGCATTGAGATCATATATCGCAATCAACTCTCTCTCTCGCCACGCAGTTCAAAGTACGTATCGCAGCTACAGTAGTCGTAACGCTAAAAAAAGTAAAAGTGTACGAAAGGCCGTCTATCAGCCGTGGTTGTTGGAGTACATGTCAGAGAAAGAATGGAGAGAGAAAGAAAAAGAGACTGCAGCAGTGCGAAGGATAATTAACTCTTTGGGATTTGGTGTGTGCGTCCAAAGCAGCTCCAATGTTTACTTTTTTTTCTGATGAGGCCAGTCTCTTGCTCTTTTCAATATCCCTTTTCTTTTTCTAGGTGAAGAAGAAGAATCCTGTTCCTGAAATTTGGATTTTGAATACATGTGGTCCTCCGTGTTCCTTCTTCAAACTTGCCGTGGCCGGGAAGTGACGATACTCATTAGCAGCAGTTGTGAGTCGAAAACGCAAAAGGCGGAGCAGTATAGCCTGTGTGTCCCTTACCGGCTAACGTATTTCAAGATGGCGCATGACTATGGAGAGTCTACCCCAGTTCATGCAAGCACAAATGTAAAATTTCAATAGGAACACGTAAAATTAATGGTGGTGGTCAAAATTTATAAAAAAAAGGAGAAGTTTGTGAATGGGTAACACAGATTTTGATATTGAAAAATACAATGTAGCTTTAAGGGCGGTAGACTATTAAGGTTACAGTTAGACAGAGAAAATTAGGAAAGTCCTGTAAAGAGACCTTTCTGCATGAACGTGCCTTAGGCATGGTGCAAGAAGGCATGATGACAACAAATGTTGCCTCCCCTGCCGTGAGACGCCAGCGCTACAGGGAGAATGGAAGCACAGCTGATCGTCGTCACAATGGCAAACCACATGTAACAACACCTGCATAGGATCCGTACACCCGAATATCACATCTGCAAGACATGTACAGGATGGCTAAAACAGCCCTAAAAACTGGCCAGTCTGGTGCAGTATATGAGGAGGAGATGCACTGCAGACTACGTTTGATGTTGACCCCCCCCCCTTTTTTTTCAGGGACTATTTCATTTTCTGTTAGTCACATAATATTAATTTCACACAAAATTATTCGGTGTATGTCTTAGTTGTTAAATCTTTTAATGTTCATGCAAATAATTGCCTTTGTTAAGTTTGCTTAAATATATGTTATACGTGACAGGATTTCTTTTTTTGCTGAGTATATATGATTGTAGAAAATATTACCATGTACCAAATGGTATAATTAGTAATAAAATTATCCTTACACTCTGAGAGGAGCCATTCTAACCATGTGCCTACTTTTGATACTAAAGTACACTTTGCTACTTTGTACTTATCGATAACATTTTGAATGCAGGACTTTTACTTTCAACAGTACTTTCACATTGTGTAGTTGTTTCTTCCACTTATTTAAGTAATCTAAATATCCACCCACCAATGCACCTAAGTATATTTAATTAAGCTTAGTTAATTTACATTTGAGTTAGTGGATATTTCTGTCAATGACCTGGTGGCAATACACATTACCTTGTGAATTATATTAGCCATGTGTGCAACCAGCGCCTCAATCTCCCTTTCAAGTAAATGCAAGCAAAGAACTTTAGTTTGTCTTGCCTACTTTTATTTCAACACTATTTCCCCCTATTTAGTTGCTTGGCAACCAGACGTGCATAGTCACTTCAATGCTCCTTGAATACCTAATGAGCTGTCTCTATTATCAGCCACCCTCAAACATGCACCTTGCATTTGAGCAGGAAAACTGTTTTTTTCCTGTATGATCACTGCTTTAACCTGAACTTAGTATTATATGTTTTATAGCATGGTGGGGATTTTTCCATGTAAAGTTGGCTTGTTTCAGCTCCATCAGGGCCGGTCAAAAAAGAACGAGCTTTGAGGGGAGCGGCTTCTAAATTGAACATCAAAAGCCATGTCAAAATCCATAAAGCACAGGTCCAAACTGTCATGGAGTATGTCTCACACTGAGATGGATGAGGGCTGCTCATCTTGGCCAGACCACGGCTTTGGAAATTGGATTGGACCAGGTCTCCTGCCTGTTCTCAATTAGCAATCCCCAGCTGTAGACATAGACGTCAGGTTATGCCGTCTTGTACAAGCTGCCCACTCATCCCTGCCCCTATGCCACCCCCATATGTCAGGTGTTGCACCACTCGCCACACCAGGCCACCGTATCTCCACTTCCACTCAAGAGCACACTCCTCGGACAAAGGCTTAATCCAAACTGCTGTCCATATGCGGAATAGCCTCCTAGAGGAATGTGCTGGACAGATAACAGACACTGGTCTTGAAGCCTTTGAAGGCAGATGAATAGAGAACATCCTGACCACACCGTTAACAGAATTTGACTGTTCAACACCAGTGAACCATGTTATTGCCCAGCCAATATATTTGTGCATTTCACTTGGCTATTGATGGCAATCAATTCCAAAAATCCAAATCATACTGTATACGCTTATCATACAGTATGTTTTGCATGCACTGCAATTTAAAAAAGTGATAAATGTATTAAAATTTCAATATTTTCCTCTCATGTGTTGTGGAGTTACAGCATGTTGTAAAAAGAAATACCCAGTAGCTCAAAAAAGTACCAGCTTTGGCTGTATAAGGGGGAACTTTGAGATTCTACCAAGCACTGTTCTTTGTTTTTTACGTCTATTTGTCGCATAGACAGATGACACTGTGACATACTGACATACTAACATTGGAAGGTTGGTGGTTCAATCCCTGCAGTCCTATGTCAAAGTGTCCTTACCTGAACCCCAAATTGCTGCGCCATTGGTGTGTAAATGTTTATCGAATGAGCATGTGTTTGAACGGTGTATGGTTCCTGTACTATGTTAAATTGCTTTGAGTAGTCGTAAAGACCAGTCCATTTACAGATGGACATGGCAAAAATAAAACATATTTTTTTATTTAATTTCAAGTGTTAATCCAGAAAATAGTATGATATTACTTTATTCATTTTAAGAATGCTTTCATCTGTTTCTGCAAAAGAACTCTTTAAATACTGTTCACTAAGGCTCACGAGGTATGTTTGGGATTTGAAAGAACACAGGCTGAAAACCACCATCTAAATGCACATGCTACTGCACAATCACATTAAACAGCAGAGGGGTCAAATGCTTTGTTTTGGGATACGCTAATGCTCGGGGGAATCTAAATTAATAAAAGCATACAAAAAAAACAACAAAGTTTTACTTTATTCGTGAGGAAATGAATTGAGTTACCCATATCATTGTTACATTTTACTGATACAGACTAGAGTCAGAATAATATAGGCTCAGTTTCTTTTTATAGTCAAAGAAATGTCCTCATCAAAAGAAGTCGTGACGGACTAAATCCTACTAATCCCTCTTCACAAGAGTTCGTAGGAGTTGTACAGCTATACGCAGGTCACTGAGTCGTCACCAGGGAATTAGAGAGCAGAGTGAATGCGTTGTGATTAGGATGTAAAGGAAATCGTAGAGGTAACAATCTCCCCGTTTGTCTCTATAGTTAGGCTTTCTTCCAAGTCATTTTCAGAGTCAGCTCTAGTCTTTGTTTAAAATAAAAGATCCCCTGACATCTATTATACCAAGACCAGACCAAATGTATGCAGTGTGGCTTGGTAGCTGGTGAGGAGACAGTTAAACTCCTGGGCACTGCCAAGTGTCAAAGCACCAAACCCCAACTACTTAGAGCCCTGATTATGTGGCAAGCTCTTGTGCTGTGTGTGCATGTGTGTGTATTTCGGGCCTCTAGGTGTGATGTACTGTATGTAGGATGTAAAGTGATTCCTTCTTTCTTTCTCCTCATCAAAGGAAGCCTTTAGGTTGAACAATGTTCATTAGTTGAAAAAAAAGATTCAGAAGAAGAATTAGACATGATAACATATCTCACTATTAGATAACATGAGGTATCATGTTCCATTAATCATCCTCGGATCTTAAGAACCCAATCGCCCTCCCATCCCCTCAAGACTCCCAACCTTAAACTTCACAGCTACTGCCTTAAATGCTACCCAGTCTGCTTTCAGGATACTGCCCATCCCCAAATACGCTAACATAAGATGTTTGTTGCAATTACGACGTAGTAAAACCCCTATTTTCTACCTGGCGTGTCTGCGCTGAAATCTGGAGGCGCCGCGTCCCTCACGAGCAATTGCTGCCATTCAAGTCAATGCTTGATATTCCGCCAGCCGCGCCATGGCGCGTCCCAAAAACGTGCGTGAAGAGGCTCTCGGCTCCACTAAAGATATGCGGCAGGTCTATTTTCACGCAAACCGTGTGTGAACAGCAAAACTATCCAGTCGATTTACCAAAACACACCCCCCAATAATGTTTGTGTGACAACACCACAGGCAACAAGAAATTCATCTTGGAGGTTCAAAAACATAATACAACATCACAGATCTTTTTTTTAAAGATGCCAAAATAGAGAAGGCATATGACAGATACAGATAATATACATATAACAGATGAGTTTTAACCCAAAACAAAATATTTCAGTCATTTTTGTGCCTAAACCTAACCAAACTGCAACCATGTGTTGTATGATTTGGAGGTCTTTTTGGCTGACAGTAGGATGCTAAAACAGGTGAACCACCTGTACAATTTTTTATTTTTTGCATTGATGCACGCAGAGAAGAGGTAGTACTTGACTCCCATTCAGTCTCATCCAAACAGCAGATATTTAGGTGGTTGTTAATCCAAATCCTGACATTATATTTAGGAACAGTTTGGTCTTTTTCATATGTCAGCTCTGTTGGCACCTGTATATTTGTTTACCACCTTCGACAATGATAGAAAATATGCTAACACAACCATGTGTGTTAATAATAAGATATGGCACCTAGGTTACCACAACATCTGTGTCCCTGAAGTATCAGGATGGCTCATCTATTCAATCAATTATCTATCAAGCGAGATGATTCCCTGCTGCTGTACAGGTGAGGGGTTGTGTTGAGGTTATTAAGTAGTTTTAATGAGTGAGATGAAGAGGAAAAAGAAGAAGGCAATTATGGAGACTCTCACACCCAACGGAATAGGAATCAATATGCTCCTAGTTTTGACAGTGAACCTGCAACCAAACAGCATGTTCCTTTTTGAATAAATGAATACCACTTTTTTTTCTGTGGTGCTTTAAATACATTAAAGGGAGGCTGTATTCCAAAAGCATTCAAATTCTGAGGCACAGCTAACGTACCCAGAGCATCCACTCTGTCAAGCCTATAATCGAGTTAGCAGAGACATAATCACGTTATTATGCGCTCTCTTTACCTGGTTTAGTTTACTTGCGAGGCTGTTATTGCATGTTTCATAAACAGTATGCCACTATTGTTTCTTATTGAACTGTTAAAAGAAAAAAAATAGATCAAACTGTTTATAATCAGCAACTAGAATACTCCTCTCATCATATGCAAATACATTGATTATGATTATAGAGTGATTATGTACTCTGTATGCCAGCCACGCAGCTGAAGAGTGGAGGGGAGCATTACGGCCTTGGCGACTGTGGGACCCCCTGCTGAGATGAGAGGGGAGGTAAGAGCCAAGGAGACGAGGCTAACCAATCGGCTGTGCGCTGGGAACGGGACCAATCATGGCTACTGCTTGGGGCTGTGTTGCTCCCTATTTCTCTGTAATTTTTTCTTACACATCAGTCTTATTTACTTCTCTCTTTCTAATCACTCTCTCCAAATCTTAGCCCTCTTTTTTTCACTGCCGTCTGCCTCATGAAACTTGCAATTAGGCCTCACACACACACACACACACACACACACACAAAAACACACACACACACACACCTCCCTTAGTCTTACCACAACCTCTATATACCCTAGTATACCCCTTCAGTTTCCCCTTCAAACTCCCATTGGTTCTTTTTTTCCTCTGACCACCCCACTTTACACAGTTCACTCCCCTTAGTCAGATTATTATTCTGTCTACTGTCACTAAGGAGATGCACACACCATCCATCACAATGTAGAAATTCTCAGTGCATGGATTTGGTCAGGCCCTAATTAAAAAGCCTTTCCACTCGTTTTCTTGAGCGATAATTAGACTTTCATCTCACCAGGATGCCACAGCCATAGATCCATTCTCTTCTCCCAGGAAGCCTATAGAAGACCAAATAAATTCATGGGTCTTTAACCACTCTGCTTCAGGGCACCAGTCAATAATTAAAGATGTCTTTCATTGCATAAAGTCTGCCTCGAGTTGACGAAAAAGAGAAAAGACTAACATTTTCAATTCCTTGAGGAAATGAGTTAAACTGAATAGGGACGATGTTACACTTTATTTTAAATAAAAGGTTGAGGTTATGCTGTGCAATGATGATACTTCATTAAGCAGACATTGATTTTAAGTAACAACATTGGTTCAAGGGTCCACTCGTAGATGGACCACTGCAGTGCCTGGGTAGAACTCTGATGTGAGCTTGCAGGCCATGGAGCTTTGCGCTTGATAAGAGACAGCTGGAAGGGTTGAATTATTGAAGAGCATGGACCAGCTCTGAAACACGGGCCATGTCCTCCCAGCTGCTGCGAGTGCTGAAGCCGACACTTCAGCAGTCGTCAGACGTGTGCAGTTAACAGGGTCCATCTGTTATTGAGGCGTAATGAACACAGTCAGAGCCACAGAAAAATGAATCACTGCCACTTTATTAACGTGCAGCAATAATGATGGTGCCATGCATACAGTCACAATGGTAATAATTATGATATCTCTGATTAGAATGATGATTAGAATGCATATGATGGCAGTGGATGTGATGTTAATGAAGGTGATGAGTGTCCGCTATGATGATGACAGTGCACAACAGCCTGGGTTGGAAAAAAATCAATGTCGTGACAACATTCATGTTTATGCTCATTATGCATGCATGAAACAAAAAACCTGCCGGATCGGAGGAAAAAATTAACAAAACATTAAAATCAGTGTTGCTATAATTGTTGACAGTTTCATATAAACACCTGCCAAATTGAGAATTTATCATTCTAATGTAGAACAGGCCAACAATGAAAAGCATACAGTGTAACCTCCAAAATCAATAACCAGCCTGCCTTTCATTACATAAGTGAAATTTGAATTCATCTCAGAGATATATATTTATCCCACTTATACCCTTGGCTCAGGAGCAAATTCATTTAGTAATGATTACCTGACTCAGGTAAAACCAATTTCCATTCACTTGTTACCCCGAGTCGGTGACAAGGGCACAGCCAGGGTCACTTTTCAGCAGTTTCTGGTTGCAGGCGCACCATCAGCACTTGATGTTATTGACTGTGTGTGTGTGTGTGTGTGTGTGGAGATGTGTTTCCATGTGTGTGAGGGGGCATCTCTTTGCCATAAGACTGTCAAAGTACGTACATTGCAATGACACAAACTGAGGTAGTGCATCTTGGCTTCACAGTGCTGTTACTTAGTTTGAAGGCTGTCAGCGGGGCTGTGTGGGCGTTCAGCAGTCTCACTCCCCTCGAGAACTGCATTCAGATAAAAATACTCCACCACTCTTAGATGCCAAAGGAGTTGTGGTACACAATATGGTTTAATGTGAAACTTGGGCCAACTGTAGAAAAGTATGTTGAAAGCTGAAATAGTGCTTGATTTAAGGGTACACATTACTGCTCCAGAAATTATTTCTGTCAACATAAAATACTTCAGCCCAAAGGTAGACACCACCGCTTTATGTCATTTTGAAGGAACCTTCCTTTCTCCAGGATACCTTACTAAAGAACCTCCCTATATGACTACACGTACAGTACAAAATAAACTATTTTAGATATGCTGCCTTCCAAAGCAAAGTCATGTGACTGTAGTTTGTGCTACACTCAAAAATCTATATAATTAACCAGTAACCAAAGAAGAAATTAGAAGAAGTGATAAATATGTTGTGTGAATTAGGTAAATACAACAAAAAAAAAAATAGGGTGGATACTGCACAGCCAATTTTATTTTACGCCTTTTAGACTTAAATGATTCCTAGTAAGAATGTTACGGTTGGGAAGAGTTCTAGCCCGGCCAGGCTCCTTTCCTTAACCTGTCTGTCTTAATTATGCTGTTAATGCCTTTTATGCCTTTTATTGACACACTGAGCTCCTCTCTCCTCTCTCTTTCCCTATGTGTATATCCATGTCACTGAAATGCTTGTTACTAACCTAGCTCTGGAGAGCTTATTCCCCGGAGTCCTTGTGGTTTTTTTTCCCCAGCATGTT
Source organism: Etheostoma perlongum (assembly GCA_026937815.1). Lineage (NCBI taxonomy): Eukaryota > Metazoa > Chordata > Actinopteri > Perciformes > Percidae > Etheostoma > Etheostoma perlongum. The sequence continues at coordinate 25,470,292 of CM049380.1, forward strand.
TCCTTGGATTATGGTGACACCAAAATCATGGTTGCAGCTCTCGACGTGGTCCTGCTACCCGTTCTGCTATGCCTTGTTACACCCTGCCATGCTCTGCGTTGCCCTGCTATGTCCTGCTATGCTCTGCTGTGCCCTTTAATGCCCTGCAGTGACGTGCTATGCCATGAACTACTACAACTACTATTTCTAGTCACTGTTTTGTTATCTTTTATTGTGACTGTTATTGCCCCCATTCATTACACCCACAAATGGCGCCGTCAGACACGTCTACCAAGAGCCTGGGTCTGTCCGAGGTTTCTTCCTAGGCACCTTAACAAAAGCTCTTGGTGTTTAAGCGTATGTGAGAAGTAGATCTTATACTTATATCTCATATTCTTATGAGAGCTTGATTTGAATTTGTTCACTGAGTCAACCTGGCATACAATAATGATGCTCATTAAGTAGTCCCTTGTATCCGAGCTGCACCAATCACATTGGTGTTCTGATATAGGACTAGAGGCGAGCAAAACAGATGATGACAGCGCTGCGACGTTGAAGTCATTAGTAAACATTACAATATGGCTACAGCTGAACACCAGTTGTTTTAAACGGCTTAGGCCACTACAATGAACAAGCTTTTTATCTAAAAGAGGAAGAGAAGATGGCACCCGAATCATTCCTTTACAAGAAGGACACTTTTGCTGTTTATTCTACTAGTTAGCTCTGCTGGTAGCTAAGCGATACGTGTATTGTTGTGATTGGTCGTAGTAGTGTTATCCAATTGCGTGCAGTGAGAGAGTTGGGCCATTTTCATTACTCATTGTCAGACCCATTTCCCATCTTGGTTGGCACCAACCGGCAACATATTTTTGCAGTCTTAATCGGCTCCTCGTTGCTTTTGTGAAATCCGAACTTTTTTCCACACAATTGATGTCCTGCAACACTTTCTTATTAATAGTGTCTCGAGTTTGAGAGGATAATGCAAGTTCACGATCATGTCCACCATAGTCTATGTCTACGACATTCCACTTCTGCGATTGCTCAGCATTAAATTCCGCTGGATGCATGTCTTTTCGCTGATGTCCATATTCTTCCGCTCTCTTTGTGTTGGAATTTTAAACTCGGGTGGATTTATGAGGACTATGGTTAAATGCTCCTCATATCTCCGCAGGGTAAATCCAGACAGCTAGCTAGACTATCTATCCAATTGGAGTATTCTCTCGCATGACTAAAACAACTTTTGAACATACGCATACCACCAAAACAAATTCCTCGGTGCAAAGTTTGACGCGGCCAATGACGGTTGTGATTGGTTTAAAGAAATTCCAATAAACCAGAGCATGTGTTTCTCCCATCCCATAATGCTGTGTGGACTTGCCAGCCCCTCTTCTGCAGCGCTGTGGAGGAAGGTCTGGCAGCACAAGTCTATGTCCACCATAACTTTTGTTTCCCTTAGCACAACTTTCACTTATTTCTTCTCATTTTTCCAACTTCACCTTCTTCCCGGGTGTTGTGTCTAAAACTGTTCCCCTCTCAATATGCGTTTTCCCCCAACCTGAAACAAACCTTACATAACCATAATTTAACACTAACCAACATTTTAACATGAGGGAAACATACACCCTCAGACAAACGCTCAATCGGTAGTGGGAGTGTCAGGCATCCAAGCCAAAATGGCAGACTCTCTCAGTTGTGTTATTGGGTAAATATGTCCAAAGATTTCATTGTGATCCTGCTTCGAGATCTTTTTATTGCCCAGTCTCAAATTATGATCTCACAAATGTGACATAGAATATAAATCTAGAATTTTCAGTGAATAATTTTGCATAACTTAATGGCGCCATTGCCATTAAGTCATGTTCTATCAACAACCTAAAGCAGTGAGTGTTCAGAATTCACAACACTCTATTAGAAATGTAATGTGTGTAATGTAATGACCTCATTGGATTTTCATTACATAATGGATTATATGTGTGTTTTTATTTTCCTAAAACAATATAAATCTAAACAAGGGACACTGAGGAATGTGACTGCCAGGCACAGCGTCAACCCCAAGAAATTGGAGAAAGTTTTTTTTTTTATTCTTATTTTATCCAATCATATTCTCAAGCCATTCAAATAAAATTGAAATTGGCCAAAGGGGAAAAAACACATTTTAATACAGATTATGGGGTGTTTTATTTTTAATAAAGCACATATTTTATTTTGAGTGTGGATGAAGTAACTTTCACCTGTATTCAGGTGTTGTAGAAGTTAAAAAGGCTTAATGAAGTTTATTTAACTCCTCTGGCTTATCCAGATAAAAACGGTTACCAGCTGCACCCCAGTGGGCTACATTTGAAATTTCACAGATCATCAGGTTTGCTCGCAGGTTCATTTACACAGCTATTCAATTTGTTTCTCTCCATTACAAACCGTGGATATAATTGTAACCGACGCCATCAGCACTGATTTTATCGAGAGAAAGCATCTCAGTATCATGAGATAATATAACACAAGTTTGGCCTCAAGTTCATGTAATTACAATCTGAATTAATGGTTCCTAAACCTGCATTCAGCCGTTGCCACCATTAATAACAGTCATTGAAATCCCTGCGGTGTCAAAATTAAACACTTTTTTTTGCACTTTAGTAGTGAGGGCATACTGTATGTGCTCTTACATGACGCCTTTTTCCCCATGCAATTACTGGAGATCTAGCCCCTGATCGAGCACTTGTTTAGTGTTTACATGTGTAAACTAAACTTTCATCCTCTGAGATGTTGCTCCAATGCTGGGACTTATCATTAGCGTTGATATCAGGGAGAAGTAGTTCACATGCTTGATCTCTATCAATTTATTTTACCTTCCTGAGGAGGTCTGTCACACGCTTTGATTCACGCAACGTTTTCTTTGGTTTGTATTTGTAGAAATTCTTTGAAGTACATATTGTTTAGAGGTCTACTGAAAGCAGACATGATTTTCCTCCCCATTTAACTACTTATGGCAATGGTATTGGTTCTCTAGAATGTTAGTCCGTCTCTAATTAGCTGCTGTGAGCGCCTGACAAGAACAACAACATCTTTGTAGCTCCGCAGGGGGTATCAGAGGGTCAGGCAGCACTGAGCTGGAAAAAACACAGTTAGTTCACAAGTTAGTTCACTGCTAATTTCATGCAAATCTGGAGGTCTACCGTTGTGTAGTGAGCGCATAGTGAATATGTGTGTAACAACAGCTAACATGTATCCCTCAGTAAGAAAAATCCCAAGGAACTGCCTGTTGTCATGTCAGACATGCACCTACCCTACTAAGGATTTATTATGAATAATGAACAGTTTGAGACAATTTTGGATATGGAACACTGTGGTGTGTAAGGCGCATTAGCTTTTGCTTTTGATTCCTGTGCTGCTTTGGGATAGGGGAGGGGGTGGGGGGATGTTCAAAGCTCTTCCACGGCAAAATGCCGCCTGCTTTCAAAGACCCCCTGCTGCTTGTGTCAGAGTACCAGTTCTCTCTGTACTCCATAAATTAAAGTTATCCCAAATGTCTTGTGGCATAAATGGAAGCTTCAATCCTCCGTGCGAATTAATTAGAAATATAACACAACCTTGCTGTATCCTCACAAACAGCAAGTGGTTCAGTGTTCTTTCCATAAAACGGGTTAACTTTAGTTGATCCATATTACAATGTGTGAAATTAGAGCAAGTCTGCTGGTTATGAGCTAGTTTGCTATTAAGCTATAAGACTAAATATATCCATCTGTTCTTGTTTATCTCACAATTAACAGTAATCAGGTGTAGTCCTTTCACTAAATGTTATAAGAACCTTTCATATTTGGTGATCTATGAAATTGCTAAACCTTGGCCACTGATATCTGCAAATACAAAAAAAGGCTTTGTTAAATAGAATATTGATAAAATTACTGTCCTGCAGGAATATACGTTATTGCATTGTCCCACTACACAAACCCCAGAAGTGAGAGGATTGATTACATTTTCTGCCTTCTCTTGCCCTAATTAAAGATCTAAGGTATAGCCCCTCATGGGAGGACTAACTGTTTCATCTGAATGCCACCCCATCCTAGGTCATGCAAGAACTGCACACCTCTTCTTTCACCTTTGGAGATATACAGTACGTAAGCTTATTTATGCAACTGAGTTTGTTGGGATTTGACTGCTTAGATTCTATATTTGGTAGATCAATGGCAGAGCCTTCCCGCTGTATGTCTGTTTGTGATAATAAGGCACACAGCGATTTACACGTCAACGTCATTTATGCGCTCTTTCCAACATGGTATTACGCATAGTATTATAGTATATAATATATAATATAAATATATATATATTATAGTATTATAGACATAGTCCTACACAGCCAAACATGCTCATTTAGGCACCTGAAACTGTCAGGAAAAAATGACAGAGGAAGGGAATTCTTCCCAATGACTTCTTCCCAGTCATTCAAAAACCCATACTGTATGACAACAACACAGATGGCGAGGCATACATACTTGCCAATTCAATTGATTTGGGGACAGGTGCCAATCAAAATGCTGTCGCTGACGACTTTGATGAGGACGGAATGTAGTTACTGTAACATGGTTCATTAAGCTTCCTCATTATCTGGAGTGACACACACCATCAACTTTCAACAAATGGACCTCTCGCCTTCACAACAGCTTCAATTGAATCCTAATCAATAAATTTCTCTCCAACAGGAAAGAAAACAATGATCAAAACATGGACTCTCGGCACTCCAGAGGACCTTTTCTTTTGCTTGGCAAGAAAGTGGCCTTAAATTGAATTTGGAAATAAGCATGGCTAAAAAAAACAATTACTCTGCAAATGAGTGTACATTGTCTTTAGGTATCTGAAGTCAGCAGGGAGAGGAGAGGTGTCCAACCCTGATTGGAAGCTCTATTGTCCACAGAACAATTCAATTGCAGTGCACAGATTGGTTATTTGTCTCAATCGTCCAAATAATTCCTGCTACATTCATTCTAATTAACTCCAATGGCTGTGTTCTAGGAACCAGTTGTAACAGTGGTCAGTGCTCAAAAGATACTGAGGCTGATTTGATTACTTTGCTGTAAGTTATATTCAATTTTCTATTCCAAGTGTTTTTAAATACTCAGTTGAGTGAAAAAAAAATATTGAGCCATTGTTTTATCTATGAATGATCAGACAGCTATTTCATAAAGGAGGCATTTAATAGGCTTAAGAAAAATACATGACATGTTTCCTTCTCTTTCGCCTCAAAAGTGTGGCATGGTCCAATCTGATTGACACTGACAAACAAAAATTAAACATTCAAACATTCACATGTTTGAATGTAGACTGTAGACTGCTGTAGACCATGGGCAGAACTCCAGTTAATCCAGCAATAGCTGCACTCAATTGAGCCAATCAAATCTATTGTTTACTGTACATAGAGAGTTTGCATATAGAGGGAGAACAACAGCGTGAAGGAGATGTGAGAGAGATGATAAGGAGGAAGTAAGAAAAGCACATGCAGACAACCACGCTCTTAAAGATGAATGGACCGATACGTGCATTCTTCTGACAGCCAGTTCTAAACCTATCTCATATGTTCCCAATGTGGGGCATTTATCAAAAGCAAAGGAAGCGAGACAAAACACATATTTTGAACAAATGTATCCACAGAAGTATGAGGTGAGGTTATGCAAAATAACCAAACTGACCTTTGCTGGGAGGATATTATGGAATAGTATAGAATAGATCTTTATTGTAATTGTTTTCAACTACAAAACACAGTTACGCAGCTCTCAATGTTACGGTTTAAATATATAGTATATGATATAGTAACTGGACTTTTTAATTTTTATTAAATTGCCCTGATTTAACCCTCTGAGGACAAAAGACGCACCGAGTCCAAACAATGTTTGACAAAACTCCTACTCAAATAGCGTTTTTACAAAATTGGATTTCAGACATTTATTTACTATTTTAATCATATGTAACCTAAGACTTTGGTAAATTAATTTCAAGCACGGAAACAATTCATACAACACATCATAAGTTATATATCATATAGGTTTGTTTTCAAAAGAGAGTTGAGGAATTTCAAAAAGCCAACATTAATGTTTCACCTTATGTGCTAAATTATCTCATATTTTATAACACATTGCTCTAGAAAGAAATTTGGGCATCACTATATGGAAAGCTGAGTTTGTTCTGAACATTTCATTTGAAATACAGGGGGATCAGTTATTTGCAAATACCTTAAAAAGGTAAATTTAAAAAGATATGTGAAAATGCCCTTTGACAGCACAGGGTTAAAGCAATAATTTTGTGGAAAAAAGACCCCCCAAATTAGTCAAGTTCCTTGAGTCTAAAGTGACATCTTTAAAAAGAAAAAAAAATTTGGGAAATACACTTCTTTGCTTTATTGCTGTCAGTTAGATGAGAATACTCTGATATCTGTAGGCTAAAAATGAATCTACCACCAGCCGCCAACTAACATAACTTGATAGAAAGACTGGGACTATTTCTTCGTCGGGACCAGTGATCCCCTGGAGTCACCACCATTGGTTCCCAAGCAAGAAATACATCAGCACCTAACTCACCGTAACAGCCAGGTGAACTGTAATATTCTTGTCATGTAACTCGCGGCAAGAAAGCAAATAAGCGTATTCCCTAAAATGTCAAAATTGTTCTTTAAATCACAGTTTTTCTCTAACAGCACAAAATTTGAAAATATTTTATTGATGATTAAATTGTTTGTTAAATAAAACAATAATGGTTAAAAAAACTGAGAAAAACAGCTAGTCCTCACCACTGAAATGCTGGAACCAGAGAAGATACAGAATTGATTGCATTTTAAACAACTTAAACTAGTAATTCAGTATAGATCTAGTTGTATTTTCAGCACTATTATGTACTCATTCTTTACCTGCCATCAGGCATTTCCTCCCAAAAGAGAAATCTTAATACATGTCAGTCACTCATGTGTTTTATCCACAGGATCAGTCCTTCAGGAATGGGTCTTTAGCTCCACATCTTGACTCATTGCTGCCAGTCTACTTTACAAAGCCTGGACTGACACTTACATTGCTCTATTGCAGAATGTTCAGTTTAGGTTGTCAGGATTCCTGACAAATAACCTCATAACCAGCCAGTCAAAAAGCAGTTGTCATATCGGATAGGCATCCGCCAGGAATGGCAACAAAAGAGCATTTTGTAATGTTCAGAACTGTCCATGGACACACTGTAGTCAACAGCTTTCCCGTTGAATTATCATCACTACAGGTGTATATGTGTGTTATAAAACATACTTTTTCTCTGATTATTATTAAAACTGTTGGCATAATAATGCCATATTATACTGACTACACTACACAACATAACTATGGTGCCATCGTCTGTCCTTGTGAAAGGCACATGATGTTTTTGGGGGCAGAGCAGGCAGAGGAGATTCCCAGACCGAATGAGATAAACTGACAACATCCACTGTGTATAAATAAGCAGCTATTGAGAAATTCCAGTTAGGCATTTTCTGTACTATTCTGTAGTGTGGAAATGAACTTTGATAGAACTTCAGTGGTCTTTGTCTATTCTTGATAATGAAATTATTCTAACAATGTGTATGTATAATGCTTGGTCACATTGTCAATCTGTGTGCTAGTTCCCTTTGCCGGGCAGGCAGCCTTCGTCCCCGCCTTCCTCGCCTCTCGCAGCCGGCAACAATCCTCCGAGTGCCCGGTGGTGTGGTGGGTGTCCTGCCTTTGCGGCGACAAACTGTAGTTTATTTCCCTAATTACATGTAGTTACATAGTTACTGAAATGATCAATTACCTATTTTTGAGGAGGAAATAACATGTTGTCGGCTGCGGGAGGCGAGGAAGGCGGGGACGAAGGCTGCCTGGCCGGCTAAGGGGTCTACCACACAGATGGACACTGCCAAGCCTCCTGCTCACCAACAACAGATTGATCACACACAAACTGGATGAGCTACACATATAGTACACATGGAACTGATGCTTTATGATTTTCACAAAAGCCTGGCTGAACACACTTATCAATAGCGGCTAACAGCTAGCTCTAGCAGCTAACCAAGCAAGCAAGCTACCCACCGGCAAGATCAAGACAGGTTAGGTGAAATAAAACAATGTCTGACTTGAAATTGCATCTTCATGTTACTTAAGGGCCCTGTTCATGTTGTACAGACATATTAATTGCATTATGTGTCTGTTAAGAGGCACAAAGGCACTCTGAAACTTGCCCTGTTAACTGCCGTTTTCGCTCAGTGGGAGCTTGTACACGTACAGTAGCTGCACCTACTCAGTGTTGCTTTGAAAGTACTCACATATTTATAGCAATCTAGATGAACATCAAAATTGGCCGGAATTCTGCTTTAAAGTTACAATCTCAAAGATCTCTGTTTTGTTCTCTTTGGGGAACCTATGGCAATTAGCAGTAATTGCAGATGTGGTTTTGGATCACGCTTTCCAGAGACCCTCTCCTTTTGTTGAACCAAGGTTTGGTTCTTAGGTCCGGACCATAGTCCAGGGAAGGTTTCACACCTTTAATTTTGGTTTGGGTCAAACTGAAAAGTCAAGTACAGACCTTAATGTTGCCTATGATATCTCTATCAGCTTACTGCTTCAGTTTTCCCATTTGTTTATCATCCCGTGACTATAAAACATTTTCATTAAATGACATAATAAGGAAGCCCAAGTCAGCATAAATGTGTAGTAATGTGAAGATCTTTACTTTTGATTTTGAGTCCACAGGTCAAGGCCTGATCATGCTTTGCTCATCTCATTTGGACATAGGCAATTTGTTCTGCACATTTTTTGTATTTATGTCTTTTCATTTTAATTTTCTGTGTTGCAGTCATGTGATGATAAACAAAAAAAGCAAATCATGTAAAAAGGACAATGACATGACTACATAGTAATGTGTAATAGGGTGGTAATGTTTCTCCTCAGTTTTTCAGAAATTTGTTCCATTTATGAAACCCAAAAAAATTGTAATTAAAGTTTTATATGTTTGAAACGATTCCTCAACTTGCAGTGTGCATGTTTTCCCTTCTCTCATATTTTAAACATCTGAATTACATCCAGAAGGAAAGGAGATGAGCAGATGCACCTGCTGTAACACTTTCTGGTAAAGGGGTGCATAAACAGCAGCATGCTTTTCTTTGCTTTTTCTATTTGATATTGGCCATCTAAATCTTTATCTAAAGAGCCTTCCAGCATTAACATAGGCATATACACTTTTTGGCATCACAGTCTGGCAAAAACACCAAACAAATGATTCCCTTAACCTTATATTGTTAGAGAATGGACCCCGACGTGCTAAAAATAAGCATTAAGCTTTAGAGGACAATCATTAAATGCTTTTACACTGCCAGTGCAAGCATTGTTCTTGCTAATTACACATTTTCCAGCATAATTCCCTCTAAGTAGCTTATTTACAAACCCATTGACGATCATTACTTTACCAGCTAAATGAAGTGCAGATTGTATAAGGCCAGAAGGTGATTCAAACTGATTTACTAACTTTCAGGGCTTTTATACATTTTCTTTTTAGAGAAAGGAAGTCACGTAATCCGAGCACTAGAGCAGAAACTTAATAAAATCAGTAAATTAGGCATGTTGTTTTACTTAACAAGAACAACTTGCACTGCTGACACAGTTGCCACCAATATCTTACTGAACTGACAATAGGCTAGTCTGACCAATGTAATATGAATACTGTGTGTTGAGTCTTCTGTTATAGCAATCAATTGAAAAAAAATGTTAGGCTCGTATAAGAAACATAATTTAGCTTTCCAAAAAAAAGTCCAGGTTTCCACACTGTACCTCCCCTGTATATAGACAGACACTCAAACAGCCCCAGATTGCAAATGTTCTTAGACTCAGTTAGAAAGCAAATAAAACATCTACTTGAAAGACAAAATTGCACATCCATTTCATGACACGATTCACTGCAGAGGAACACTGTTCAACGCTGACACAATGAATGGATGACATCACATCAGTGCAGTGTATAAAGATATCAACTTCATAAAAACCCTCATTGATTTGTAATACATAAATCACATGTCGGCTGTAGACCAAGAAAGACAAGTTATTGATTTGCAGTGGAAAGAGGGATGGCTATTCCTCGCTTAGCAAAGAGTCACTAAGGCCAGAGAGAATTGCTCAAAGTTAAGTTAACATGTAAAATGATACGCGTTACTAGAATTTCCCATTTCTCTCTGCTGCCTCTTTGACCCTGGGGACCGATAACACATCTATTTATCACTGTGCATGGGACTTGTATGGTATAATATGTATGTCATTATTATTATTCGTAAAAATACAATGATTTAGTGTTCAGTCAAATGGAGAAACTATTAGGCTCAGTTGTGTGCAAGTTTGAAAGTGAAAACAAAGTAAGGTAAAAGGAATAACCGTGAACAACTGAAATGGAGCCAATATTATTTATTTTATCTTTTTTTACAAGTTGTACAAAGATATTTAAATTGGCTGTACTTTTCCAATTATTTGATAACAATCCCTTGTCAAAACGTCTTTTGACAATTCTGAAAATCCTTAAGGAATCACATAGGAATTTATCTTATTTGGCAACCAATCCTCCAAGATGTATAGCCCACAGAAAGATCTTTGGGACAAACTCTCCTCTGCTCCAAATTTGTTTTGACACTCCGAGGGTTCAAGAGTAATTTTGAGATAACTTCCCATATTAATAAAAGACATGATGACCAAAAGACCTAAGAAGCAATTATTTACTCATTAAATGGGTTAGCAGGTTGGCCTAAAGCTGCAAAGGCTAATTAATAAGGTGGTTGGCTCAATCCCCAATGGGAGGCTGTATTCCCTCTGTGAGCCAGTGACTGTGGGCTTCTAAGAGTTACTTCTTTAGTACAGAAAAACACTGATACAAAGTCATCGACAAAGGCCCTTGACCCCAAACTTATCAAGACATAGTGTCTTAAAGTACAAACAGTGGATACTGTGCTCTAATTAAGTTCCCCAACCACAAATGATTACATGGATGACTATGTTAAAGGGAATAGTTTGATGTCAGAGTAACATGTTGGAAAGTAATACTATTGTTATCAAGTATTTTTTTGAGGTCCAGTTTTTCGCTTACATGTTAAATCATCCTCCATTGTTCCTTCCTAATGGTATAATATTAAGAATGCATGAACAGCAAAGTGCAGGGAGGTGCTGTGCACAGTGCTTTAATTCATGTTTATCAAAAGAAACTAGTTGCACAACAACCCTCCAATAAACTGTGTACACTATGTTTTTCTCCCCAGTTGTTTGCAGCCACCTTGTTTTAATCACCGTGGTTATTAAAATGCGGTGGCACAAAATATTGCATTTTGGAGAGTTATGACTGTATGTTTTATTGCATTTAAAAAATAAGCCTGGGCCGGTATATTCTAGATTTTCCTTATTATCAAGAAATCCTTTCAAAAGATCAAAAGCAGCAATTGATTGATCTGACTAAAGATTGTCTCTGTATCCAAACACTATTTGTAGCTTTGGCACAAACCTCCAAAACCTAGAAACACATTAATAAGCCACACTGGGCTGACAGTGACACACTGGGTGACATGTTCCTTCAAAGCAATGACCATGGTCCCTGTAGTTTAGTTTGAGACAATCTCACATGTGGCCTGCTGCCTTAATTACTCATTAGTGTAGCAAACATCCCCAAAATTCACCATTCACTGTTTGAGTAACATTTGCTAAAGACTCCAGTGCTGGGGTCAGAGTATTAAGAGATGGACTAAGACATTGTTAGAATTTGTATTTTCATGGATTGTGTTGGCAATAAGACAAATACAGAATATCAGCAGCTTCTTCCTTTAATTTTGTTCAAAATGTCTCTTGTTTAACTATGGCTAAAGCATTTCCTGTGAAACTTACAACCCTAAACGTAACCTTTACTTGTTAAAATACATGCCTGTCTTATGCTATGGTCACATAATCTTTAATAGTTAAAGAATGCAACTTTTATATAACAGGTACTAATCAACTCAAACAATGGGAGTTGTGCAAGCATCTAAAAAAAAACATTCATTTAGGTAAATTCAACATCATCATCAACATCTAATTGATCTACTTAAAGATGCTCTGAGCGATGTCACGCATGTTTTAGGATAGAACATTTGTTGTCACATGCAGCAAACATCTCCTCACGAGCCAGGAGCTGCCTGTCCCCAGAACACACTGTAAAACAACGTGGTCTCTGTAGACAGCCCAGGATCTACAAACGGCAACAAAAACAAACTGTGCCCACCTGCACCACGAAGCATACACAAACAGTCTTCCAGTGTTCCAGCGAATAACTCACAAGAAGGATTTGGGGTTGGGGGGGGGGGTTGTGCATGGAAGCACAGAAAGGAGGGGGGTGGGACGGGATGAGGAGGAGGAAGGGGCGAGGTAGTCTGGATTTCTTTGAAAATACTTCTTACGTCAACAAGAAGTAACGTCACCCAACATCCCTTAGAGCACCTTTAAAAGAACGTCTAAAGCTTCTTCTACGGGGTTGTGACAGTCCTAACTGTAAGATTAAAACTATTTATAATGGGCTGTCTTCAGGGGGTCTTGAGTTTTTCTTTTTGCAATCTAGTATTCTGGATTGCATTTTACAGGTTTAAAATGAACAAATTCGCATAGATTTTCTGCAACAGAAAAACAGTTCTCTAAATATAACTCTGCCACTACAGCCTTGTGAATGGCCCTACTGTAGCTGTGCTTGAGAGCAAATTATGTGTCTGCCAGTACCATCATTCACAGTAACTTGGTAGAAAAACTGCAAAGGCACCATCACAGCTTCAAAGGTAAGTGTTCCACAGCAACACCAGGGAGTTAAAAAAATAGAAATAAAATAAATAAAAACAGTTAATCAGTCACTCCATCAAACAATTTGAATCCCACCTCAGCATGTGGGGTTACTCCTCCCCAGATACTTGCGTGTCTTATCAGGACTTCTCAGGCAGCAGGGAATAGACAGCAAAAAAGAAAAGAGACGTGCCCCTGCCAATGCTGGGAAAAATGCCTCTTTTTGCCCTCTTATGCGTGAAGAGGCGTGAAAAATTTAAATCTCCAGAGTAATACCTGTGGTTTTGTGATACATTTACCAAGACATTTTTTTCCCTCTAAAGACATCTCAACCCCCCTAAAACATTGTTCAAAGATGTTTAGGGATCAGGTTTTTGCAGTAGTTGGATCCAGTGTACCAGAGGAATTCTGGAGTTGAGCATGTGGGCAACACTTTTCGGGAGATAATCCAACATCTACCTACCTTGTTTTGTTATTGTGCTGTTATGGTGGCTTTACCATTATTCAGACACATCAGTAAGCTTTCAACTAGACCATAACCACTTAAATTGAAAGTTTCTATTTTGGTTTTGATGTGAGCTCAAATTCAATTTACAATTATGTTATTGTCATTAGACATACATGATTGTCATTAGACATACATCTGTCATAAACAAAATAGCAGAACAATACTGTGTGGTTAATGCTTCAGCCCCATCCTCTGGATCAGAGGCACAATTACATTGCAAATGACTTAGCTGGATTACTAAAGCTATCATGAGTACGGTTCTGTCACTTCCCTTTGTCTAAAAAGCATTTCCCTTCCCAGCAGAGGGATTTTAATAGACATGCAGCATGTGGAGTGCATTTAAATCCTTTCCCGAGGGGGTTTACATTTATTAGTTGTGACAACAAGAAGCGCAGTGAAGACTGATTTTGATAAATGGAAGGAGCAACACAGACATGTATAAATGTAGAATTAAGAAGCCTTGTCCCAGATGCAACTTTGAAAGAGATCTTTAATGTAGTTTTTAAGTTAATCCTTGAGTCCAATTTATTTTTCATTGAGAGCCTTCGTTGTTCAACTTTATTCAAATTGATTCCTGAGAGAGGAATCTTCTTTAAATTAAAGGTCCCATGGCATGAACATTTCACTTTATGTTTTTTTTTTACATTAATATGTGTTCCCCCAGTGGCTAGAAATGGCTCCTTATGAGGTCAAAAGGGGCAAGGTTACCTCCCATTTCTCTGCTTTGCCCGCCCAGAGAATTTGGCCCACCCATGAGAAAGAGAGAGACATCATGGCTTTCAAACGAGCAAAGTGGAAGTTGGTCATGGCCACACCCCCAGCCTCCATCTTGCCCCCCCTCTCTCCTCCTCAATAGCTACAGACACAGAAATGCCACATACTAAGGAAAGCTCATTTTGGGACTGGCTCTAGTGGCTGTAATTCTGCACCACGGCAGGTTATTAGGAAAGAGACTTCAGATATGGTGTTAGGGGAGCACTAAGGTCTATATAAAAGCATTGAAAAAGCAGCATGTCATGGGACATTTAAATTAAAAATAAATTAGAGTAATACTTACATTTTCTATTCACATTTTTCAACAAACAAGCTACAACCTATTGCATCATGTGTTACTAAACTGCAGTATACAAAAGGGAGTACACTAAACCATAGTTCTTGTATTGTTATAAGACAGATGTTGCTTACTGTACTTTATGGAAAATAAATGTTCACTTAGCACTTTTTTTTTACAAAAATACATGTCAGAAAAATATGTATGGACTGTATGCAGTTAATGGAGTATTACTCAAAGGCTACCAATTGTCAAGGACACAACGCTAACAAAGAGATCTGGAAAGAATAATTCTTGGATAGACAAAAAAATGGTAGAGTAGAATCAAGAATATTTCATACTACAACTACATTAAATCAAACTTGAAAGCAGATGTAGCAGAGTACACTGACTATCTGAGTTTTTGTAGAAGAAAACCGAATGTACACTAGGTTGTAAGTTTCTCCCAATAATTCATCCACCCACAGACAGGATTGGATCATGACTACAAACCACACTGTGGTCCACACTGTACAACACACTCTGCTAAACTTGCCTAATTTCCCCCTGGAGCTGCAGCACAGTGTACATGCTATGTGAGTACATGACTAGGCAAAGTGTTCCTGTTAGTTGGAAATCTGACAGTTAGAAGCGCATGCATGGATGTATCTTTGATCATCTTTGTCTGTTCAGCAAGTTTCCACAAAATGAAAAAGAAAACACTAGAAGGAGTTTGCATGAGACTCAATCTCATATATATATATTCAATCACAAATAATACAGCTGCATCTAAGCTCCTGAAGCCTCTGTAAATGGTTGACTTACTATGCAGATTTCCTAACATGATCTCAAGAGCTGGCATGCCTGTTAAAAAAAAGGTCTATGCAATGGATTGGCTCAAATAAGGTTGTTATTGAATGACATTGCCATTTTAAACATATGGGCATAGTGTGTAAAACTCTGTAAAACAGTGTATTGACATTCAGTGAAACGCACCGTAGGCATTTGTGTGACTCATTTTAAAGCTGCCTGAAAACATGAGCATTATGAAAAGCCAGCCCCCACTGCACTGAAAAGAGCCAGCGGGGAATTTTCTCTTCCTTCCAAAATGTCTGAGCAGGAAAGCTTTCCAAATCTTAAATGCTTTTGAGATTTCAAAAAATAAAGTTAATCACATATTATCATTTTTGTCTTTTCCCCTTTCATTTATTGTGTTATACTGTATATCTTTTTTTGTGCATAGTATAGGTTTACCAAGTGAAAAAGTCCAAAGTCCCCCCCAAAGGGACTTACCATCTCCAACATAAAACACTCTACTGTAGTCCAGCCTTTGCTCTCGTGACAAACGTGCATTACTTTATAACACATGTTACAATGCTCGCCTAGCTGCTAGCTTGGCACGCCATCATACTCTGCTTCTGACTAGGTAGTAGTCCTTACCTAGGTACTGCATATGTGCTACTCTCAACAAAAATGGAACAGAAGTGAGATGCCTTACTCTATAGCTAAAACAGATAGCTCAACACACAGGGTGAAAAGAGGAGCTGCAGCAATGTGCAGTACAACAACAAGATGAATTTTTTAGTGTTTTTTCAGTGAGTTAAAAATGAAAAGACATAAACTTGAAGGAGCAGCGGCTCTACTCCGAGCTCCCCACGGATGACTGTGCTTCTCACCCTATCTCTAAGGGAGATGCCAGCCAGCCACCCTCCTGAGGAAACACATTTTGGCCGCTTGCACCCTGACAAACCCTACCCTACCAAAGCGAGAGCTGTTTCCGGGTTCTCAACAGTAAGTCAGACTTGTTTCGGGTGAGGGTTGGCCTCTGCCAGGGCTGTGCTTTGTCAACAATCCTTTTTATAGTATATATATAGTTTATACAGGATATCGAGGTGTAGTCAGGGTGGGGAGGGGTTGCAGTTGGGTGGGCTGGGGATCTCAGCGCTGCTTTTTGCGGATGATGTGGTCCTGATGGCATCATCGGCCTGTGACCTTCAGCACTCACTGGATCGGTTCTCAGCCGAGTTTGAAGAGGCTGGGATGAGGATCAGCACCTCTAAATCTGAGGCCATGGTTCTCAGCAGGAAACCGATGGAGTGCCTTCTACAGTTGGGGAATGAGTCCTTACCCCAAGTGAAGGAGTTTAAATACCTTGGGGTCTTGTTCACGAGTGAGGAGACAATGGAGTGGGGTTTGATGGGAGAATCGGCACAGCGGGTGCCGTATTACATTCAATTTATCGCACCGTTGTGACAAAAAGGGAGCTAAGCCAGAAGGCAAAGCTCTCGATCTACTGGTCAGTTGTCTTCCTACCCTCATGTATGGTCATGAAGGCTGGGTCATGACCGAAAGAACGAGATCCAAGGTACAAGCGGCAATACTGTATATAAATTAATTAAATGTTGATTCACTCATACAAACAAGGTTTTTGCATTGACAAAAAAAAAAAAGTTTATAACCAACGGTCACCCAAACAATTTTTTAATAATGAGTAGCACAGTTGGTCACTAAACATCAGAAAGAGAAGGTGTGTATAAATTAGCAATTAGCTTGGTAATTGGTATTTCTTGGCTATGCTTTAAAAAGGGGAAAATGGACAATTCCTTCAGTATTTTTGTGACTTTATAAAAAAAAGATTCTGATTGGAGTACTTTATGAACTGATGTTTGATAGATTAAGGTTATGTTTTCTCTGAGGCCAGATCTATTCCACAGAATACTTTGTCCAGTGCCAGCCATTAACGGAGATTTCTTACTTGTTCTCGTGGCCGACAGCTGGTATCGCAGCTTACCCTAGCTGGCATTTTACCCCATTTATTGCCTTTGAACGACGACTTATCGTTTAACAGACCTGTCAATGCCACCATCTGAACTTTGTAATACAGTTTGCAACTGTATTACAAAGACAGGTCTCTGGACAAACCTTCGCACCATCTGTTTTGGAGACCAACGGAAAAAAAAAAAAAAACGTACAGAAAGTGCTAATTGACTTTGCTGGCATTCAAGATAATTAGAAAAACTCCATGGATTTCTTTTATGTTCCGATCTACATTTTCTGTGTTGAGAGGATGAATTGAAAAAGGTTGACTTTCTTATCTGTGTAACATATGGCAAAAATAAGCTTGAGATAGTATTATCTCAAGTATACACAATCATTAACTGTTTATAATAGCGTCTGCAACATCAAAAGGCTCATGAAGAAGTTTTAACAAAAGTATGAAAAAAGTCCCCTACTTATGCCCGGATGCAACTTGTTCACAATAAGCAACTTTATTTCAGAAGCAGTTTCCATCATTTATGTTCAAAAATATCCAAAATGGCATTTCATTTAAAACTAAATTGACTGTATCTCTGAGTGATACAACAATGAATTCTATAAAAAAAAAAGGTCTTATTGACTTTTCTCAGTGTTAAAGTCAATAATAAAAATGAAAAAAAAAACGCAAGAAAACGTTTTGCTATTGGATAATGCATTACTTATTTAGACAATATCCATGCATGGCACATACAGTATGACTAAGGTAAAGTTAGGAAACTAGATAAGGTCAATGATAGGTTTGGTTAGCTAATCATGTTTCATACCATTTACCACTACATTCTAATTTTTCAACCACACTTCATATTTTTAAATATGATATTAAAAAAAATCTTTTGACTCAATCGGATAAACCTCACTTAACTGCTCTTCTGAAGTTGCTTTGTCAACATTGCAGACAATTAAATAAGATGCACTTAGGTCTAGTAGCTAGGGGTTTATGACACGTTTTGGGGTAATATTCCAGTGACACACACACACACAATATATTGCTCCAAACTGTTTCTTGTAGTTTTTTGTCAATATCCTTGATGTTCCACTTCCTGGACTGCTCCAAAAATCCGAAAATTCACCAGATTTCACTCATTCAGGACGGGTATCTATTGCCTTGGGCATTTTAAACACTGGTCGATTTATGAGGACTATGGTTAACCTTTTTCTCAGATCTCTGCAGGGTAAATCCAGACAGCTAGCTCGACTATCTGTCCAATATGAGTTTTCTGTTGCACGACTAAAACAACCTTTGAACATACACATATTCCACAAAAA
This sequence comes from Etheostoma perlongum, assembly GCA_026937815.1. Taxonomy (NCBI): domain Eukaryota; kingdom Metazoa; phylum Chordata; class Actinopteri; order Perciformes; family Percidae; genus Etheostoma; species Etheostoma perlongum. Next base: position 25,488,695 of record CM049380.1, read on the forward strand.
CAAGTTCCTTCCTGAGGCTATTTTGCAGCTGCACTGCAGATTTTCCCGCTGCTTAGAAATACAATTGTGATTGGTTCAAAGAAATGCTAATAATCTACAGCATGTATTTCTCCCATCCCGGAATGCTGTGTGGACTAGATAGACCCTCCTCCGCAGCGCCGCGGTGGAGGAAGGTCTGGCTAAGTGTGACTAGCAGTTACACTCATGTGCAATGTTGCCAACTCCATGTGTTATATATTATTTTGATTACAGTTAAGGATGACTAATAAGTAAGATGGGCCAATACCTATTGGGGGATATTGGTTTGTTAAAGATTCATCACATTGAGTATCTGTGTAGTTTAGTTGACCGCTAGTTGACAAAAAAATCTGCTGTACAGTAAATCCCAAGATGTTTCTGATCATTTAGAAAGTGCCTTCTTAACATAGTTTGTCCACTAAAGAGCACTAGCAAGTTTATTTTTTTAAATATAAAATGTCCTGCTTAATTGCATACATATTTTGGTTACAATTCTTTATAAGAAAAAAAAAAGTTTGTTTACATTATGTATAAAAAAAAAGTCTACATTGGTACTGTATCTTCCTCAGAAATCCAGTATCACTTGTTCTATAATGTGTTTCACCTATATATATATATATATATATATATATTATAACATTTTGTCAGCAGTTTTTATCAGCATTGTTTATCAGCATCAGACATTGTCCATCAGGTCTTATATACACAGCAGTGGAGTGGTTTGGATGCCATTGCACTCACCCATACTACTTTGTGTATGCCCTCTGAGACTGTTATGAAGGTCATTATGCAACGATTTACAAAGGACATCGGTGACTGATGAAGTTATTATTAAAAAGCTATTCTTTTAGCGGCTGTTCTTTAATTTCGATCAATAACACAGGTGAAAGTAATAATACTCTCTTTCTCTCTCATCCATTTTCTCTCCGTCAGACACCCCTGTCAAAATCACACTAGGACGTCCCATTGTTTAAGGAAAAACCAATGAATAAAATATAAGTGAAAATTGTATTTTTCATATGAATAATGTAAAAGAGGGCACACTGTTGGCGTCCACATCTCAAGGTTAGACTATATTGTGAGTTTCTCCCGCCTGGCCTATGCTTTCTTCTTGTTTGGTAAGAAATGAGAGGATCCAATTCTATCATGTTATTCTATTATGATGGACATTTTGCCGCCTCTGCCAGGATGCGTTATTCCAGGAACTTGAAAAAAAGATTCCAGACCCAGCATGAGGTATAAAGTGTCAAAGCAGTGCCATATGGTGTGACTTGGAGAGCATGCCAAAACTTCTTTCACTCTGTCAAAATCAACTGTTTCTTATTAGGAGGAAAATTGAAGGAGGTGAGGAAAGGACTGATGGCACATTGAGTTATATGCTAAAATTATTAAATATAACTGATGACTTCATGCTTAAATTGCTCTGCAAGGGAATTTTAGTTTGTGGGACTTGTAATCAAAATTCAAACCATTAAATCTAAAGGTTATCATTTATCATTTCTTCACTTTTTGAAAGGCCAATAATCACTATTTTGAGCAGCAGGTATGAGTGAACTGTGTCAGATGGTTATGTCTTTTATTTTTATGAACAAAACCCAACATAAAAAAAACAAGTAGTGGAGCACAAGTTTGAACAGGACTTAAACTACACTGCCACTGCCACTGTATGATACATGCACAGCGAAAGAAAGAAAGAAAAAACAGTTTGTGAGCTTTTGGACTTTTCTGGGCTTCGGTATTGATTGTCTGCTCTTTATTATAGCATACAAACAAAGTAATCAATCATGATACATTTGGGCTACACAATGTTCTTTCATTTCAAAGGGGTCATCTTCTATTTACGGCATTCCTTTATAGGAAACAAAACCTTTGCTGCCTCTTTCTGAACTGACATTTCTATGTTTTGATGGTTTATATCTGTCGCAGGCTAATCTAAAACTCACATTAAAGTTACTTTTTGGACTTTGACAGTGGAGTAATAGACATTCAAGTCAACTAGATATTAGTGTTTTTTTCTTCGTTAACTTTTATCTTTTTTCCATATTTTTTTAATTATTAATCCCAAATAACTACTCTGTTCGTTTTGGACCAACTGCAATGATAATCAACTTAAACTTCTACTTTTCGAGTTGATGAGGACAGCTGCCTGAATGTCCAATTAGTTTTGGTCTTCGTTAGACCATCTCATTTTGGAAAAAAGGTGCAGGCTCAATTTAGACTTTAGATCTTCTGAGGGACAAACTTCTGTGGAACACATCCTTTGGATGATTCAGCCTCTGAATAGGGACACATCTATTTGGACTTTCAGTTCTTTTTAGTTTTGATGTACTTTGTTAACCGTGTCTGATTATTCTGGTCATACAGTTATGCTCTACTCGCTTGTGAAAACTTCACAATGCAAGCAGCGTGCTGTAGCTCAGTTGTCGGGCTGACATACTCTCAAATGAACATGCTGCAAAATACTAATAGTATCTTCATACAAGAAAAACATTCTATAACTTATGCATGCAATGCATGTTGCAGCAAGAGGCAGTCAAGGTGCTCTCACTTCCCTGAAAACTAACAAAAGCTGTTAGATCCCATAAAGAACAGCAAAGCAAATACAACCAATAATTTGTGAATCAATGTACTAATAAATTGTATGAATGAAAATAGCCATTTCCATTATGTCAATAATTACACAGAAATAATGCAATGACAGTCATTTATGTACCTATACCAATACAGAATACTGTCCTCTAACTGGTTTGCAGGGAGACATTAGGAAAAAAAAAAATAATGGCAACAAAAGGAGAGATAACTATGACAAAATTAGCATATACTGTAGGTATAAAAAAATACTTTACATATTCAAATATGAATATTTATACTTCACTTCTGTCATCAATAAAATTAAAGAATGCAGTGCCAAACAGAAAACAAATAAAATAGCTTGGATGCTACATGATTTATCACCCCCAATCAATACCCTTGAAAATAGTCATAGGTAGATAGCTTGATACTACAAGCAGATCTGCATAACAGCCATAAAGACTCTGCAACAAATGCATGCCTCTAACAAACTGACTCTTTGCAATGCAACACAGCAGAAAAGCAGAAACTGGACAGAGAAACAGTAAGCAACAAGGGCAGCTTAGTCAGCTTGCTGACATTTGCTAAGCACAAAAATACTGTCCTGAGCCAAGACCTCTACTAAAAGCACAAGCAGCATCATCTACTAAAAGCAAAAGCAACAATACTTCCTTGGTTTCTCTGCATCTCTGCAGTGAATGAAACCCTGAAGAAAAGTCCTCATGCCCCCAAGCTGCCAACAGTTAGGTTTCAGCTGAAGTGGTTAAGTCGGAGCGCTCTGGTGTGAATGAGGGCAACCAGTGAAAACTGCCATCGACAAAGGCCATCCTGCAGTCATGTACGAATTATTGGATGTTATAAGAGCTGTCTAGTCAACCCACTCATTTAACTTACAATACACATTAAGTTCTTTAATGGACGGATGTTGAAAATACAAACTCACCAGAGGGAAAGTTAACTTTCAGGAATGTGGCTCAGCGGTAGAGCGGTTGCCTGCCAAAACAAGGGATGTGGTTCAATCCCTTTAGTCCCATGGTGATTTCCATTGGGCAAACACTGAACCCCGAACTTGCCCCGAGAGAAGACATCGGATGTGAAGTTGAAATGTGTATCTTGATGAGCAGGTTTTCCCAGCCTGAGTTATGAATGAGCCAATGTATCCTGTATGATGTAAAAGCACTAGAAAAGCGCTATATAAATACAGCACATTTACATTTACATTTAACGTCTCAGGAATCTAACAGGTGAAAAACAAAGGGATGTCAGTCAATTTAAGCAAAACTAAATAAGGTTAAGGTTTTGCAAAGTGACATTCTGAGAAAATGATTTGACTATAAAAAATCCAATGTTGTTGATCCCCTTGAGCTATCAATGAGCCATCATGCACAATAGCAGAGCCTTGCAACTGGCTCCCCTGAATGGGATGCAATACTTGGTGATATTAATTAAATGTGTTATTACTGCAGTGACATGTCAAAATGACTGCTATAAAATGCCCAATGTCTGATATTAAATGTGATGTCATTATATATATCTATGATAAAATGTAAGATGGTAGGCAATTTTTTTCTCTCTGCTCATTGACTGGTCAGTGCTGCCTCTGTTGGATGGAGACCATAATGCAACAGTCTATGGTCGTTCAATTAGCAGCTCAGACATGAGCATGTAACATTTAGCATGATTTGCTATCCAACACAGCTAAACGTGTTTAAAATTTAGAAATTGACCACACTGTTACTAATGATTATAAGCTAAACAAAACACTTCCTCGGCCCCATCAGTATGACATTTTGTTTCTAACATTTCATGTCTAATTAGCTAGTTAGTGTTTTTTTAACAATGCAATTTTATATTTCATGACATTGCCAGACACCTCAAAACCTTTTTCTCAAAATTATGTATTGCAGAATAATTGACTACCTACAAAATACTTCTGAATTAATTCACTAGGTTTATAAAATTATTTTCTAAGTGTTTAGAAGGGTTCTGATTTTAAACAAAAGTCTGGTATAGGAAACTGCTGCATTAGCTAGCTATATGGGGCTGTTTTATGCACCTGATTGTTTTGTTATCCTAGCCAGCTCATTTGTATCACAAAGCTACTGGTGCATGACAGATTCCCAACCACAGACTGTAACCATAAACTGTATACATGGAATAACCATATGTTCACTGTCACTCCCCAATGTAAGTCAAGTGCAGATTTGAGTCGTGCATGCGTCACTTTGTGACAAGCAGCATACAAGATGCTAACGAGAGACTCCTGTAATGTTAACACAGTAAAAATGGACCTACTCAACGAAGTTTGTTCTCTGCTGCCTACAAGCTAGCAATCAAACACAACAAAGGCTGTCACTTGAACGCCGTTTTGAGCTAACATTAGCAAACAATTAATCATATATAGCTACAACGTTTTTGAAATGATTCCCACTTCTGTCATTGTTTGACATGTTATGTTGTAAACTGTTTAAATCAACTAGCATCTGCACTGACCAAAGTTGGTCAGACTCATGACTGTTTTACTATGATATATATATATATATATATCTGTTTAAATATATATATATATATATATGCATATATATAAACTGACCATAGACTCAATAAATATACAGTATATATTTTTTTTTTAATTCAAATTTTATTGAATTATGGACATACAGTAGAAAGGAACATCTGTACATCTTAAAAGTCTATGTTCTAAAAGAGCCAGGGGTTACCAAAGGAAAAAAAAAAATATATATATATTTATATATATATATTAAAAATAAATAAATAAGAAAACACTTTATACAAATATTTTGGTGGGGGGGCTTAAAGAGGTCATATGATCTAACATCTTTCTTGTTTGTACAGGCAGAAATGGAAGCAATGCATTCATTAGCAGCCAGCTCAACAAAGCTTGGCTTCTTTTTCAAAATCTTTGATTTATGTAAATAAAAAACTTGGTTAAAAAAATATTAGAACCATTTACTATTGTAATACACAGAATAAAGCTTTCTATTATGTTGAGTGAATAAAAAACATTTTCCCAATGTAATGTAAAATTCAGGGTAAATATGAACAGCATTCTAATCTGCTCCAATTTCTTAGTGTAATGGCAAGACCAAAATAAATGTACCAGTGTTTCATTTAGCTACAAAACGTACAGCTGATATTAATGTCTTTTTTTCATTTTCTGCAGATAATGGTTAGTTGGGTCGAATCTGTTATATACAGTATATTGTCTGACTCGACTCTCATCGGGTATGACGCGTTATGCCGTAAACCGTTTGAATCTGAGCATGCGCGACTCAAATCTGCACTCGACTCACATTGGAGAGTGACATTCCCAATCGACTAGAGTAGACAGTCTATCTCCCAATATTGTATTCGTACTGCCCCTTTAAAAAAAAAACGCCCACTAAGCATGTGACCATAGACTATGTTCTATGCATGTGACACAACAAGGAAGTTTATGTTCTCTTAATACAACCATGCATTAAACCCCTAAACCAGCAACGGCGAACATACTAGAACACTTTCCTATGTTGCGCATTCTGCTGTTACAATACGGTGGCGTGAAAAATAGAAATGAATAGGAAATAACGTTAGCAGTCTCCTTTGTCGTTGTAATGTTTATGCAGCGTTTTGTCAGGACAACATGTTTGTGTCGCTCCTGATTGCTACTTTAACGGTACTGTTTCCACGCGGGCAAACATCACTACCTCTCGTGATCAATACGTGGCCATTCAAGAATGCAACGGCTGCAGGTAGGCCACACGTTAGCCTAGTTACGTGTTTAAAAGTTTCATTCAGTCCAGCCTAGAGTTCAGTCGTGACATTGTGCCCAAAATCTGCCCAGGAACAAACGCACCCAAAATTAATATACATATTGTACGTTGGTTATTTGTTTTTTTTTTCCCGCTTTGAACACCAACACATTATGTGCCTGGGCGTGAAATAATTCATTGGACATATCAGTTAAATTGCTGTAGTACTTTATACGGTAGACTAGTGTATACAGAAAGCTATTCTGCAAATATTATACATGTTTTACTGTACTATCACTTTCAATTTTAAAATCAAAATACTAGTAGGGTGGCAGTAGCTCAGTCTGTAGGGAGTTAGATGGAAATCAGAGGGTTGCTGGTTCAAGTCCCCGGTCTGTACCAAAGTATGGGGGTGGACTGGTAGCTGGAGAGGTGCCAGTTGACTTCCTGGGCACTGATGTGCTCTCGAGCATGGCACCGAACCCCCAATGGCTCGGAGCGCCTTTCTGTGGGCAGCCCCCTTACTCTGACATCTCTCCATTTAGTGCATGTATAGTACCACATCAATATATTATCTATATTGATGTGCAAATTGTTATATTTGATAATACTGATCTTAAATGGTCTCAAAAGTATTCTGTAAATAAGTGTTTTTATGCAGGAGGAATCCTCACAGAGCTGTTATTCTATATATCCTCTGCTTTGTGTGTTGTGGAATGCATCTAGCGGTACTTTAAATTCTTAAATAACAGCTATGCCCCAAGAACTACATGTAGGCCTAGTTGTAACTAAATGAATGAAGTGATGACGTCTTCAATTCAATAGGCTTTAATGGCAATAATCTTTTTATTTTTGTCCTTCTTGAGTCTTTTGATTAATATTGTGTTTAATTTCATTACTGATTAATTGTTTCAGTAAGTTATTAATAAATATATCCGCCATTCTCTGATTCCAGGTTCTCAAATGTGAAAATGATTAAAGTCTCCTCAGGTTTTGGATGGTTGGTGAAACAAAAAATAGTTTAAGACATCTCCTTGGGATTTAGGAAATTGTAAAGGGCATGTTTTCCTATTTTTTGTCAACTGATTACTCTGTAATAAAGAAAATGATCTGCTGATTTATTAATAATGAATATAATTGAAATGTTTACTTATGACTGCAAAATCGAACCCTTGTTGTAGCCCTATGTGTGGTGCAGTTCTAGGGCTACACAATTATCGAATCAAATTTATCGAAATTGCAGAGGGGCGCAATATTTGTTAAAGGCAAAATATGTGTCAATTGTGGCGCTGCAGTGATGTCCCCGGCCTACAAATCCTATCCTACAGACTACAGAAAACATCTTTGTTTGGTACAGATCTTTGCAAAAATCACACCATAATCCTTTCACTTTTTTAAGAATTAATATTAGTCAAAGACAATGTAAATAATGTTACAAACATGATCCTTCCCTTCAATATCGTGAATCGTATCGCAATCGCAATATTAGTCAGAATAATTGGAATTAGATTTTCCGTATATCGTGCAGCCCTATGCAGTGCAATGCCTGGCAGGCTCCATAACCAGTATGTTTAAGATTTTCCCCTCACACTATTATGAAGTGCTTTTTTTGCAATATACTTGTGTCTTCACTACAGCTTAACTGTAGACCATCCGAGTTAAAGGTGGCAATAGGAAATGGGCTGAACCAACTACCATTGCCACATCTGTGCTAACTCTATTTGATTTCCTCCAGGATGATACAACGGCTGTTGATGTTCAAACTGAAACTGATAATATTTCAGGATTGCTTGTGACTTATCTGTCAAGTCTGATTTCCAATAGGTGCACAGCTCAGCAACACATCAAAACCTGCAGTTGATTAAAGTTGACTCAAAAATCGCCCCATTTGATAGATGGATACCCTAAAATTTATCCGATGTACATCAACTCTTTTCCCTGAGTGGGGTATGGAAATGAAAAATTGACCCATCTATCTGTTCTGTGGGTAGATATTTAAAAGTGTAGTCTGAGCCCCTACTATTGATCCGCTCATGCAGATCTCTTTTCCCTAGTGGAGCTTACAGAAGCAGCTGACAATAGCTGCCTAATCTCTTCTTCCATGCTGCTGCATTTTCTAAGTGAAAAGGATTGTAACGCTGAGTTTGATATAAAAAAAGAATTATATGCTGAGACAAGTGCACTTACCAAAGATGGTAGACAGACAGAATTTATAGATGGATAAATCATAAATAATAAAAGGAGGAATTTGTGGTAGTATTCTGCCAAGCACAGTGTGATGGTCTGAGAATTTATTGGCAAGCTGGTGACAGTGCTACCAGTTGGTATTTTGATCCCCCATGGGCACTTGGGGATCATTGACCAAATGCTCGTCAGCTCACATTCTTTGTTAATTAGAAGACATCGTACTGGTCATCTCATGCATCATCTGAACCTTTAACTCATCCACCTAGAAATGTACACCGGACTAATAGCTTGTATTTATTTCATTACTTAACCTGCATATTTAACACCTTATAAAAATCACAATCTCAAAGAAACCACGGCCAAGTTGGGAGATTATTGTTGTGCGGTATTTATATGATAGGAGAAAATATTACTTTTTAAAACCCATATTCAATACAGATTTATTTTCAACATATTACACTAAACCGAAGCAATATCTGTTTGCAAAATGTGTATTAGCTGTCAAAATTGCTATAAACCAAGATGTAAATTGTGTCACAGTAACATGTCCTCTGAAGAGGACACAAACTTCTTTCTCAGCATGGTTGTTTATAAGTGACCCTAACCTTTTACCAAGATTAACTTAAATAATCCAAAATGAATGGTGGATGACAACAGCATGGCCAAAATTCACTGTAATATCATGAGGCTGGTGGAAGGGGGTTTACTTCTTATCTGTATTGGCTGTTTTGTAGCCTATAGTATTAATAATGTCCCACTGTGTTGTTTTATACTGTAGCTTGGAGTGCCCTGCAGTCCGGTGGCTCGGTGTTGGACGCGGTGGAGAAGGGCTGTGCCCGCTGTGAAATGGAACAGTGTGATGGCAGTGTAGGCTATGGCGGGAGCCCCGATGAGTCTGGGGAGACCACGCTGGATGCCATGATCATGAATGGGTAAACCGTGGACATAAACAACACTTTAATTGAAAGTACAAATAGGAAATGACATGGTAAAAACTATTTGTAATGCAGCATAATGAAGCAGTTTGACAGCAGAAGATTTGTACACATGGAATATGTGTGTACACAGTTGGAATTTAAACAGCTGTCATTTTTTTTCTATCCAGCTTGCATTTGTGCATCTTAAAAGCAGCTGTTTAAGACACAACAGTTTTATCCTTGCAAATCTTTTTTAAGCACTTTTGATGAAAGCTGCTGTCATTCTGAATTCCCTAAAACATAAAAGAAAGAAAAAAGAAAGCGCTATAGATGAAAAGAAATAATCTATATTGATTTTATAATTGCAACTCTAATTAGGTACCTGCAGCTGTCAGTATATGTATTACTGTTACCATTTGTGCTGGTGCTGTCTATGCATCTTTTACCTTTACAGCTAGCCTATAACTGGTTGACCTTTCTCTAGTAAAGCACTAATTCAGATTCTCATCAAGATCTGAAAGCTTGCCAGTTATCACATACTACTTAACAAACATTTATCGTTATCATAGGAGGCAAATGTCAGCTCACGATGACGGACAACAGACAGGCAGTTGGTTATTATTACTCTATCAAAGTATGTTCCGCCTTCTATTTTGCAGGAACAAATACTCTTTTTTTGGGTTACATACTTTGTGGGAAAGGGAGAGTCTCCCACACACTATCCAATAGGGCTGCATCAGAAATACAGTGGTAGTCACCGGCAGACTTGTTGAAACTGAGCACAATAATTGACATCTGTACAGTTTAATGCAATCCAATAGAACATCCCTGTAAAAAAAATACTTGCTCTGGCAAATCTTTAAAGCACAATGTTACATTTTTGATATTGTGTGTGGCAGAATTTGATTCAACTCTTTGGCAACATGGAGACGTTAGTTTGTTGTGGTGGAGAAATATTAGAAACGTCTCTATGATGCAATCCATTATATCACCACCACAAACTACAGCTTTAAAAAGTAGATTGCAATTTTTGTCTATCTCAAACAAAAGTGGACACTATGCTATTGGTTTAACAGATGCCATAATTATTACAGGGCATTTCAAGTTCATTGCATCACACTGTAAAGGGGGTTTCTATTTTTCTGTATAATTACCTAATTTAATAATGCCAGACACTGGGTACTGATGTTAGCCTGAGTAGCATTTTATGGACTTGACTCATTAGTCCATCTCAACCATAATGTGTAAGTTACTTAAGGTCAAAAACGCCATTACATTTGGACGGAGCTTGTGTCCATTAAACCAGTAGTAATGTTTGTTTTCTGTGTGTTACCAGGGATACAATTGAGGTGGGTGCAGTTGCAGACCTGAGAAGAATCAAGAATGCCATTGGAGTAGCAAGAGCTGTGATGGAGCACACTGACCATACACTGCTAGTGGGAGAGTCAGGTATGTGTGGATTAATGCCGACAAGTATATATATAATATATAAAATATAATCACTGTTATTGTTGGCGGGTATAATCTTAACATAACACAATCCTAAATCCACTTATTTAACCAACATACTGAATGTAAATTCAATTCACTAATTATTTATTCTTCTTCTATTTATTTTTTATTGGGATTGAGAAGACATATGTTGAAAGGAGACATTTTTTGGTATTTGAATTTGCATTAGTTATCTTCATTTGGCGTTTCATGTGTTTTTGCAACACGTTTTTGCAAACAGAATGTGCTTTGATCCGTACGTCACTAACCTCAGCAGTTAGCGATGAATGCATGACAGATATACAGTATTTTATATATATATATATATATATATATTTCACAAGGCACTGTATATATATATATATATATATATATTTCTCAAGGCACTGTATATATATATATATATACAGTGCCTTGTGAAAGTATTCGGCCCCCTTGAACATTTCAACCTTTCGACACATTTCAGGCTTCAAACATAAAGATATACAATTTTTATTTTTTGTGAAGAATCACCAACAAGTGGGACACAATTGTGAAGTGGAACAAAATCTATTGGATATTTTAAACTTTTTTAGCAAATAAAAAACTGAAAAGTGGTGCGTGCAAAATTATTCGGCCCCTTTACTTTCAGTGCAGCAAACTCACTCCAGAAGTTCAGCGAGGATCTCTGAATGATCCAATGTTGTCCTAAATGACTGATGGTGATAAATAGAATCCACCTGTGTGTAATCAAGTCTCTGTATAAATGCACCTGCTCTGTGATAGTCTCAGGGTTCTGTTGAAAGCTCAGAGAGCATCATGAAGACCAAGGAACACACCAGGCAGGTCCGTAATACTGTTGTGGAGAAGTTTAAAGCCGGATTTGGATACAAAAAGATTTCCCAAGCTTTAAACATCCCAAGGAGCACTGTGCAAGCGATCATTTTGAAATGGAAGGAGTATCAGACCACTGCAAATCTACCAGGACCTGGCCGTCCCTCTAAACTTTCAGCTCAGACAAGGAGAAGACTGATCAGAGATGCAGCCAAGAGGCCCATGATCACTCTGGATGAACTGCAGAGAACTACAGCTGAGGTGGGAGAGTCTGTCCATAGGACAACAATCAGTCGTACACTTCACAAATCTGGCCTTTATGGAAGAGTGGCAAGAGGAAAGCCATTTCTCAAAGATATCCATAAAAAGTCTCGTCTAAAGTTTGCCACAAGACACACCAAACATGTGGAAGAAGGTGCTCTGGTCAGATGAAACCAAAATCGAACTTTTTGCCCACAATGCAAAACGATATGTTTGGCGTAAAAGCAACACAGCTCATCACCCTCAACACACCATCCCCACTGTCAAACATGGTGGTGGCAGCATCATGGTTTGGGCCTGCTTTTCTTCAGCAGGGACAGGGAAGATGGTTAAAATTGAGGGGAAGATGGATGCAGCCAAATACAGGACCATTCTGGATGAAAACCTGTTGGAGTCTGCAAAAGACCTGAAACTGGGACGGAGATTTATCTTCCAACAAGACAATGATCCCAAACATACAGCAAAATCTACAAAGAAATGGTTCACAAATAAACAATTTCAATTTATTTATAGTATCAATTCACAACAAGAGTTATCTCAAAACACTTTACAGATAGAGTAGTACTAGACCACACTCCAGAATTTACAAGGACACAACAGTTTCCTCCAGAGCAAGCGACAGTGGCGAGGAAAAACTTCCTTTTAAGGCAGAAACCTCGGTCAGACCCAGGCTCTTGGTAGGCGGTGTCTGACGGGCCGGTTGGGGTTAGAATGAAAAGTGGCAATTACAGTTCCCCAAAAAAAATAGTAGTTGTTAGTAGTCCTTTTGTAGTAGGCACAGCAGAGCGTAGCAGGAAGAACATGGCATCGCAGAGCGTGTAGCAGGACCGTGGCGACAGCTGCAACCTTGATTTTGGAGCCTCCCTGATCCAAGGAAACATGCTGGGGGAAAAAGAACATAAGGACTCCGGGGAATGACTCCCCAGAACTAGGTTAGTAACAAGCATTTCTGCGACATGGATGCACATAATTGGAAAGATAGAAAGATAGAGGAGAGAGGAACTAGGTGTGTCCCAGGAAGTCCCAGCTGTCTAAAACTATTACAGCATAACCAGGCGTATCCAGGTGTTAGAATGGCCAAGTCAAAGTCCAGACCTGAACCCAATCGAGAATCTGTGGAAAGAGCTGAAAACTGCTGTTCACAAACGCTCTCCATCCAACCTCACTGAGCTCGAGCTGTTTTGCAAGGAAGAATGGGCAAGAATGTCAGTCTCTCGATGTGCAAACTGATAGAGACATACCCCAAGCGACTTGCAGCTGTAATCACAGCAAAAGGTGGCTCTACAAAGTATTAACGCAAGGGGGCCGAATAATTTTGCACGCACCACTTTTCAGTTTTTTATTTGCTAAAAAAGTTTAAAATATCCAATAGATTTCGTTCCACTTCACAATTGTGTCCCACTTGTTGGTGATTCTTCACAAAAAATAAAAATTTTATATCTTTGTTTGAAGCCTGAAATGTGGCAAAAGGTTGAAAAGTTCAAGGGGGCCGAATACTTTCGCAAGGCACTGTGTGTGTGTGTGTATATATATGTGTGTATATATATATATATATATATATATATATATATATATATATATATATATATATATATATATAGTTCTGGGTTTATCACCAGGTTCACTCAGGTGTGTCGGCCAGAACAGCACTTTAGGCCACTTATTCCAGAGTACGAAATGAAGAGCTGAGAGGTAGTTCTTATTCTGGTTATTTATTTTCTCACTTTTTTCAATTGTGAGGGTAATTCTGAGTGTGGTTTCTATAAAGAGGGAAACAAATACAAATGAATAAAGGAAACATATGAATACACTCATTCCTCCTTAAGCCCCAATATACATTACAATACATAAAACAAACAATAGTCAGAATATGACTATAACTATAATAATGTAAACAGAGAATAAGGATTCAAACACTTCTTATATGCCTTTCTTTAAGTCACCGATAACATAGACGGCACTTCCTGTCATCTATAATACAATTTAAAGCCTCCGACTAACTAAACGGCTGGATGCTTTTATTGTGAAAACCCCGGACCGGATGCTATGTTCGGTTTGAGCTAGCAAAGCCTCGACAGAAAGCCTCGACCGCGGCACAGATAACAATATTTAACACTACTTACTTTGTATTCTACACAACCACAAAGTATTGTACAATCCTGACAACAAGTAGTAAAGGTAGAGCATGTTTAAACACAACGTTACATATTTTGGCCAGACGCCAGGTGAGCCGAAGCTCGAAACTAGCATGAATGAACGTGGCTATAATTAGCACAACGGTCGCGTAACAACCCTTGAACTCTTAACTATAATCCACGTAAAGTAACACAAATAACAGCTGGTTTAACAGAAAAACTAAACTACTATCACGCGTGAAGTAGCAGATATACTTACTCTTCTCATATACGCACACTCTTAAGTAAAGTGCCGCTCGCAACTGCTATCCAACTGACCGACTAACTCTTTCATACTGCTTGTTAACTGTGTGACGTCAACTATAATATACATACCAGCATGCACTTTGGCTACCCTGCTACAGGTACTGACTAAAACGGGAGTAAACGTAACACAACGTAACATAAAGCACAATATGGTCAACTGTACTAAATAATAGTAACATTAACATAACTTTGGGTCCTTTTCTATATATATATAGATAGATATATAGATATATATATATATAGAGATATATATATATATAGATATATCTATATATATATATATATATATCTATATAGATATATCTATATAGATATATCTATATATATATATATATATATATATATATATATATATATATATATGTATCTGCAGGTTATTTAAAGGTTATTTAAAGAAAACTAAAGGCCATTATAGAAACATTTTATTCCACTATGGTAAGTGACTTGTAAACCAAATAATATGTTGTCAGCATATCCTCAGAAAAAAGAAATTTTCATGTTTTCCCAGTGAGATTCAATTCATTGAATAAAAAAATAATCTTAATTAAAATACCAGTGGGTAAGGTCACTGCTGTAGCACTGCTGTGTACAATAGCAATGTAGGACTTCTCCTCCCTCACAAGCCACAGGTACAAGCCTTAATGAGATGAGATTGCCTTCAGTCCCTCCTTTGTTTGTGACCTTTTGTTTTCCTATAACCCAAGGTCAGTGTGGACCAGAATGTGTAACTTGACCTGAAAGTATTACCTCTCTGTTTATAGCTTCTGTGTTTGCTGAAAACATGGGCTTCATTGCTGAAGACCTGACTACCAACACATCTGTGCATATTTTCTCACAGTGGCTGAAGGGCAACTGCCAACCTAATTATCGAAAGGTGCGTGTGTGTGTATATTAGTGTGTTTTTCCTCACTTGTGATGGCCACAGGCGTGCTGCTTCTAAAAGATTGATAATAAGTAGAACAACTGACAGGCATACTTAAGTCCATAAAAAAAGTCTGCTTTTGTCCTACAAGCTGGGTTGTTGCTAATCTTTACAGGTCCCATAACATGGTGCTTTTTGGATGCTTATATAGACCTTAGTGGTCCTCTAATACTGTATCTGAAGTCTCTTTTATATAGACCTTAGTGGTCCCCTAATACTGTATCTGAAGTCTCTTTTATATAGACCTTAGTGGTCCCCTAATACTGTATCTGAAGTATTTTATGTAGACCTTTTCCCCGATGTATCTGAAGCCTTTTTATATAGACCTTAGTGGTCCCCTAATACTGTATCTGAAGTCTCTTTTATATAGACCTTAGTGGTCCCCTAATACTGTATCTGAAGTCTCTTTTATGTAGACCTTAGTGGTCTCCTAATACTGTATCTGAAATCTCTTTTATATAGACCTTAGTAGTCCCCTAATACTGTATCTGAAGTCTCTTTTATGTAGACCTTAGTGGTCTCCTAATACTGTATCTGAAATCTCTTTTCTATAGACCTTAGTAGTCCCCTAATACTGTATCTGAAGTCTCTTTCCCAAAATTCAGCCTTGGTGCAGAATTACAGCCACTAGCTTCTGAGATACCCAGGGCTCGGTTTACACCTATGGCCATTTCTAGCCACTGGAGGACCATAGGCAGGCTGGAGGAACTCATTAATGTTTAAAAAAACACCTCATAAAGTGAAGTCTTCATGCCATGGGACCTTTAAAACATCTGTTCACTTCAATTTAGGAGTTACTAGGTGCCTTGTTCAAGGTTATCTCAACAACGGTTGAGGAACAGACAAATCGTATCACTTCTACCACCCAGTTCATGCAAATCAATCAGTCCATTAGAAGTTCAATAATAAGAAGAAGGAAAGACCGGGGAAAGCACTCCAGTTTGACTTTTTAAATATTGCCCGACGGACGTTTCATTCAAGATACCAGATTCTTCAGTGTGTATTCTGGCAATTTCACAATCAATATACACAGGTGGGGTTAATTATAGATGACCAGCACAACAAATACATCACAACATGGGGTTAGGGTTATGGGCCACAACCTTTCCAGACAGAGAGTCTCTCATGACGTAGGATAAAAAACATTCACTTACTAAGAAACAAGCAAATTAAATCTTATTCATTCCATTGGTATCATAAATGTATCAAATGTACAGTACAGGTACGCCTCCCTTTGGGGAAGGACACTGTCCCTATTACCGCCTGTGGCATCTTCACTATCTCCTCGTCATTTAGTTAGCACATACTAAAATTAATAGATTTGGTCAAGAGACGTAGAACGCATTCAGAAGTAAATGCTGCCAAACGGTACAAGACACAAACATGGATGACACTATAAAGTATAAAGGACAATAACTGTCAACAAAATGTCATTAAAGAGAATGTTTAAAAGAAAAAACAATTAACAATTACCGTCATGAAATTATATACTGTAATATTGGCATGATGGAAGCCCTGTACAAAGGTAATGCAGATTTAAAAAAAACAAAAACTCATTAAATATGAAAAGACCTTTTACCATTGAAGTTTACCTTTTTTTGCCCCACATATTGTGACTGTTCACTTAAACTCAAAATTTGACATTTTCTAGCAGAATTCCACTTACGTGTAACATCAAAGGAGCAGAATGAACTTTTTAAAACCTCCCTGCAGGTCAAGCTGTTACATTCAGTCACTCATAAGAGAAGACACCTTGAGGTAGAGAGACAGGGAAAGCTTTTCTCCGACTACACTACCCTCAGGTACGCTACATGTAGGTTGTCTGTCTCAGTAAAACATGGGATTTGACTGATAAAAAGACACATTTTGGCTGCAGCAGGAATTTGTTTATTTAATGGTTTAGTCACCGCAAATAAGATACTTAAAAATAGTTCAATCATAACAAGACTCCCGTTTATTATTAGGTGCCAAACCAGTTGGTGACAATAGTGCTAGTGATAGTTTCCTTTCATTACATGACAGCAAATCCAAGCAAATGCCTTTAATTTCCCACGCGTCTAGTGTGCTTAACTCAGAGGATTATCAAATTGTGCCAAAACTGATGTCTTCTGCCCTGTCAAAAGAATGTGTTTCCAGATCCTTCCAAGTCCTGTGGACCCTACAATCCCAGGGCAACAGTGAAACAGAACGTCAGGGCGCAGCATGCTAATACACACTCCCATGACACCATAGGTAGGTTTTTTTTTTTATGTTAACACAGAATGTTAGGTCAGCTTTCCTCAGGCAATTTATACAGTATGTAAGCACTTAATTAAAGCTAGACATAAATGAGAGTTAAGCAGCATAATGTTCCCGAAAAGGACCATAGACAGACCTACTGAAGTATAGGTAAGCAGGGAATAATTCAGTTTGGAGGGCTTGAATTTGTGTTTCTGTCCAAAAGTTAAGCTCTAAAAAATAAAATGCTTAATTATTGCTTCTGCAAAGCTTTTTATTTTTACCTGCCCGAATTTTAATATGGTCTGACCTAGACTTATGTTCTGATCAGGGCACCTGGAGTCGCTAGAAATTTAACATGCTTCCAAAAACCTTCAGCAGTATAAGCACTGTCCCACAAAAAGGCTTTAAACGACTTTGTGGAGCTTTCTTTAGCTACTAGGATAGCCTGGTGATGGCTGACATTTCAATTCCACTCTTCTTTTTTTGCGCCAGGAATGGTTGCTCTTGATAAAGATGGTCACGTGGCTGCTGGCACGTCGACCAATGGACTAACTCACAAAGTTCCAGGGTATGTGTATTAATGTCATAATCATAAATACAGTGCGTGCATGTGCATTAGGTAATCAGAGTGAGACTAAAATTGACATATTTGTTAATGAAAAAGCAAAACCTAATGATGCAAGTGCATCAACAACATCCACCACCAATGCCCTGTCAGAAGCAGATAACAGTGAAGATCGGAGCAACTTGACAGGTGACATTGATTATGATTATTATGATTATTATGATTATGTGTCAGTTAAACTTCTCATCACCAATCCTATCTGTATTTGAGAGAAGTGGCGCTGTCCTGAGTTGAAAGATAGCCTACTTTACTAGGCGTGTGTGTTCGTAGCTGCCGCTGTCCATTTATTAAGCTTCTAAAATGCAAACATTTTTCAGAAGATTGTGTAGTCCGATGAAACATGCAGGAGCTTGAGTTAAGATAATTACCTCTTCTGAAGAGTCCATTGTGTTTTTTAATCCTCCATGTCCTCCTTGGCTACCAGCACCTGCGAGGAGGAGGGGTGGGGGGTGTGTGTGCAATCACTGAAGGCTTGTATCATGCGGATGCGCCGACAGTGTTGTTGTCATTACTTAGAATTCCTCACGAGGGCGACATGGCATTAGCCAATGTTTAAACTTCTGTGGTATTCCTGCCCTGCAGTCGTGTTGGAGACTCTCCTATCGTTGGAGCAGGGGCCTATGCAGATAGCTCGGCTGGTGGAGCTGCTGCTACCGGAGATGGAGACCTCATGATGCGCTTTCTGCCAAGGTACCTATTGTTTGCTGGTTTTATGGTTTCTTCCTCACTTCGAAATGTATATGCAAATATTTTCCTATTATTAACAGTCATCTGTCAGAATGTTTCTAACAGTGTTGATTTAATTCCATGAGACATGGTGACTGGATCACAACTCCTTTGTGCACCATAACCAGGGTTTATTGGTACTTCTTTGAATAGTAGGACTGTTACGTGGGTTTTTCCTTGACATAAGAGTTATGTTTCCGAGAATATTGACATATGTGACACATTTTTAAACAGCCCATTTCTGGTGTGAACCTTTTTGCTGCAAGTGCAACAATAACGAGTGGAGGCATGACTACATTGCCCCAAAACTGTCATTTTTACATTGCCGAGAAGAGGCAAGATTTTTTTAGTGACTAAAGCTGCGGTTTGTTTCCAGGCTGTGAGAATACGCAAGTCTCAGAAGAGTTGTGTTTGTAAGATTTATTTATCCAGAATAGTTTGGGGAGTACGAACTGAAAATATATATATATATATATTTTTTTTTTAAAGTTGCACTCAGATTTACATTCCTAGTCACACACAACCACACCTAAGGGGCCGCCTATTTCAATCAGTTACTTCCTGTAACGATTTGGGGTTGCGTTTTTCAAGCAAAACCTTGCTACTAGTGAACTGGAGTGTGTTTATCATTCGTTCCCCGTGACACACACATTTGTATGATTACAAGCCTTCCTAGGGACTTCACTGTCCAAATGAAGCAGTAACACATCACCATCAGCCAATAAGCAGTTTTAAAAAGTCATCTCTCGTGTATTATGGTCCTGTACCTGCTGGCCCAAAAATCCTGAATCTTCCCTTTAACAAGTGTTATGAGACACATTCAAATACGTAGTACCTCTCTCCAAAAAGGGGAATTTTACTTAAACTAATTGGCTTGTTATCTTTGGTGGAAAATAACACCTAACATAGTAGCGTGGCACAGTATCTCGGGTCAAAAGTATTCACCGGGGAATAAGGTTACTATACATTTTCCACTTTAAAATCCCAAACTTTTACAAAAACGGTAATTATAGGAAATTGCAATATGTTACTCCTTGTTTTATACATTTGACCCTAGCCTAATGGAGTTAATGGCATGCATAGTGTCTGTGTAGAGCAAGCAATTTGCATTGTGGTGATGGTAAATTACTGCAATTTTTCCCCATTTGCTGATTTTACACACATGGGAACACCTAAAAAGTAGTGTGACGAGTCAACTCTCCTGGAGCGAGGCTCAAAGTATTACTTTTTTTAAATCACATTTAATCACCGTTTATTGACATCAACATTTGTTTTCATCAGATTTATCCCACGCCATAACCACAAGGCGCTAGCACATACCCATCATCACCCTGGTTGGTAGCCCTGACAGCACTTGTTAGTTTTCCCTCACGTGAACTGCGCGTTATTCTGCCAACAGTTATTTGGCTGTGGAGCTGATGAGGGCCGGGGCAGATCCCTCGGCAGCCTGCAAGACGGCCATTTCCAGAATCAAGAGGCATTACTCAGAGTTCTTTGGAGCCATCATCTGTGCTAACACAAGTGGCCATTATGGTGAGTGTTAAGGTTCACAAATAGACTGTTCAGCTACTGCCAAAGGTACTAAGACACAAACACATCTAGAGAGATGTAGACAAGCAGATGTATGCACATATCATACTGTTACAGGGCAATCTTTTTTAGTTGCATTTGCTTTTATTTTTTTATAAATAATTTACACTTCATAATAAAAGGTTCTGGAAAAAAAAAAGATTATTCAAGATTAGATGATTACAAGACAATTCAGTATGAACTTGGCCTGAACATATCTGTATGACAAATAAAAACAGGTTGCTGTTATCTCAACAGTTTCTTTTTAAATGGTTATTTATGTACAAAGAATTGATCAATGGCACTTGGACACTGAGTATGAAAGCCTGTTTGGCGTTATTTGATGATATATGAATCTTGATTTTAATACCAATACAACATTTGGCCTAAATAAAGAAGAAGTAAAAATGTTGTTTCATTATTTTCCTATTTTGGTCTCCTAAGGTGCGGCCTGTAACAAAGCCCCTGGTCTCTCCCAGTTCCACTACATGGTGTCAGACTCGGAGTCAGACACACCACTCCTGAAATCTGTGGACTGCTTTTAAATGGTGTATAATTGTATCTCTTTTATATGATTAAATTAATTAACATCCTGTATTTTTATGCTTATGATTTTGGTTTTAATTCATGAATAAAACAAGTAATTGAGTAGTAGTAATTGAACAGTAATTAAGATAAGATAAACCTGTCATTTACAAGAAAATTGTCCTTGCATCACATGCGTCAACAGTTGACAAAACATAAAAACAAAATATCTCTAAGGTCACCCTCCAGCAATCACTAAAAAACGTTATACAATACAAACATCTGACCTGTCCCTCGTCACGCAGGAAGTTAAAGATGGACATTGATAGGACATGAGACAAACCAAATGGAAATAAAATATTGATTAAGTACATTAGGCAACATTTCTGTACAAACGTGTGGTTGAGCATGCAAGGACATACAGTTGATTTTGTTATTCTCCAATAAATGTATAGTTTAGCACAACTCTGCAAATTTTACGATGCTAATGATGAGTTATTGGTTCCCTTTCCATGTCCGCTAACTTATATGAACATATAGGCATCTGGGTTTCATGTAGAAGTAATGCATTGAAAAAACACACTAACAACCAGGGAGGATGGACACCCCTGGTCCATTCTCTGCCCACTGGAAAAAGTCACACTGTTTACCCTTTTGAAAGCTGCAGGTGTAGAAATTCCGGCCATTGTTGGGTCCCAGTTTCAGAACTGTCCTCATTAAACAGCGTTTCCCATGGTGACAAGAAGGGAAATGCAAGTCAGCCCACTGCAGCAGAGAAAATAAGGGTTATATAAACTTTGTTGTAAACTTTTATTTCATACATTAAAACAAATCATTTATAGTGGGGTTTTTTTCCAGGCCACACAATGCCATAGAGATAAGTTGCTTTCCATTTTCACCTCAAAGAAGTTACACTTGGTCTCCCTGGGAAGCGAGCAGGCGTAGAACTGTCGTCCCTTATTCTTCCCCTCTTTGTGGACGGCTCTGAGGACAGCTGGGCGGCAATGGGAAGCACAACAAGGGACACTGGGACTGGAAGAAATGGAGGAGCTGGGGCTTGTCGCTTTTAGTTTGCGCATACTGACGGAAGTGGGAAAAAAAGTCTTAATAGTTTGAAATAAACTGAGTAAAACAAGTATACCTTTCCCATCAAAGCTTATTAGCAAGCAAACAACCTCTCTTTAACGGTGTGTGGTGATATGTGTTGGTAAATAAATGTTTGCAATATCCTACTATGGCTATTCATCAATCCAAACTTGTTTTTAACAATGTGGCATTAAAAATTCCACAGACAGATGCTTTTTTTTTTAAATCCCACTTATCTCCCTGAGGTTGCAAAAAAACTTCTTTTGTTATAAACTTATTCATGAGCAGCCAAGCGAGAGATTCACTCACCCTGAGTTGGGGGCTCCATTTCGAGCATTGTTACTGGGAAAGGGACTGTGATCAATTCTCATTTTCTTGGACGGGTGACTGTAGGAGGCCAGTGATTCCCCATTGGAGAGCTCGGCACTTTGCCTCTGCCAGCCACCAGAGGCGTAATTGGGGCTTGTTGTCCCTTGGCAGACGCTGTATTTATATAAACCTCGCTCAGACGCCAAGGAATTCAAATGACTGCCGGCTGGGGAGAGTGGGGAGTTTACAGGCTTTGGCTTTTTGCTCAAGTCAGAGAAAACAAGGGTGGAAGTGCCGAATGCACTCCTCCAGTTGACTTTGAGCTCCTCTTGTGGCTTATTGAAGGCAGTGCAGGGGTATTTAATCAAATCAGTGTTGAAGGGTGATGCCTCTGTGTTAACGTCATCTTTGTGGACTGTGGAGTTAGAGCCAGAGTACAAAATTAATTTTATGTTCGGCAGCTGGAGCTTATTCCGATGAACTGGCTGCTCTCATTAAATGCAGGTTGTTGTTGGCTTTAAATGGTTATCTTGCCATAAAATTTACTAGTATGCAGTTGACTGCCAGACTGTTTCGTTAAATAAAATGCTGCACAGTCTGTTGTGCTGAAGATGGCCTTATGCAAAACTCTGAAATAAGCCCCCACATGAAAAAAACCCTCTGAAAATAAGTTTATGTTTTCGGTAATATCAAACTACGATGCCTGACATCAAGGTCATTAACACAGAGCTGTGAATAACTATTACTCTCACCTCCCACGACAACCATTAATGTGCCCTTGAGCAAGGCACTTAACCCCCAACTGTTTTAGTGAAGCAGCTTAGTGGTCAATAGTAGAAGGCGTAAATGTACAAATGCAAATCAGGGAACTTTGTACATGTATGCACATTTAGTTCTAGTAGACTCATTTTAATCCTATTTTGGACAGTTGACAACTCTATTAAAACTCAAAGTATTTATACCCCTAAGAGGTTATCATGTTTTATAGTTTTAAAACACCAAATCAGAGGGGATTGAAAATACTCTTTTTTGTCAAAGTTAAAAAAAGGTCTCTACACAGTAACCTCAATTAAATTGACATTATCTGAATGCCTGACTAAGGCTGACATATAGTGTTTTTTTGTCGTCATAGCAGGAAACTGCCGTGACCTAACGCGTTTTTAGCATGTGGCTGTTGCCCTAGCCAGAAGAAAAGTTTAGTTTAAAAAGAAGCTGGAGGCAGAAAAGAAAACGCAGGCTAAACTATTTAAACACGGCAGATTTGTACAGGACACCCCCGTCTGTCGCTAGCAATGATGACGCAGTGATTAGTGACGATTCTCTCCGACCAATCAGTAGTCAGCAGGTTTTCACGTCACCTTTTGTTATCCCTCAGCTCGCTTGGAACCTTGACTGAGGTAGTACTAAATAAAGTACCTGGTAGCAGGTACCAGGGACTTTTTCTGTAATGGAAAACCAAAAAAGGCGAGTAGAGTCGAGGTGAGTCGAGGGGGTACCATGTAGTGGAAGAGAATTTGGCAGTATGATCCTAAAAAGACAAAAACTCTAATATAACAAAGTAAACCATTCAACTGTGGTTTGGTGGTTACAGCAGAGAGACCCGGGGGACATTTCTCTAAAACACTAGTTTACGGCTGCCATAATGTATTTCAAGATTTGTCAAAGAAAAATGGCCAACGGACAGACACGCTTGTTACTTGTGCAGCAATATAACACACACACACACACACACACACACAAGCTCACACGTCAGGCTGACTGCTTGACTGTAGTTTCACTTCGACAGCTTGGTGTCTGGTGCCTTACTCAGAAGTACTTAGGGGTTGCAGTTGCAAACAGTATCATTCAGGGACCATTCAGCAAAACAACTAAACTACAGCTATTATTTTATCTCTTCCTAACAAGGACCTTCTGTCACCCCATTAAACCCAGTGACTGCAAGAACAGAACATTTCACTCACCCTTAGGTCTTGGAGTGAGGCAGGCATCACAGGCTTTTGCTGCTGGCTGGTTGATGAGCGTGCAGAGTTGACAGGCCCAGTCCTCTTCCTCCTTCTTAGCCACGTTGTCATTGGTTCTCTCATTGTAGGCCCAGCCAATCAAACTGTTTCTGACTGGGAGCTTACTAAATGAAGGAAGCACAAGAGTGACTATGGTGATCCTTATAAACCTTTGTTGCTAAAATAGGCATACTAATGAGTAAACATGTGCAGTGATGCAGAAATAAGATTACTTACACAGACACACACACACGCACGCACACGTTTAGAACATTATTAAAAAAAGTGACACATCAATGAGGGCAGACAAAAGGTTTGGTTCATTTCCACATTTTCTAAGATTTTGTCCACCCCATTTATATCAATGATGGTAGACTTCATATTACAAACTACAGCTTCCAAAATGACCATACAGCTGAAACAACTTTCGAAAAGTTGTTTACATTCAACATAGCAGCCACCGAACGCCACAGAAGTGCAGCAACCCGTTGATGCAGCTGTCGCTGCATCACCCGGATCGTTGGTCTGATTGGTTGAAGGATTATCCAGTTGTGTACAGAGTCATTTGAACTATGCCTGTTGGTCACGCCTCTTGTGCAGAGAAAATACAGAGCAGACTCCCCAGAACAATGCTCAATCTCAAATCTATTGAGCCTAGCTTGGTCTGGTGATAGCCAGACTATTACCTTACAGTTTACCAGAATGATTTCAAATGTGTGCATATGTAAACATACAGTCCCTTGATTAGTCCTTGGGAACTGCAAATGCAAAATGAGCAACAAATATAAAATATTCAACCGCTATAATTGGAACCTGATTATGGAAAATATAGGCGAAGAGAAGAGGCGACTTTAACTAGACAAACATTTGCAGTTCAAGCTGAGGATGAAGAAATGCGACGTGTCTCATATAATTGCTCCAAGCATTCATGTTAGCACTCTGACATGAAGCTCGACTGTGTTTGACAAGAAGGCAAGTCTGCCATGCCAACAGCCACGGAGGAGGAAAGTAGCAGCGGCTTTCAGGAAACTTTCCTCACAGATTGCTTTATCAGCTATGTAATGTGCTGTAAGGGCTTTAGGCTCTAACCCCTCGCAAAGCTTTGCTCAAATACAACCCAGGAGGTGTTGAGCCTGTGCCCTGTCTGGCAAACACAGCCTTATATGCGCATTAATTTCCCCCCCATAACACTTCCCACTCCCTGCCAAGCCCATCTGCCTGCAAAGATGGCCTCTCCAAATGTGAACATATTATCTAAAAGGCTTTGGAACTTTCTGCAAAGACTACGTTTGGAAAAATGACACCTAACTTACAGTCTTGCCTTTTGGTATTAAAGTAAAATCATTCAAATGTAATAAGAAGAATCAAAAGCCTACACAAAGGTTTTATCCTATATTGGAACATTTTATTGGCAAGAATTTACTAAGCATCATCTAATTAATTCTCAAAAAGTAAATACGCTAAATGTAACGTAAACCAAACAATTATTATTCATACAGAATTAGAATATATAGTATGCATTCCACTGAAACTACTGAAAAAGGACATGGTGTTTTATCTTACTTCAGGTACAGGAAACATTATTGGTATCATATATTTACAAAAATGCAAGACAATACCTTTTTTTCATTCAAATTGCCAAAGGTCTATGAGGATTTCTACCTGATGTCAACCCTGCTGGGATCTCCCTTCTGACAGCTCTGGCAGAAGTAAGTCATCCGGCCGTTGTCTCCAAGACGACAGACTGTGATGACATGAAAGCACTGGCCACACTGGGGACGCTTGTAGACTTTGTAATGTTTGTAGAGAGGTGAGCCAGATTTGCGACACTGATAGAGATGGTGGAGGGCAGACCAGTGAATAAAAAGATAAGCATAAAAAGGAAAAAGAAAAACTTTCACCTTTCCGTATTTGTCGGTTATACGTGGACAGGAACATTTGTTTCATCTATTCTCCTGGCAGTAGCGCTTTGGCTTTTTGTCTCCTTCCTCAGCAACACAGGATTTTAAGTTAATCCATTATTGCAAGTCAGTGTAAATGAGGTGTCAGCTAAATACCTAAAGTAAATGTGTCTGCATATACAGAGCTACAATTGCCACCAACATCCTTGTAAATACATATGTTTTTGCAATTCATGTACAAACGTCTAACCTTGTAAAACAGAAGAGTGAAATCACGTGTCATCTTCACCAGGTGGTGGATCTGCTCGTCTGTCAGCTGTTGAACCTAAATAAAAAAAGAATGACGCTGCAACTGTTAGTTACAGTACACAGGCAGAGTGAATAAACTGTATTCATCTAGCTCTTCATTTCAAAACAAAGAGACGAAAGGCACTTCACAGTCAGCAAATCAATAATACAAGCATATAAACAATGAAAACACCACGCACGAATGAAAAACCGGATTTAAAATGATGCAACAAAGAAAAACAACATGCAATCTATTTTCAAGAGTTGAAGCCTGGACAGACTCTGGCTCACACTGTGTAAAAAAACAAAAAATAAAGAATGCACTCAAACACAGGCCACTTGCAGCTCTTTCAGGATACCTAGGGGCTCAATAATGGAGGGTAAGCTCATAAAGATGCCATGGTCCCAAAAGAAGAAGGGGCCAAAAGTCTTAAATTTATGTGTGTTATATTCCTAAACTCCAACTATACTTTCTAAAAGGGAGCAGAGCAAAGCCCCTGCTAATAGTAAGTAGTAGTAGTAATAGCAGCATTGCAAATACAATGAAATTAATCCTTAAAAGCAATGTGAAGCATTGGCTCTTTCCCATTTCACAGGATATGATTTCAATTTCATAAATAATACATATTTGAGTGATTTCTTTTGATTTTTATAAACATGTTACAAATCAAAAGGTAAAAAACCCTATTTGAGTCTCGAAGACTATACATTCATAGAAATAAAATATAACACATTTCCAATTCCAAACTGCACACAGTGGAAGGCACATCTGTGTGCAGCTGTCACAATGCGCTTGTTTGTCATTTGCCTGTTTCACCCGTCTCATTTCGATGCATCACTCAATAATACAAGGGCTTACACTTTTTTCTTTTTTTCTGTGAGAGTTGTCTCGTATTTTTCTCTTTTTTTTGTTCCTCTGCTGTACACAATCCATCATCTTTTCCATACCTTCACGGCTGGGTGGAGGCCTGAGTCAAACAGGGCTTCGTTTTTAATGATGTTGCCGACTCCTGGCATGACGGCCTGGTCTAGGAGAACGTCACAGAGCATCCTGCTACTTTGGCTTCTCACTGCCTCCTCAGAGCGCGAGAAGCCGAACTTAGAGGAGCACACATCCAGAGTCTCCATGGCCCTCATCCTTTGCTCGCAGTCCTCTGTCAACCTGCAAGCACGTTGTACCGGAGGAATTTAGTTTAAAATATATATGGCTGTTGTTCCTGAAAGTGTGCTGAGAGCTCAACTGGTGCATTTTTTGAGGTTATACAATTCAAAACTGCTTTTTCATATATTCTGTTTCAGTGTGTTTGTTATGAGATAGGGCAGCATGGGTTACATTTTCAGATAGCAAAAATAAATGTCTGTCTGGCTACTGAATAGTACACCAGGACCTTCCAGTCAATGAACAGGACAAATGTCAAGGCTGTGTTTTTCATGCAGCAATAGCCACGGTCTTCAGACAGCCAGCCTAATGTAGGACATACTCACTGAATGAGACTCAAAGCCCCAAGGTGAACTTCATTCACCTCAATCTAGGCTATGCTGGTGTGCCTGTTACCTTATTTCGACAGAGCTGTCAAAGAAGCACACAATGTCGTTAGTCAGGTGCATTTCCAGCACTGGTACGGAGCCAGTCCTCTCCTTCCTCTCGGCAGGGTTTATACGCATTGATCCATTCATACCAAAGTGGACTCTAAAAAATGTGAGCATGAAAGAAAGAAGTAAGGAAAAGACAAATTTCACTAGCAGACAGAAATGTCTCAATTTATATAAGACTTGGCAATAAAAAGGACATGAAGGTGGCCCGGTGGTTGTAGCCTACAGTGAGTGATAAAATGTCACAGGCTACCTACCTGTAGCTTGTGTGTGAGTCTATTAACAGCCACACAAACCGGTGAAGTGTTCTCACACAAGCACTAATCTACCTGCTTACTCACACCAATACAGTTATATATCCTTTAAAGAGGACTGACTGATTGATTTTATTTGATGATTAAAATAACTATGACTTCATAAATTGTTACAATTAGGGTTGGGTTATATGAAGATATACTTATTGTCAGACAATATAAAGAGTGTCAACTGTTAGAAATTATACAATATTCATACAGTAAAGTTATGCCTTTAATATCTCTGGCTGTGTTAGACTATTGTGACCAAAGTAAATCAATTATAGAAGTATCTAGATTTGTAGATGTTTCTAGTATTTGATTCACTGGATTAGCCAAAAAAAAAAAGAAAAGACAAATCATGCTCAGTTATTTGGTTCATAAACAGTTTCTCAATTGACCTGATAGTAAATAATTCTATCTATATATATAGATAGATATTGAAATCTAAGATCACATCTATAATTTTATCAATATTGGCCACCCCATCTTACAATAATCAAGGATGAAAAATCAAGATTAACTTGTTCATTATGGTCCGTCAACATACAACGAACAATACAAACAAATTTGACATTAAGGTGACATTTTTAATGTTTGCGAATACATCCTCTATGGCACTATATTAATAACATGAAGAATACAATTTTATTTATACAGCAGTTTTTTAAAACTAAGTAAGTGCATTAACATGGTTAAACTAAGATTAAAACATTGTATAACGGCAATGAGCCAAATAAGATAAATAATACAATATTAACACTAATGCCACATAGACCTTGGTTAACGTTACACCGAAATCACAGCTATCAAAATGTGTAACCAAATGTAGGTTAAATTTAGCGTTAGTCCTAAAATGATGGAGGTTTTAAGTAACAGTTTAACTACGTTTAGTAACAGTTATCAAAATAAAATGTGTAACTAAATAGAATTAGTAGTAATTCCCAATGACGTCACAAGAAACCGGATTTGGCGTAACGTTAACCCAAAACCTTGGAGCCCGGACCGAGCTAGCTAGAAGTCCCAGTTACCTCAGCGCTATTGGACCGAAGTACATGAAGAGCTCCTTGCCCAGAGTTTCAGCTCCAGTGAACGGACATCCAATAAACCTGTGGAAGGCATTTCCCTCGGAGTTGTTTTTCTGTAAAGAGTCCCAAGATAGTTAACGGAATGCAGCAGCAGAAACTAGCTTAATAACTAGCTAGTTAGCTAGCTAGCTAGTTAACAAACCCCAGCGCAAATTGTGACATAACGTAACGTTAACTCACAGTGGATGTAGTCAAACTGCCTTTGATCTCCTTCAGTTGTTGTCCTTTTTGGACTTTAGAACGGATTTTCTCTCCGTTTAATGTACAGCCCGGACCTTCAACCATCCTCCACTTCAGATATTAAAAATAATGTAACAGAAAAGCTGTCATGTTGCGGTTGAACGAATAATATAAAGTTTGTTGTCTTACTGATTACCCGCCACGGGATTCAATTTCGCGCATGCGTAGTACGGTTTATATCCGGAAATGGGCTCTATGAAGAGAACTGGTACCGGGTTCGTGAGAGAAGGCAGAGAGCGTTTGTCACGGAGGATCTTTAAAAGTGCATTAACCTATTTCGCATACTGTCAAATGATCTACGTTAAAACAAGATGATATGACTGGCAGTTACATTTGCACAACATAAACATTAATCAACGTTTGCATTTTTTTTAAAACTGGTTTTATTGGAAATGGTATGCAGACAGCATACACATGATTTACAAGCCTATTTCTATTCACATAGCATACTTATTCCCTTTAGTTATGAATGATCATTCATTTACACTTCACCAGTCATGGGAGATTGAAGCAATGGAGACATCTAATTTGTGGGACACCCATGGGAAATACTTTCCCTAATCTCCAGATGTAATAATAACTTATTTATTTCATTTGTTATACAGCTCAGCTTACAATCTAAAATAACGTGTTAAACTAATTTGTGTAATGAGTACTTCTTAAGCTGGGATGTTGTCTAAAGATCCAGACTCATTTGGATTTTTAACTTATTTGGCATCTTGTTGTAAAGCTAATATGCTTGCTGGAAGTTCCAACAACTGGAAGCTTTGGCCTAGATATATAATTAGATAAATAGTCAATCAGACATGAAAATCTCTGTAAGTGATTATTTGGACTTTACATTTGAATATAAACATTAAATATATGTCCCCTACAACATGTTTTTGCATATAGAGTCACAGATATTATATCCCATATGTGGTGTCACCTCACCTCATTGTGTTCTTTATCTTGATGTTTTTATACTTTACTATTTACATTTTGCTAATTTATATTTCTATTTTAAACTGTCATTCTGGGACATGCTGAACTGTTTTTCATTGTTGAAAACAATGACTACAAAAATCTATTCTATTCTATTCTAAAGACCAACCTTATCAATATGCAAACCCTTGATAAAGTGTATCATATTTGCTGTAGTCTTAAACATAAGGATTTACTTTAATCCAACATATTGTGTTAAAGTATTTTGTCCTGATATTCATTTTTGGAGAAAACATGCAGGTGCTAATTATCTGTGAGCATGGGAGTTGTTTTATTGACTGTCCACTTGAGGGCACTGGTGTATCATTCTTGTGCCTGCTGCCCACACAAAGACATGTCTGTGATGTAACCTGTCATATAATATGTTTCATTAGATAGATAGATAGATAGATAGATAGATAGATAGATAGATAGATAGATAGATAGGTAGGTAGGTAGGTAGATAGATAGATAGATAGGTAGGTAGGTAGGTAGGTAGATAGATAGATAGATAGATAGATAGATAGATAGATAGGTAGGTAGGTAGATAGATAGATAGATAGATAGGTAGGTAGGTAGGTAGGTAGATAGATAGATAGATAGATAGATAGATAGATAGATAGATAGATAGGTAGATTGATAGATAGATAGATAGATAGATAGATAGATAGATAGATAGATAGGTAGATAGATAGATAGATAGATAGATAGGTAGATAGATAGATAGATAGGTGGATAGGTGGATAGGTGGATATGTGATGTGACACATGAATGAAGGTGTACGTACTTATATACAGGAATGACAATAATTATTAAAATTGTTGACTTTTTCTCCATGTGTGGTCTATTTAGTGTCACTGATTCACAAACATTGTCATAGTTCTGTCAATGTAAAATATAAATAGCAAGTAGTACACTGTTGGCATGGTACAATCAAATTCTGGAAAATGTCCTTGATGTGTCACCCTAACTCCATCTATTATCTTACAGATAGAATTTAACTGCCAGATGTGAGCCTTATAGCCTTGTCATACTACCGCCCATACCTCTTCCATGTTCCCATCTGGCTGAAAGAAATTCAAAATTTGCATTATTGTCAAAAGATTTTCTGCATGGCTTGCTTTCGTAATTGCAACAACTTGTTTGCTCTGCAGTTTCACCATCCAGAAGCCCTTCTGTGGGCCCAGATAAAAATAGATAGACTCCATCTTATCCAGCCAAGTGTACAGCCATGCCCTCCTTCAAAAAAAGCAATACTCAGCAAAAATGTGTGTTAACATCCAAAGCTGCTCTCTCGCATTGGTTCCAAGGGACGTGGCGCACTTGAAGCTGGGTCTTACCCAATAAATTATAATACAATTCAATCCAAGTTGCAAAAATAGCAACGAATTGTGCCCTCTTGCAGGCCTCTCTATATCGATCCACTCATTTTTAAAAATATTTGACTAAATACTGGTTTCTTCATATTAAAGTTGTATCTACAGCTAAGGACAGACCGATGTTCATATTGCTTCTAATTTATTTTATACACCTGATTCTAGCCTATTGAATTTACTTGATCTGCACAACGCAATGTTTGGCATGTCTTCTGAGAGTAAAGAGTGCTTAATAGCTTATGTTATACTATATGTAAATACTATTTTTACCCTAACATCTATTGTATTTCCTATACACTCTCCCCTTGCCCTGACCGTGCATGGCTGTTTGCCCTGCTTTGTTTTGTGCAATAGTTTGAACTGTGAAACCTTTAGTGGCTCATTTCCCCCACACCAACCCTCACCACGAAAACCCATTGTTCATTTTGTTCAAGGCAGTGGCATTTGCTTTGACTAAGTACAAGAAAGTGCATACTATGGGCTCTTATACATCTTTAAAGGTGTTTTTCCTTCCCTCAGTGAAACCCCTAAGACTACACTCGAACATAGACTCAATGGAGTGAGCAACACAGGGCCTTACAGTTTGTCAGTTCAAATGTAAAGAGTGCAGTTACAGAAGTACAGTATTCCAGGATCTAGATGATCATCCAGGCGTTGCCAGAGAAAACTGATGAGCACTGGGGGGGAAAGTGTCAAGGTGTGTCAAGATAAATGCACCCTGCTTGCAGGTGTTACACACAGGAGGAAGACGAAGTGGTTCCTCAGAATGTGTTTGGACAACTTTACCTAGTGCATGTACAAACAGAGGTGTGTATGCAAGTGTGTCTGCATTTTGTCTGTGCATGTGTGCTGACTGCTGAGTGCAGTATTGTACACGTGGAATCATACTTTCATTCTTCTGCAACAACTCTTCAACCTATTTGGCCACAACTACAATAAACTATGGTGATATGAATATGATAAATACTGACCTTATTGTACCTCAATAATCATGTACAGCTAACGGCATGTTGTTGTTTTTTGCAATTGGATTATATTACCCTCAGTCAATATTGCGTACAATCATTACTGAAATAATAATTGAATTAATCTTACCTGTTGCAAAGCTATTATGTCTAACCATTTTAGGGACACAGTGTTGAAGAAAATCTGTTAATTAAAAACTATTACACACTTGAATCAGCAGCTGTTTATCTCAAAATACTTTAAATGTCCATTGAAAACATAATTTCACCACAAGTTGCATGTTATTGCAGCACATTTCATATCCCTAACAGAATTGTATCAGCCAGTTTGAGTTAAATTGTTTTGGTTTCATTTGGATGAAATAAATTGCTAACGACTGCTTCTGGCATTGTTGTGCACATGACAAAGAGCCTTGAAATTGTCTTTGGTCACGGTTTGGTTATAATATTCATTGTGACCATTGCAAACACTTGCCTTGCTTCGGGATGCTTGGGCAAACTGGTGATTTTCCTGTAACAAATAACTTTGGACTTTTATAGGACTTCTTCTTCTATTCTATTTTGATACGGCTGTCGATCTACAGCTCAAACAATCGGTGCTTCTTTACTCTGTGTTAAGTGTTCAAGCTTGCAACTCCAATCCACAAATGTCACTGAACCATTATGAGATTCCTAATGGATGATGCAAACTGTCTTGAGACTTGCCAAAACGTTTTGAAATTTGGGGGATTGCAGTTGGCATGTAGCTGCTACTCTCTTTATATGGTGTATAAAAAGGTATGCTTTTGTGTCTTTTTGTGAACATCTGTAGTCACATTCTTGTCCGTATGCACTTGTACTTTCTCACTAACATGCATGACATAATTCATTAGAGCATGTACTTGTTTTCATGAGCTGTTTGAGTGTGTATATTAAGAATGTGTTGTTGATATTAAAACACATATAGTTAATAAAATGCAATTCTGCCTGTATAGGTGGCTGTTTCCTGAATATTTCACAAGGTCTGAAGTTAAAAAAAAATCAAGAGCCTGTTCAACTTCTGGGAATTGGATCATAAAGCATTGAGCTGGCTATCAACTTGCAGTGCATAATTAACTACTTTTACACTATAAGGTATGTTAAGTCAACTGTGTGATTTTAAACGTCTTTTTCTCCCGTATCTGTCTCATAGCCAGGTTTTTTCTATAAAAGTAATAATTTTCCATTTAGTATATTTGGATAGTTTGTAAGTTACAGCGTCATTTTTGCGAGAAAGTAAGTATTATTTTGAAAGTACAGATTTGCCATGGACGGCATAGAATCTGCGGTGGTAATTACTTATTCCTTATAATATGTGTTTTCAGAATGTCTAAAGATGTGTGAAAATGGCACAATCTTTTAAGAGTGTAGAAAAATAGGCCCATACTAGAATGGTGCTTATATTATTCTCAGGAAAAGTTTTATTGTATGTTTATGTCTGTAAAGCACAAATGGCAGTTGTTTCTTTGGTGGAGAGAAGCTTAACTGCAGATGGAGATGCGTTGCTATGCAACTGGGATTTCAAAAGTACTTGCAGCACCAGGGTCACATTTCAATGTGTCTGTCTCCACCAGCTTGGCAGGAACTGATGACTGCTAATAATGCTATTTTTAAAGAATCTCATTTGCAACCCTACAAATGTGAATATGCTAGATGATGTGGTAAAATGATTTAGGGGTATAGATAACTATAGATGGGGTAACTTCTGCTTTTTATCTCTGGTTCATATCTTGCACTTCTCAATCATACTCTATTATTCCAGGGACAATGCAGTGGCACTGTACACATTAATATTGCCATTATTGAATGCTTCCAATAATGTTGTCAATCTGGGAATTTAAGGATAATCATATGTTAAATAGTTAAAATAGTTAAAATAAACACCAAAATGAAAATGGTAGAATGTGTTGCATAAAACAGCTTAAAAGTTCTGTTTCAGAATGTCATACTCTTGATTTATCCTGTTCGCTTTAAAAATATTTTCCTAGATCCTACTTCCTAATCTACATGGTTTATTAAATGCCCAGCATATTTAATATGTTCATTGTGTTTTCTTGGATTTGTATTATTCCATTCCATCAGTATTTTCTAGTGAGTCTCTACTCTACCACTTCACCCTGAACACATGAACACACGCACAGTCCTTTAATACCTTCATAAGAAAGTCCCCCTTGTTTGGGCCTCTCAACTGGAAACATCCTGAAGAGTGCTATTCCATCTACAGTGTGTCAATGACAGGTATGCTGCTCACGCTACTCAAAACAAATAAAATTTAAGATGTACATTTTTTGCAGTGAGCTGCTTCCTCAGGCTTCCACAGCCCAGTTCACCACATCTAACCACATTCCAGCATCAACTCAACACCACCTTGCAGATGTGGAGGCCAACTGTAAGATATAGAGGTCAGCTGAGCAGAGCGGGTGAAAGCCTGTGAAGTCGTGTACTGAGTCCACCATGGAATTACCTGGAACACAGGAAACACCTAACCCTGTTTCTTTTAATGGGAAGTCAATCCCTGCAACAAAACAACATACATCACATAAACACCCATACACACATGCCAGAGGCAGTCAAAGGAACATGTTATGTGTAGAATGGCGGTCACCCTACAGCTCTGTCAATAGCACGACACAAAAGCCAAGTTAGTGGCTTTTGACATGATAGTGATGGATTTATTCAGAACAAAATGGCTGTAAGAAAAAGCTACAGTTCAGTGTTAAGATATTTCTCCTCTAGATGGCAGTGTTATCTTCTTCATCAGTAATGCTCACTTCTTAAAGGAAGTTTTTTTCCTGTTGCTCACACCAGTTGTATTTATCATTGGGAGAACTGATGCGACATCTGGGATCAAACATAACTGCATTAGTTTAAATCCAGACACCCAGCGTTTTGAGCTCATCCAAAAGCTGCTGTCAGGAAGAAAAATGAAGTGTCAGTTTACATCATTATTGTTAGTTTGTGTATTTAGTATCCTCATTAGCTCTTGCATTGTGGCAATTCAATAATAAATACACATAACAAAATCATAAACAAAATGTATGAGGTTAATCTCTATTAGCCCCATACAGTGCATAGCCATGCTCTTAGGCTAATGTGATAATGCTGCATTTAATTAGATGTAAATGATGGCCCTAGCAGTAATGGACATGAAGCTATAGCTCAGGGAGGAAATCTCAGTGTAATGCTGTCAGAGGTAACAGGGTTCAAACCCAGAGTTACCTTGCTAAAGTGTCCTGAAAGAGCAGTTTGATATCAGGCTGAGAAGCAGTGTTTCGCTTAAAGGTTGGATGCCTGTTTCACTTCTAACCACACCCAGGATCACCGATAGGTGTGATTGTTTAGGAACGTGCTCTCTTGCACCTGTAACCACACCCAATAGTGATGTTACTGGGACCTGGAGTCCACGTCTTTGTCACTGCAGCACCGTGAAACGTTTACCCCCTTGGAGGTCAGCAAAGACAAGCTTTTCAGAGGGTTAATCTTTTTTTAATATATATTATTTTTAGGGTGTTTTCTTTAATCGAAACAGATGAAGAGTGACAGGAAATGGGGGAGGGAGAGAGTGCACGCAGCATAGGGCCGCTGGTCAGATTCGAACTTGGCTGCTGCCAAGGACTGAGCCTACATGGGATGCTACACGCTCAACCGGGTGAGTTAGAGAACATCAGGGTGTTACTCTTTATATAAGACAGAAGTTCCTGACCTCGGACCTGTCCTGTCTAAATTCAACAAGTGAAGTTGGCTCAAGTAACATCATTTGGCCTATGTATGTATGTATGTATGTATGAATGTA
The DNA here is from genome assembly GCA_026937815.1 of Etheostoma perlongum. NCBI lineage: Eukaryota > Metazoa > Chordata > Actinopteri > Perciformes > Percidae > Etheostoma > Etheostoma perlongum. The sequence continues at coordinate 25,525,646 of CM049380.1, forward strand.
TGTATGTATGAAACTTGTCCTGTGATAACAAGTGGCTGTATATGGATGAGATTGTAATCAGTCTCAGTTCAACAATGGTTTGTCGCTTTGGAGTCACCTTCATGATCATTTGTCCAGAACATCTTAAATCCATAGGCAGAGACTTCCAAAATGAAGGAGCCACAACTTCAAAAGCACTGCCTCATGTCTTCAGTCTAGAGTGATGAACAACAAACAAACCCTGAATAGAAACCCTTCAAGTTACAGGGGGCTAAGATCTCTTGTCTCTAATGTAGACAGGGGCCTGACCACACAGAGCTCTATAAGTGATTACAAGAACCTCAAATTCGGGAATTTGATGAAGAGCCAGTAGCTGTCTGCTCCCAGAGTTCTTCAGTCTTAAGCCCAGGGTCTTCACTGTTTCACTTATGTAATGTTCCCTATTCTAACACTACATCCTTGAATTTACTTTGTTACAAATGCTCAATAATAAACTTCTATACTCATTACTGTTCTTTTTATGTATGCACTCCACTAAACAAAGTGGTCCAATTTCCATTTTTTTTTCTACTGACTTTTTTTTGTGAGTAAAAATAAGATTGTTTTTATACCCTACATTTGTTTTAGCACTATGTGTTGCCAAGTTAAATTCCTGTATATTTATTACCCTAGGGGGACTAGAATACTCCAAAGAGTAAATGCAGCTAAAAGATTGCCCTTGATTAAATCTATACATTTTAATTTTCTCAATCAATCAGCTGACAGAGAAACCTATCAAAATTGTTTTGTAATTGGTCACGAAGATAATTTTGCAGAGCTCCTTGTTTATCATTCCAAACAAGTCAACCCCTGCCAAGTGACACTGAATGAGTAACTGAAAACCAGATGATTGGAGATGATAATACTATAGTTGTGACAGTTTTTTCAATTTACAATGTAGGTAAGGTTAATGAATAAAAATAATATTGGGTATTGCCTTACATGGGGCTCATTAGCTGGTAACATGTAATGAAACCAACACAACATCACTCCTATTTCACTTACTAATTCTAAATACATAAAGCAGTCTAGAAGCCAAATTCCTTTTGTCTCATGTAACAGCGAACTAAACTGCTTTGGGATTTTACTAAATATATTCTGCACTGCAACACAGTATCATTACAGTCAATCTAACAACTATCATTAGTATATTTTAGTAAACTATCCAGGCAGGGCATTGCTGTGGCAAAATCCAGTGCCTACAACTTGATATTAGCTTTGAGCAACTTGTTATTGGATACATCTAAATCTCTTTGACAAATTATGTTTACTGTACTCCTCGTGATTTCAATGAATGTATTTGCAGAGCTCAGCCACGCACATAAATAGTGTCTCGGTAATAACTGAGCAGAAACCTATTCACATCTTTATAAATGAAAGTGCTGACATGCAGCAACAACAGAACTGAAGCTTTGGTCTCAGAATCACCTCTCTGAGATTTCTTAACTGTTTCATAATTTGGATTTGATTTGAATAAAACTCCCATTTTGCACTTTCAGGAGCTCAGGTCAGTGGTTTAGAGCATTTTGTACTGCACTAGAGACTGCGTTTGAAGACATGAATTGTCCTGATCAACGTTCAATCTAATCAGTTCTTTAAAAAAGGGGCTCATGTTGCATTTGATATCAGTTTGATCAAATGTGCATATTTGATGTTTTCCTCAGTTATCAGCTCTGAATCATCATTTCATGGAGTTTGTGACACCCACCTATTCTTTGTAAAATTTGTTTTGAAGCAGATACTACAAAAGGAATATTCCAGAGGAATTTAGTGCATTATTCCAGGCACCTTTTTCTCAACTCCAGGCACAATCCACAAGTCCCTCTATAGAAAAACAACAAATTGTTTTTTTTCTTCTATAGTAGTTTTCAGGCTCAAGTTAATGATCATTTATTACGTCTGCCAAGGGGGTTAGGCTTTAAGTTCTGTTTGTTTGTCTGTCTGACAGCAGGATTATGGAACTACCGGCCCATTTCCCTAAAATTTGGTGGAAGGATATAGCATGTTCCAAGAGAGAACCTATTGCAATTTGTATAGCAGATCCAAATCACAGGGCAGATACACAAGTTATTTCTCACTTTCACACTTCCAGCTGACATTCACAACCAGTCACCAGCTGAAAAACCTCCCACCAGATGTCCTTGTATATTTGTTATGTCATCCTATTTGTCTGTTTAGCACATTGATGACCTAGCAGCCTTGGCAAGCCAACTGAATGCTTGGAACCCATAAGGTAAAAAATACCTACCACTTAAGTGGAAACCTAAGTCAATTAACATAGCACAATGATATTCACTCTTCCAGGCAAACTCAGGTCTCATTTAAATGCAAACACGCAGGGAGGAGACAATATATTTTCCAGGTTAGCCTTTAGTAGCAGTGCTTCTTTGTTCTTTGAACCCAGGTTAGCTTTTGCCTTGTAACACTACCTTTTAAATGATCTCTCTCTCTCTCTCTCTCTCTCTCTCTCTCTCACTTATACAGTTCTGAGATAATCACACACCCACACATGCACATGGTCATTACTTTGCCCTGTGTATAGATTTCTGCAGCTTATCCTTTGATCTGAGGCCTTGATTTTTTTGGGAGCTGCTCTGTTCTTTGCCGCCTTAGGCTGCATTTGAGTTCTATTATTTATCACAGGGTGTCACGGGTGCTCAAAAGGGAAGGAAAGACGAGGGAAAACAAGTCTCATCTTCTATTATTCTTTCATACACCGCCTCTCACAACTCACAGGGAAGCTAGTGTGCTCAGTGTCAGTGTGAGTTTTAATTGGTCTGTTTCAGTGAGCATCATTGCTTCGGCAGCATAACATCTCTCTGTGTTCATTGTTTTCAACAATAAGAATACCTAACGTATTATAATGATAACTCAAAATGATCCCTGTAGCCAATTCCTGATTGATCAAACCAACTTCCTTTTCAACTATACTCTCTCATACACATTTCTATGCTCTCTCACACTATTACACTCTCTCACATACATTATTATACTCTCTCACATACACTACAATACTCTCACATACAATGCTATACTCTCGCTCACACACACACACACACACACACACACACACACACACACACACACACTACTAATCTATCTCGCATACATGACTATACCCTCACATACATGTAGAAGGATTATAATAGTGTGTGTATATGAGTATTGTGGTGAATATGCAAATGATGATAGTGTGTGTAAGACAGAAGTATGAATTATTTCCTAGGCGGTCTCTCATAGTTTAATGCTTCTGTGTAATTAATGTTCAATTTAAATTTTTTTTAACCATTGGTGGATTTAAGCTTCCTGGTTGTAAAGAAAGCTTTACACACCCATAGCCTATGTTTAATATTTAGTCAATTTAAATTGTCCAGATATCTTTAAAAAGTTTTATGTGAATGCAATTTCATTTCCACTGAGACATGGCATTCCTCACTAATAAAGACATATTGTGTTCATTTAATTTACTGTGTAAAAATGACATATTGTCGTTTTACAGTCCAAGACACAGTTACAGCGACCTGTCCAGGATGAACCTTGCCTTTTGCCCAACGAATGCTGGGATAGGCTTCAGCTCCCTATGGTTTTGCAAAAGTTGAATATAGGTAATGGATTTTGGCAAATTGCAAACTACTACCTTCATTTTTGAAATAAACCAACATTGACTTTAGTTATGGAGAGAAAGGACAATAAGTCCCAGTGTCCAACCACTACTCTAACCCCCACAGCCAGTTTGTACCATTTCCTCTTTTGGTATTAAATCTAAACACACTGTAAACATACTGTGACAAAACATAAGATACAATATGTAGTTATTCTAAATCACAAAAACTAAAATAGATACAAATGTGCTTGAAATTAAGTGAAAAGTGTTATTTAGTACCACAAATGGCCAGTTTTAAGTGCATGCTACAATCCAGATGCATCCAGACATAATCATTCTTCAGTCTGCAGTGGTAATGACTTGGGTTAAGAGAGTAAACATGTCCTGTGGCATGCTGACAAAAACAAATGACATGAAGAAAAAGGATGCTCTAATTATGTAATTGGTCACTTGTGGTCCTCCCTCTGTGGAAATGGACTTGTAACGGCTCTATAATGGGCTCTGTCTCACACAGGTGTTTTCCCAGTGCGACTCCAGCCACCAACACAGATGGAGGAACTTAGTCTGTGTCTTTCTCCCACAGTCATTTACCATTTGTTATTTGTAGCCTATCTCTATAATTTCTAACACACTTTTATTCACAATGCTTCCCCTCACTATTTGTTCAGCTATCTCACACCTTTATTTCCTCTCCTCTTATTTAAGGGTTAGGGTTACAATATGTAATTTTCTGCTGCCAGGGGTCTCTCAATCAAAACAATGAATGTAAATACAGACTTTTGATGATGTTGTGTAGTGGTATTATGTGAGTTGTAGTTTAACACAGGTGCTGATTAAAACATATCTATTCACAGATAGGTTTGTCCATTACAGTTTTATCCACGTTACGTTTATGGACGGTCTTTTTTGTTTAAGGGGCTACCAGAGGAGTTTTAGAGACTTTAGTCAAAAAGGATTTAAAGGTCCCATGATATGGTGCTCTTTGGATGCTTTTATATAGACCTCAGTGGTCCCCCTAATACTGTATCTGAAGTCTCTTTCCTAAAATTTGGCCTAGGTGCAGAATAACAGTCACTAGAGCCAGTCTCACAATGAGCTTTGCTTAGTATGCCATTTCTGAGTCTGTAGCTGTTGAGGCGGTGTGAAGGAGGGGCAAGGTGGAGGCTGGAGGTGTGGCCGGGACCAAGTGCACTTTGTAACTACATTTTTCAAGTAAAAAGTAACGTAGTTCCTTTTTCCCAGGGACAGATTTGACAGCGACACTGCCTTCTCAGCTGCGCGCTCACAAGCTCCACACCATCCACTCGCCATAGTTAGCAGAGCAATTTTGGCAAGCGAGAAGCAGCCAACGCTAACTTGTGAGAGCGTTTTAAGCTTTGTGGCTCAACAGCGCTCTAAGTGGAGAGCTACGTGACACATGCCATTACATCGCTCAGGACTGACCATCCTACAAACAGAGCATGCCAAGCAGACACACAGCTGTGAGAGATGGGCTTATACATGAAGCGGACCGTTGTGGACGTGTGTCGGTTGCATGGACACGCAAGGATTTCCAGAACACAGGCTGCATCTGACTACAACAATACACTGACCATCGTGGCTGCGTGTGACCTACTGACGTGCATTCAACCCGCGCTTGATCATGATGATCAGCCGTCACTCTGTGAGTAGAGAATCCAGTCTGCAGTGTAGTTCAGAAAGTTCAACGTTTGATTTAGCTTATGTTGTTTTTTTTCTATTATTGCAAGTAAATGCCAGTTTTTGAAAAGAAACCTTTGTGAACCTTATGTGGATGCATGATCACATTCAGGCCAAACTGTGTCATTAGCAATTTTGACATTTCTTAGATTATATGACTCCTGTGTGTTGAGTAGAAGCATGGAGATAAGGATTGGTAAACAAGCTGGGGAAACACTGTTAATTAACTCTGTGGAGTCAGAGAGAATTTATTTAGCATCCTGAAACCCTTCGAGCCATCAATCCACTTTCATACTCAAACCTTTTAAAGAGCATGATTACAAAGAGAGAAAGCAAAAAACACGAAGAAGAGGAGGGTGTAATTCATCTCCACACCAGACAGCAAATCTTTAACGAGGCCTGAAATACGTATATCTAGGCATTTTAATGGGCAGATATTCCAGGTTTCAACACTCACCCACATGCACAGTGTATAATGTCAGAGCTGTTAAGTGCCAAAGAAAGAAAACCTCATATTGTAAACTAAATTTGCAGCAGGATGTCATTATCTCTGAGCAATGGCCTTATAATAAAGGAAAAAGCGCTAATGAATTAAAGGAAAATGGCAAGTTAATTTGGGGTCATCTGTCGTAGTAAAAACTTCTAAATAGGCTGTTTTGTGTGACCAATCACTGGGTAGTTTGAAACTTAAATATATGCAGTAGATGTATTGCTGTTCAGAGGACATGAAGCCGGGATCAAAAATGTATACATATCTCAGCTCAGTAAGTCCTTAAAAGTTAATTGTGTAATATATTATATGTCAGAAGCAGAAACTATCCAATTAAGTCCACACCTGAGTGGAAACATACATACATTTGCACCGTGATTGTTTGTTTATGTGAATATCTTACTGTAATGAAGAAAAAACAGAAAGAGAGTCTACAGTCCTGGATTAAGTTTGTTGCTATTTGAACACACAAACATACACACAAGTACACTCAGTGCTCCTTCAGAAAGTTAGCATGTGCCAGATTTACCGACCCTCTCGCTCCCACTGCCTTTCTCTTCATACATCCATGGCTTCTCCCCTGTCCTGTGCATGAGCGTAAATAGAATAGTGTTGTTGTTTGTTTCCCATTTACAGAGCCAAGACTGTGCATGGACGCACTATGAAGTCAAGTCATATAGTCTAAGACAGGGGTCTTCAACGTTTTTTAAGCAAAGGACCCCTTAACTTTAAGAGAGACGGAGCATACCTGTTATGCATGGCATACTAATCTTTTAAAAAAAAAAGTAAATCATTTTGTAAATCATGTTTTAATGTTAATCATACATGTGGCACTGTAAATTCTCAGGATTCTCAGAACTGTATCTGTGTATGGTCTACTGACTACCTTACCTATAGGCCAGACAGCCTGTCATCAGTGGGGATTTATATTTGCTAATAATGGACGTTGGATACATGTTAGGACCTTTTAATTAAAAAAAAAAAAAAAAAACTTTAAAAATGAACAATAATTTGGAGGCCACCACTGCATTTACTCTGAGGATCCCCTAGGGGTCCTGCCCCCCCCTGTTGAAGATCCCTGTTTTGAGAAACATCATTGGGACACAGCTGGTCAAAGACATCTTCCAGGGTGATGTGGGGCAGGTCCTCCAACATCTTCAAACTACTCCCCTCTGTCAGGCAAAACACAAATATACATGCACACACCAAAAGAATGAAAAACAGCTTCTTCCTCAAAGATGTCAAATTGGCCTGACACCCAACCCCCCACCAACACCCCACCCATGAACCCCACTACAACACATACACACAATTGCTGCCATTGTTCATTGTTTACCTGACACTGAGCCCTGCTCACCTTTTTTTAATAGTGTTTTTGATATTAATGATTGTTGTTTAACATCAAGGTTGTCTTACACAGCAGTATAATGACAATAAACGTTTCTTGTCTTAGCTTTTCTTAAGCGTAAGTGCTACCAAGGGCAAATGTGTGTCTATTCTTTTCTTTGACTTTCTATGCAGTCACACATAAAACAATCTGTCCTGAAAGATAAAATCCTCTGACTGGTAATGTGGATAATCTACAATATAAAGCTTATTTACTGTTGAACCTATACAATGCAATTATATAACTGGCTAAATGTGTGTATCTGCGTGTGTCTTCTCTTAATTGCCATTTTAAAATCCACCCTGACACCAAATTGTTTAAATTAAATGTCTGACTTGTGTTTGAAAGGCTTCCTGGTGAAACCTGCTGTGCAGGAAGGGTAAGCTCAAGAGACTTTCAGTTCCAGGAGCTGGCAGTGGGGTTGCTCGGCAACCGGTTGTGTGTCAGACTAGACCTTCAGTCTCAAAGATGTAAACCCAGTCGTTTTAAATTTCCAAAGCAAATTTTCTCTCTGCCCAAATGGCATTCAAGTGTCCCTTCCATGCAGATTTGACCAGAATGTGAAATCCATAAAAGGAATCTGTCAAACACACAACATGTGAAATCAGTTCATTGGTGTGATTGTCGGCAACAGTGACGATTTTTTTTGTTTTTTGTTTTTTTCTTTCAATCCATTCACTCATTCATACCACACATAACAACTTTAACATGTTTAACATGTTATACTTTCCAGACATGTATAAAGTACTAGAAACCCAGACTTGAATAAAAGTGCAAGTGCTCTATCAAAAAAGTAACTTGAGTAGAAATTGAACTGCTCTTAAACTACACTACACAACACTTAAGTGGACGTACTAAAGTATTCAACATTATTTATACGTAAATAAAAATAAAACTTGGTTTTGGGAAATTAAAAGTACTATGGGCTGAGTTTTTCTATTAACCATAAAGGCTCCAGATGCTGCAAATGTTGGTGTAATATAAAAATGGCTGGTAGATTAATTTATTGAATTAATCAAATTTGAACTTATGTGTCAGTGGCTTGTTGAGCGTAGCTGTCCTCATTTTAGGTCATCTTGTTAGTCTTATCTCCGGTTTTTCCTGCATCCACAACGTTGGTGCGTTCATGCCACATGGGAATATGAGAGACCGCCCCCAGGATTACATTGTTTTTCCAACTGCCAGTGTTCACATAATGCGTGTTCTTCTTCTGTTATATTGGCATTTGGCAAAACAACTTGTTGCATGACTGACACAAACTGTTGGGCATGTTTCTTGGTAGAGGCGTTTGTCCACAATAAACAGTTTATTTTCACTAAAACATTTTCAGTGAGCCAAAGTCACCTACATCAAACGTCAGTTGTCAACAACATGTTAGGAAAATCTACCCATTCTTTCCCACCTCTGATTCCCACAGGAAGTAACGTGAAAAATTAGGTTTTCACTGGAAAAATGTTTTTCCGATGCCCATGAACGCACGGTGTGTGTTTGTGTGTATATGAGTGTGTGTGTGTGTGTGTGTGTGTTTTTGTGCAGCAGCAGCTTTCAGCGACTTTAGAGTGAAAAAACGTTACAGCTTTGATGTTAAAACGCATACAGATTGACAGGACGGTCTGAAATGTTTTGTATGGTTTTTCGCTATACATTTGTTGGTAAATGTGAGAAGTTTGAGTCATACACGCCTTGTCTTCATATCCGAAACAAGTAAATTAATTTGGCGACGTCAACCCGTTCTCACTCCTGCTTGGTCATTGGCTCTCAGAGAACGTGGGGCTCAAATTCACGCAGAGTACAGATACAGCTTTTTAGTACTTAAGTACAGTAGTGAAGTAGTTCTACTTCGTTACTATATATCTCTGTTACTTTCTCACAGTACTCCAGCCGATTGTCCGTAATCACAGGTACTTTGTGATGTCATTCCTTTTCGTTACCCCTCTGACTTTTCGGCTTTAAAAAAACTACCTTCACACAATTAAAAAAAAGAAAAAAATTCTCCTCTCAAACACAATGTAACTAAGTGATGGGACAAACATCCTACTCTATAAATTTCAAAGCAACTAAAGAGGCATCCAAATTTTTAGCTGACTCTGATATTGTCTGATGTTTTTCAAACAATGCACTTTAGCTTCCTGCAATCATTCCGCATTACCTTCAAGATATGCATTCTCTAGTTTTCTTTTTTAATGATAGATGGATTTTTGTCTCCCCTTTGTTGCTTTGTTGTGTGTGTGTGTGTGAGAGAGAGAGAGAGAGAGGAGAGAGAAAGAGAGAAAGAAAAAAAATTACATAATTTCTTATTCACTTCTGTCAGCATATGAAGCATTCACACATAAATCCTTCCCTTCATGATGCCATTTTTTTCACCATGCCGTAAGCCAGCTTTTCAGCCCCATTTCTGTATTGCCTGACATTTGCATACAGTAACACTGCTTATAGAGGCATGCTCTACTGTGTCCCAGCCAGGAGGCCTATTTCCATGGCAACGCTTTCTCCAAGAAAGCTGGAGAGGGTCTTTTTACCAGACAAGCAGGCTGTTGCACCATCCCTGCCAGTCGTTTGTAACTATGCATATCTGATATTATTTTGTTAGTTAGAAATCAACTTACACAAGGGCAAGACACACATTGTCTGACAATAGCATGTTAAGGGTTTTTGTTGTTGAGTGTTGACCCTCTGAAAGTACAGGTATGAGATAGACTCCTCTGTCTTGTCAAGTGGATGAGTATGAATATTGTAATCAAGGGGGTTATACAAAGCAAAAGGGGTATTAAAAAGGATTCAATCTCATATTTAGTAATATAACCTTTTCTGAATATATGTGAAATGAAATCTGCCTCAAGGATGAGATAATAGCAGATGTTTTGTGTGCAGATTGGTTGGTTTGGATATCTAGTTCATACCTTTTTGACACATAGCAGCGTAACGTAGCTCATGCCTCAAGTATGTAAAAAAATGGCAGTTGATATGCATTAGAAACAAGTGTTTGTAATGCTCAGTGGAAGAAACTACTTTTCCCATCATAAATATTTCAGTGAGTGGCAGTATTTAGCTGCTGTATTTTAGATGGAGTGAACAAAAAAATTCCAAAAGACTTAAAAGGTTTATGCTCATTTTCTCACGATTAGGAAGAGCAGTCTTGGTTATTTTCCTCTCAAACCAGCACAGATGTGGACACAGAGTGGTCAGAGCCCCAGTGGTCAGGGGTGGGGCCGGTAGCATGGAGAAGTTTGTTTTAATATGTCCATTTGGAAAATCCTCAGGGGAAATATCATGGATTCTCCTGCAGATGTTTCACTGTGTTTGCATGCTTGGAATTGGGGTTGGGCCCTTTGATCTAAATGGAAACGCACCACAGAGGTTTGAGTCGAAGCTCTGCTCAGAAAGTAAATCAGAAACTGTTCCCAACTCTGGATTTTCCCGGGTTCCCCTGCAAAGTCTACCTTCTGGGATCAGAGACATGGGAACACCACGGTCCGTCGCCTTGATCCATCTCTCTCTTGGCACAGCCTGCATTTGGCATCTCTAGTGGAAACACTCTGAGTCGGTGCCAGTTGTGGCAGACCACCAATGCCTGCATGCTTCCTCCCACAGAGTTCATTTTTATATTAGCTCTGCTCTTTTATCAGTCTTACCACACACAGGATTTCCTTTTCAATGCTAGATAGTTCAACAATCAACCAAACAATGATATGTTTACCACAGGACAAAGTACATCATCACCCTGATATAAAATCTAATAATCTAGTAGGTGTCACCTTAGTATAAATTTATAAAACGGTATTAATACTTGCAACATTTTTGATTGTTTTTGATTTACACATGGATATGACTCATGGACTCTCAGATAAGATTAATCTAGGATTGGCTGATTGCTAACACTGTAGTGTTGTCAATTACAAAACAGAGAGAGGAAGCATGTGCATGTGTGGTTTGAGGCACATCTTACTTTCTTAACTCCCTCTATTTAGCATTTATAAGCAGAACTATTTAACAAATAGTTTGTAACCCACTATAATAAGCTTGGCGGTGGACACATACTATGAGACGAGTCATGCTCCCCGGCCTGGCCCTTTTGTCCAAATATGGTCACTTCTGGCTCCAAAATACAAAGATGGCAACGGCCAAAATGCAAACTCCTGACTTCAAAACAGCAGTCCATAAACCAATGGTTTATCTATGGTTTATACATAAATGTACAGTTACTCTCCAACGATATTAAAGCATAACTCTCACCAAATTGCAACCTAGGGAGATTTTGTGAATGTAGCCGAGTCAAACTTTCGTTTAAGTTAAAAACATAATTAGGACAGAAGCGCCACTTTTAAGATTGACTGTATTTTCGTTTTTTGGTCAAATGGCCTTTTGAATGTGAGTGCCAGGGGCACTACTATGATAGCATCAAAATCGCTAGTTTTAAAACACTAAGAAGGCTCGACACAACATGAAACTTTTCTCTAAGTATCACCAGGGGCTCTACACATGAACTCAAGCATTGAGAACATTGTTTCTGTACACGAACTCTTTTTGACTTGCAAGATGGCAGCGACCGGATAAACCAACTGCTAAACTGAGTCGTTCAAAAGCTTTTTTTTTTTTAGTAAACTCTATGTACACAATGTTCTCAATGCCTGAGATTATGTGTACAAGTGGACTAGGACTGAGATATCCACAAACTACAGAGACATGATTAATCTTAGATAATCATTCAGACCAAAGTGTCATGCATTTACAAGGTGAAACGGTTGGACATCAATGTCAATACCAAAATGCCTATAGAAATACAGAAATGCCTAAGGGGCTTTTCTATATGGTCTTTCTGTACTGTTAGTGTTGTGGGAGGAAAACGCTGCATGGTAAATGCTCCACTCAAATATTTTAAACATAAAGCAGCAGCATCTGACTTACAGTACACTACTGTAGTTATTTTCTCATTTAATACAGGCTTCTTACACGGAGGCGTGGCGTTGTAAATGGTAGCTGAGCCTCGGTCTTAAATGAAAAGTTTGCCACAGTAATATTCAGTCGAGCTTTTACGAGGATTCAGAGGTACGAACTAACACCTTGTGCAACATGCAATGTTGTAAAAAACCCAAACACATGTGGAGGTGAAGCTTTTATCAATTAAATGGAATGTAAATAATTGTTTTGTGGTTAAAATAATTACAAAGCAACTCACTCACTAGTGAAGTTAAAAGCAAAGTCAGGACCTCACAAGCTATTTAAGACACTGCGGGCTATGCCTGTTCAAGCTAAACTCTCCATGAGCCAAGCACTAAGGAGCCAATAAAAACAGCCTCATTTAAGCTGCAGTCACTTGGCACACTGCTTTCGGATGAAAACAGCCTCTACACCCCGTCAACTTCATGTAGTGCTGTGCATGTACAGTGTGCAAGTTGGGCAAAAATCATAGTTAGATGTAAATTGAAGTCAATACTTGTTCTTTGAAAGTCCAATAACAGAAGGCTAAGACTCTGTTTAAAGGATCTGTCAGTGCCAATGTACAACTTTTTATCAATGTTAAGAATCATTTTAACAAAAATGCCACTGGGAAAAAAGGGATTACAGACTCCTATTGCTAGAATCCATTTTTTATTTGCCATGCCATTACCCAGAGCTTGATAACAATGTTGATCCCTTGTTGAATGTTTCTATGGATTGCTGGGTGGCTCAGTACACAGAAAATGTTGTGTTGCTACAGAAATAAAAGCACTAAAGCATTTCTAAACAAATTGCCAGTTTGTTTTTGTGGCATTCATTAACATCAAGCTCTTCAAACTTGTTGACTAATTTCGATATTATACTGCTGTGCACTGCCACTACCAAGAAACTCTTTCTGTGTGTAAAAAGTACATGTACATGAGCAGTGGTACATCACTAATGCACAAGTCCTATCATGCTACTTTAACCTATTCAAGCCAATACCTGGGGGACTCAGAAGCCTTTGATGAATTTACCGACAAAGATGGATAGGATTTTTTTTTGTTGTTGATACGTTCGGCATTTAATACTTCTGTAACAGTTATTAGAATGTTTGATCTTATCTGAGACAGACTTCAAAGACATTTTTATTAGGAAAACTGCAGTAGTTGATACAGTATGGAAACCATGCAGTGCACTGAATGCCATATAGTCCAAAGAGAAAAAGAGAACTGGAAAACCAAAGCAAATGCATATATTGAAATCCTGATAGCAAATCTCTCCACAGGTTGTGACAAATATCTTCACTGGAAAGTAGAAGATCGCCTGCAACACGGCATTGCAGTAATTGACCAAGGTTATCCTCTCTACGGCCGCCCCACATTACCGACAAAAACATGATGCAATTGTTTCAGTAATTGCAACATGAATTGCAGTGAACTGTGGATATCATTTTCCATTTCAGTTTTATTTCAGCATTTACACAAAGCTAGTAGAGATTTTTAGTTAAAGTGCCCATATTATGAAACTATCCCTTTTGGGATTTGGGGTGTGAATTTGTGTCTCTGGTGCTTCCACATGCATACAGACTTAGAAAAAAAACTATCCATGCTGCTATTAATTTAATTCAATGTATTCATTGTGCAGCCTTAATGTTCGGAACAAGAGGGATTTTCAACTCCTGGTATAAGGGAGTGTGCAGACATGTACAGCAAACACTCAGAAATCTCAGTTGTATCTGATGGAAAAAGCATTAACTTAAACAATAGCTGTGTCCCAGTTCAGGGACTGGATCTTCCAAAGTCTACATTTCCAGACCGAAGACATCCCAACAGCTCGATAAGGCCTGTCCCATTTCAAGGAAGCCTTGTTTTGCCTCAACTTGAAGCACAGTGGTAACCACATGATTCATATTTACACATCAATCTTTGACTTTATCTACACTAAAAAATCCACTGGAAGGTGTAAGTCAATATTATATATTTGCGTTTAACCTGTTACATTTGCCCGCCGGCCTGCTGCTGTTGACTAAATGGATGCAACTGAATTGCAGAAACACTACATTTTATAATGATCTGTATTTATTGTGGATAGGTTACATCAAAATGAGTTTATACCGTGACGTTCCTGAATGGTAATTTGAGACAGCTGACCACACGTCTGTCCAATCTGAGTTTGTTCTCGCATGACAAAAACACTTTGAACGTACACATTCCACCTTAACAAGTTCCTTCCCGAGGCTATTTTGCAGCGGCTCCGTGCTGTGCTCAGCGCCGCCCGGATGATAGTGATTGGTTTAAAGAAACCGAGCAGGTTTTTCTCCAGTCCCGGAACGCCGTGTGGACTAGTCAGACCCTCCTCTGCAGCGCCGCGGAGGAAGGTCTGGCAAAGTGAGACTACATCAATATCAATACCAAGTCTGTTAAATATGGTCAGTATCAGCAATCTGGCATGGTGTGTCATGGCACGGTCGTTAGTTAAAAAACATTTAATTTGTGATCTATTTGAGGTCTGTTTTTGGAAGGAGGTAAATGTTCAGCCCGGCCTTTCTGTTTCGGTTCAAATCAGAAGGCAACCAATCCCATACGTCCCAATCTCAATGTAAATTCAGAGAATCTATACACTGATCTTGGTATAACTTAATAGTTATTTACCAAAGATAAGTACGACTTTGACTTACCTTTTGTAGGGTAACAGAAGCATAGGATAAACCAGTAGTAAATACAACAAAACGTCTACACTAATTTAGATTTCAAGATATTCAAAAATGTACCATGTTGCCTATAAACTATGATGAGTGTGAGGTAATTTGGTTTACCTCAGACACTCCTCAGCCTTCAAGGAATCACAGCTGAAGATGTGTACCAAGCTCCCCTGATGTTCTGCTTAGAGAAACACAGCTGGTGATCAAAGTTAAGTGCACCCCCTTTGAACCAGGCTGGGCATTTGTGGAAGAAAATGCTACCACAAAATATACACTGAACAGGGAAAAATGTAAGCAAGCAAGAAAAGTGTGGCACTATGAGTTTATACATGTAAAGAGGCTTAGTTAGTTTAAGAGATTGGCTGGAGAGACAAACACTTGGCATCTAATGTTGTCTTTGGTCTCCCTTCAAAGTACATGTTGCCCACCGTTATGATTCAGAAATGGTGGTATGTTCAACTATTGTTTTTTCTTCCTTAAAAGGAGACCGGCCAGTATATGTTTATAAGGTTATGCGAAGGGAGAGTTTATTTTAGCTTCACTCAGGACTTAATTTGAAATACTTGTCCACATTGTTAACAGAGAGAGGGAACACAGAGAGGCTGATTTATTCAGAGCTCGCCTTTGGTGTGTGTCTCACTAAATCAAACAGGATATTTAGCTGACTCTAATTTCTAGTTTTCTAGTTTTAAATTTCTTTAAATGATTTGAAGAAAGACAAACATTTGCTTCAGACTAGTGCTGCACTGATGCTATTAGCACTGATGTTGGGTGTTCACCAGTACCTTGTATAATCTCAACTTTATTTCACAGATTCAAGGTCCAGATAAAAAAAAAAAAAAGTACATGTAGCACATTACAAGAGGGGTACAAACTAAACATACAAACATATAAGCGATGTTGTGTAGAGATTTTCCAGAAGCTGAATGAGTGGAAAGTCTGCAGGAAAGAAGACGCCCCATGTCATCAGCCAAGGCTGCTTTCCTAAATGTGTGCACCTTCGCTACGGGAGTGTAAAATGACCCCGTCAGTTGTGTTTTTTTCTTTCCC
Source organism: Etheostoma perlongum (assembly GCA_026937815.1). NCBI lineage: Eukaryota > Metazoa > Chordata > Actinopteri > Perciformes > Percidae > Etheostoma > Etheostoma perlongum. The sequence continues at coordinate 25,541,514 of CM049380.1, forward strand.
AGTGACCACATCAGTCGACTAGATTTTTAAGAACTGGCCCAGCAGTGCCTTGACATGAATGGGACATTTAGAGGACTGCTGACTGGGACCAGTGTTGTGCCTCACATGTGGTCTGTGACCCTTATTTCAAACAGTGTCGAATAAAGAAAACAGGATGCGTAAACCATTTGACTCGGCCCATTTGTGCGTGTGACTACAAATGAGGCAATGGGGCAAGTCCAGGCTTGTAGCAAAGAAAATAATTTGATGGTCAGAGTCTCCTGTGCCTCCGGCGCTTGATCCATGATGTTATGCTCAACTCTTGAAATGCAAAGCAACCTCCGAAACCTTTCACACAATCCTGCACGTATATTTTACCCTTGCTGTGAAAAAACAACATTCTGTCAAAGAAAGGTGTCTTCAAAGAATATTAAATATTCATCTGGACATTTTACTTATGCTTCGACATCACAATTTATACAAGAAACAATTCCTCTTAGTAACCTTCTTCACTTAGTGTACCATCTTTTTATCTTGTAATTTTCATGCAAATATTTTAACTTTAGGGCATTTCATTTTGTCACTTCAGAGAATTTAGATAACAGCAAAGATTAGTTTTCCAAATCTCTTTAATGCTTTATAATATATGTTTAAGAAATTCACTTGAAAAAAGTGAAACAAATGCGATGATATTGTGCATAACTCTCTTCTTGATTTTGTGTTGTCCCCCCCACCCCCACTGGATCTGTTTACAGGATAGAAATCAATAGGGCATCCATGAAGCTTAAAATACCCTTACACACAACTCTAAAATAACACTATGGAAAAATCTTGTTTACACATGGTACCTTGTCACCCTCAGAAAGAAACATAAAGTGGCATTAGAAACCATCAATCTCTGTCTGGCATCTGACAGAGAGCCCTTGTGTTTGGCTAATACTCAGATGTGAACGCTAACATAGAGCACCAACTCTCTCTCTCTCTCTCTCTCTCTCTCTCTCTTTCTTTCTCTCTCTTTTTCTCTCTGACTAGCTGAATAAAAGGTCACTGGAAAAAACAAAATGTGTGGCTACTGCAAAATGATACTAATGTTTTTTGTGTTCATGTGAACTAACTTTATAAATGCAGAGTGATGCAAAAGTGAAACTAAAACTTGATCACAAAAGTAAGTAAAATTAATTTCTCCTTAGTGTGTTTGTCATGCATAATCCAAGCTTCTTTCATTGACTTTGGCCATACCCCTTGCATGGATTTGAATAAAATCATCTAATCAGTCAATACTGTTCTCATTTCAGCAGTTAACACAGCATGTACACAGTATGTCCTTTACACAAAATGTGAATCGTTCTTCAGCATTTGAACAATGTGGTTAATTGACAGCAAAACGTATCTTAACTTAACAGAAAACATATAGCATATCCAATTAAAAAAAGAAATCTCTGTATGTATTTTTGCTTTTCAAAAGAAAACAGAATTACACTCATCAGCTCCATGTAGACTACAAGGGGATTAGGTCTGCTGGATATCTGTCAGTATCAGAGGATTGTTGGGATTGAGGTCCCCTGGCAGCCACATGGGGCTCCAAGTGAATGATTACCCACAGACCCCTGGGAGAGTGCACTTTACCACAGAGGATCACCTGCAGTCATCAGTCACCTGCCATGACAGTATCCAATTCCAAAAGAGTAATCAGTCCTATTTTTTGCAGGCCCTTGAATTAAGGCAGATAAAAACAATGTATTTTACCATTTAACAAAACTAGTACAACTTTATTTACTTTATTGTTAGGTAAAAAACATGTATGTCCAAAACCATTGTTTTTCAGGGAATGAAAAAAAGGCAAATTTGAAAAGATTTTATATATTTATCTCAGAAGTCAAACAAAATCACTGTGTCACTGTTCAAATATTTGTAAACCCAAAGACAGACGTCAAGCGTGACCAATAGCATTGATTTCTGAAAAAAAATTAAAATAATGAATATGGAGATACAAGGTGTCTGCCCAACAGCAGCGATATGTGGATAGCTGTTTAGGCTTTTCCCTCCACTGTTTTAATGATTAGGAAATTCACAGATGTAATATATATCATTAATATTAACAATGGCTCTATTCCCAGTAAGCCACTTCAATGAGCCAGGATGCAGAGAGCGTGGGCCCTGGAACTGGCACATCTAAATGAAAAATGACACCTGTACTTTTCCTGCTATGACTAAATGGCTGCTGTCTCTTGTATACATTTAGTTTTGGAAATTTCACCTTAATCACCATATGTGAAGCTTCCCAGTTTAATTTCAGTGATTCGTTTACATGACCAAACCCCTTTCCATTAGATTACATGTTGAGGACACGACTGTTGAATTGGAGGATTTGGTTTCATCCTAATACATTGCATTTGACTGTTTGGGCTTGGGGCATCTTTTGTTTTTAGACATAAAAACAACATGTATTTCATTCCATGGAACTTATTTAACACTTTTATTTGTGCTCTTATCTCAAAAAAGCTTCCTTCCCCTTAGTTTGAATTCATCATTAGAGACCCACAAAGTATTCCTCCAGGGTTAGCAAAACACACTGCCAATTAACTGGATGACACACGAATCTGTGACTTTTGGCCTTGCTTTCTATTAAGGATGCATTTCCCTTATGGCCGCTGGCGGAGTTGGACCTCTGTGAGTAATAGCATCAGCTGTGAAAGGCTTGTCAGACCTCATCAGTCCTGGACCCTGGGTGTATCTTCAACACTGCCACCATATTGTGTGTGCGTGTGTATGTGTGTCTGTGTGTGTATGTGTGTGTGTATGTGTGTATTGTAGGAGATATGCTATGACAGGAAAGTAGCTCACACACAGCCACTGGCCCAGATGTGCCAGCTCGTGGATAAAGTCTCAGTCTAATGGTATTTACTAAGCCATTTGAGAGTGACATGATACAGAATACAATTGAGGCAGGGGAGGTTACTTGTCATACTCAATACAATTTACACATTTTTGATCTGCAAGTTCATCTGGCCAAGAGTTCATTCAAGCCCATTTCCAATTTTTCCAAATCAAGGCACCAATCACAACCGTTGAGGCGGTTGCGTTACACGATGATGATAGCGTAGCAACGTTGTAGCCGATTTTAAACATAACAAAGATGGCTGCCGTTGTGAAGTATCCGGAACATCACTTGATCGAATAAGCTATCGTGTCTGCTTTAAGCAATTTGAAAGTTTTTTGTTTTATATTGGTTTTAGGTCTATCTACTGTAACTCCGCCCAGAGGCATTTAACAAGCGTCCGTTGGTAACGCCCTTTGAAAATGGGCAGTGAATGAACCTTCCCCAGACCCACTCTCAGTTACAACTGAGAAGGTTCTGGTGTCAACCAGGCTAGTATTTAAAGTTCAGAGTAAAAACCTTTCATCTCGGTGTGGTAACATAGAGTGGTTAAATGTTCAACGTAATGAGGAGATGAAGGCTGAAATGGGAGGCATCTGTCAAATGATTCAACCTACAGTATATTTAACATAGAGATCTCCTCTGCCGGGCTGCTTTGTAAATGATTTCCTGACCCATGATTAATACTACACTAAAGTTGAGGACCTTACATTCCCAGGAACAACTGCCGGTTCTCCAAAAGACCACTGCTGCAGCACCCTGTAATTATCAAAACATAACATGCACCCGACAATTTGGCCTTTCCCTCCGTATACTGTGAACCAATTAGGGATGCTGGAGATGTCATCCGGATGGGGCTGCCATATTTTCCCCATCGGTCAGTGCTCAAAGACCCAGCACTGTTAAAAATAACCTCAAGTTTGCGATTGATTCCCAGACTACATTTCAAGATTTATTTTATATAGTTGCCAGTTACAGGAGATGGATGGTTTCAAATGTGAGGGCTCCACAAAGGCTGTAGTGTATCTTTCAAGATGTCCACTTGTAGACACAACAATGTGACTTGAAAGACAGGACACATCTGTTTTTTTTCTGCATGTGATGATGTTTCACACTGAATATTTTTTGTTGAGTTTGTTTGTTGGGATAACATTTTTCACTTTTTTTTTGCCAGACATTTGTAACACTTTGGGAAAGCTTTGCTTTATTGTTTCTAAAATGAAAAATGTTTCCTGTTGGTATTATTAGCAATTCTAAATACACATACAGCTAACTATGCCCTTGCAGCAAGGTGTGACCCATGGTTTTATTGGGGACATTATAAAAGCACTTGCAAGCCACTTCAGGAAAAACACTTGGAGAATAGATACAAAGACATAAAAATGTCACAATATCCCTTGATGGTTACGTGAGTGGAAATCAAAATGTCAGTTTTATTTGAAGGGGAAATTTAGGCAGTGCATGTGCACTGAGTAACAGAGTATCGGAATGCTTTGCAGTGATGGGAAATGACAGAGATAAGAGGAAACTGCGAGACCAGTTGTTGCTGGCTAAAGTGCTGGTGGTTGACATGTTGAGACAGGGCCACAGGGTTTTAAGCTTTTGGGAACAGACATGTGTGACAGATGGAGTATATTCTCTGTATTTTGCAAAACAAGCAGAAAGAAAGCGAGCAATGAAATCAGTGAAGACTCTCATGACAACTTTATGTGATGTAATTCTGTCACAGCCTGCTTCCCGACTTTCTTTTTATGATTTCATGTTTTAACAATGTAAAGACTGTTGTGTCTCATTTTATTTTATGATGTGACCGTTCATAACGTAAGATACATAATGAATGAATGAACATTAAAATATGATTGGATTCATGACATCATGGAAACGTCTCCATCAACACGTTTTATCATTTTTTTATATCGTTGTTGTATAAAATCCACACACCTCTAGCTGCATCATTTGTGGTGCTCTGGGTTCACACTAGGCCTCTCTGCACCATACAGACAAAAATGCAAAGACGAGAAGGTCTTTCTATTTGCTGAGCTCTTGTTGTCATGCTTCCCTGTGATTGGCAAAGCTTCAGAGCAACTAGACCAGCAATTTGACTGGCTGACAGCATACCTATTCACCTGGCCATTTACCATTTGCCATTTAGCCAAAAACCTATTATCCCTTCCTATTATCTTGAAAGGTGTTTCATTTAAATCATATATCCAGTTTCAATTTCAGTTCAATTTTATTTATATGGCGCTAAATCACAACAACAGTTATCTCATTGTGCTTTTCATAAAAGAGCAGGTGTAGACCATACTCTGTGATGTTATTTACAGAAACAATTTCCACCAAGAGCAAGCACTAGGCGACAGAGGCAAGTAAAAACTTCCTTTTAAGAGGCATAAACCTCGAGCAGAACCATGGAGCGAGACAGAGACAGAAACAGAAACAGAAACAGAAACAGACAGACAGACATACAGACAGACATAGTAACAGATTAATACAGAAACAATGCAACCTCCACACTTTCCATTGACGGAAGAATGTCAGGGACAACTCTCACATCTGCGAAGCGCTGCACTGATTTTTTATCTATTATTTTGTCAAATGATGTGCATAGAGGTGTATGAGGCACCATCTTCTCAGCTATTGGTATATGCAGGGATAAGGTCAAACTTGTACTTCATTAGAGGTTAGTCCAGTGATTTCATTAAATGAGTCTTAGTGGGAGGGGTTGTGGAGCTGAGTGTTTGGCCTGTTAAGATGATTCATGAGTAGAGGAGGCTGACAGAGACTATCATTGTGCCTCAGCCTTTGGGCAAAGCTAGTGTCAAACTCCAAAAGCATTAAAAGACTTAAAAGACTGGTGTACGTGTAATATCTGCACTAGCTGTTGAAATGTACTGCACATAGACAGTACCAGTTGGATTTCCTGTTAGAAAAGTTTGAGTTTCTATTCACACTGCACTTTTCTTCAGCCCACAAATTGGGTGCAGGCTGAGTTTGCTTTTCCTCATAGAATAAATGAATTAAAAATGTTGTTTCTTGCATGACGCAGGGACACTTAAATTGCACCGTGATGCTGCGGTCCAGCTGCATCACGCTACAGTTTAGGACTGAGGCTAATTTGGTTTCACAGAAAAGGAGGCAATGAGCAATGAGCAGAGTGGATGAAGGGTGGAAGCATTGAGTGGTGGATTGTAGTTGTGCACGCACACACACACACACACACACACACAGACACACACAAAAAGCAAACAGCCAACTGCCCGTGCTGTGTCACATCTTGTGCCAGTCCAGTGAGGCTCCCTTTGAAAAGAAACACCGCGCCAACTAAGGAAGGCAGTCTGTTTAATATTACTAAAACCACACTGGGAACCGGGAGCCGGCGGGATTATGTAGAAGCATCTGGCGTTACTGCAGATGCCGGGCGGAGCGCACATTAGATGAGAATAATTGGCCTGGACAGCAGCATGAGATGGACAAATGAGAACCTCCTCCTTGGTGACCTGATGGCCGAGGGGGAAAATGAACAGCGCTGCTCAGTGACTGATAAGGAGCTTGTGAATTAAAGAAACAATAGATAAGGCTAAAGGGATACATTTTTAAGGTAATGCTTAGTATATTAGTGAGGACATAGGAAACAATTATGTGTAACTCACAAATAGATGGTTACCGTAATGGCAGGTGATGTCTAAGGGACTGTTTGGTATTTATGGAATGGACAACCGGAGGAAAATAGGGGAGGGTCATGTCTTTATATGCTTTGCTAAGGGGAGGGACACCCAAACTTTTTTTTACCTTGGGGGGGGGTCACCCAACTTTTGTAATCATGAAAACAGCAACATCTCCCATCGTTAGCAGATGGGTCTGCCACAACAAAAATCGCATCATCCCCCACTCCCATGATGTACTACACCTGACACAGCCCATACAATCACAGGTAGGCCTATTGTAAACAACAACCTTTTTAAGCTCTTGTAAATGCACACAGATTCACAAAATGGATCACAATGAGCTGAGGACAACGATACGGACCGCTAGCTAGAAGCACAAAAACCTTGGAGTTTCACTCCAGACCCTGTCGGATGAGGAATCATTAAAGAAAATAGATTTTTTTTATTGATGCTACAAAATTATGAGGAGTCCAGGAATTGTTCGTCAAGCTAAAGGTTTTCTTGATTCTTTAATTAACTTTTCCTGATGGTTTATTTTTTTCTTACTCTACTTATTGTGATAAATGAGCTGAAGGTTTACGTTCATTTTACTACCTACAGTATATACTTACCCAAAATCACGGTGTTTCATGTGTTTCAAGATTGGCATTTAGGATAGATGTAAGGTTTCATTTTTGCCCTATAGGGTCACACAACAGTGTTACTCACTTGCCCCACAAAATTGAAGCATTGTAGAATCCCATCACAACAATCCTGGATTACGTGGCATGCACCAACTTGGGAACATAGTTAATGTTTTGTATGCGATTGATATGTTAAAAGTTCACAATAAAACTTGGTGCCTCAAACTCTACTGTGAATAACCATTAGGTAAGCCTTGCACAAATAAATCTACTTCAATTTCTCCTATTCATTTTTTGTATGTGATAATTTAACCCAAGTTGTCTTGGTCTTGCTGTGGATATTCTGTGAAGTACTTGTAAAGTGCATTTAGGGGAATGCTATGAAGAAAAAAATGGCTTACTGTTATGAAACCCCCTGTTTTGTGTTGAAAGACAATCTGATTAATAATTCAGTGTAATGTGCATATACCCTTCTTATCCTCTCCCATCGCTCATCCATTCAAACCTAATGACTTGAAGACTAACTATGTGAGTTTGCCGAATATGGTTCTTGACTCATATTTCACAAGTGTGGAATGATATACGTACGTTAGGCTTCTATCCTTCAAAGAGAACCTCTCAACCTACTTTATTTACCAATCATCAGAATTTCTCCTACTTACTTGTACTAATACAGACACTAATAACATACCGGAAACTACATATAGCCAAGTATTTTTTTCAAAATATTACAATAATTTCTGCATATTCCGTGACATATTTAAACACATGTCCAGCTTTAGCTAAATACCAATATTTGGACATTGTTTGTTACAGTTTTAGATTGTCGGTATCTTCTATATTGAGTTTGTTTACTGTTCACCAGCCACAAGTACTGTGCCTACGATTAGAAATTGAAGAATTTATTTTTGATGTTCAGTACAATGAAATACACAAACAATTATTGCAAAAGAGATAAATAACTTTGGCATACAGAAAATGAAAAACATCCATGACACAATGGTAATGAAAAATGACTTAGAATGAAAACTGGAGGCTAATACTACTGCACAGTGACACATGTAGCAAACAAGACATTTTGGATGTAAATTTCCCTTTCTTTAAACAAATAAATATCAAATATGGATATTCTCAAATGCAGCAAGAATGGCTTGATGCTAGGCATTCCTGATGCAAGCACATTTGAGATTGCTGAGATGGGTTGAATGAAGAGTTGTAATGAACAACACCCAATTAATTCTACATGTGCAACTTTTATCTTCTCCTTGAGAATCTTTGGTAGAAAAGGTACGGTAGTACAGGAAGGAAATGTAAATTAAATATTTACACATAATACAGTCTTATTAGCAGGGAATTTCAGCGATACCGTGGCTGCAGATTAAATATGTGGTGAAACAAAAGGGGAGCATAGGAAAACTGCTCATGACAAAGCAGCTTTCTTTGCCTTGAAGGTAATAATAGAGGAGCAGAGGGAGTAATGCAGCTGGAGCCAGCTTACTTATTGACATAAAAAAAGTACTTGAACAAAGAAGCTCGCATTTTCCATGACACTATCAGCCCACGCTGGCTGAACTATAAAAAGAGCTCAAGTAGAGGCAAAAACGCCTCAATGTTCTTATCTCTGAGCTGAAGAAAATAGTCTTCAGAGCACATAGGTAATAGGCTAGTCCAGATCTGCTCCAGTGAATTTTTGCCTCTCTAAAATGCACTCAGAGCACACTATTGGTATTCCACAGCAGTTTGAATCCATTCAGAAGATTTATTAGATTCCAGTCTGTTCTGCTTCATCCAATTAGCAAAAGGACAACAGAATAAAGGGACAATCTTGTTAGCTCCCAGTGGAAGTGGATGAGATAGAGAATGTTGCAACAGTGGCGGAGGTTCATTTCTAATGTCCTGTGTGATTCCAGTGGCAGCTATTACACATGTCTGAGGTCAGTCCCAGTCATCTTTACACACACAGGCGCACTCCTCATGGTGCTCCAAGGGCACATCAGTCATAGACTTCTGCAAGCCTCTGACACCGCTTCGGTGTTTCAACAGTAGAACCTGTCAAACAGGAGAATGCTGTAGTTAACAGGTGGAAGCATGCTCAGTGGGTACATTATTCAGTAATTTATTTTGTTTCCAGTGAAGGCCTAAAGTCTAAACGGACTTTTCTGACCCATTACACAAAAAGATAATTTGTTCAAAGACGTTTTTCAGATTTCTGGCTTTCAAATCTCGATTTCCAAAACATACCATGACAAATGCCTGAAAATGTTTTACTGCTAATCGAATGTGTCCCTAGCTTGAAACAAGCTAGCGCAATTTAGTAAATTCTAGTAACCTCATACCGCTAGTCTTCAAGGCACAGGTAGAGGAAAAATAAATCGCCATTTAATACCAGTAACAAATAGCACCACACTTCCACGGTAGCATGATAAGGGTCCTTACATGTAAACCGAAGCATTGATAACTTTGTAAATGTACAGACAGTTTATTAAAAATATATTTTATAAAGAAATTACTGTTCGCACCCTGCTTGAGCTATGTTACTGGTTACTGGTTGCACGGCGTTTGTGGTTCGACTAGTACACTCGGTACACATGTATTATTAACCCCTAGGTTCATTTTGCACCGGAATTGTCCTTAAAGTTGGCCTGATTGTTGCACTACATTAAAAAATAGTTAATGGAGGTGTGGGCATGAATGTGCTCAACAAAGATCATGTCAATCACATTATTGCTGTAACAACAATTCAATGTTTTTTCATGAAAGTGTATATATATAAAATTGATCATTTGGTCTAAGGTCTAAGGTTTGTGCAACGGTAGTCTAGATCAATGGAAGTACATTTCCAGGGTAATTAGCTGACATCCGGTGCAAGTCCCTCACCTTCCTCTGACTGTGTGTTGCTATTCTCAAACTCCCGTTTGCTTCAGGAAACAACTTTGAGCTAGCCCGCTACACATTGTAAATTAAAGTTTTGAAACTTTTGAAGTTCTTGAAAATTTGGATCATGCAACAAGACAGGCCTGCTAAGTTCTTTTGGGGGAATTGTAAAGACTTACAAATAACAGGTTTACGGCATTTACTAATTGGGACGTTTTGGGATTGGTGAAGATTGCTATGGACGAAGTACAGAAGACACACTGGTAAAATCAGATTATGTTTAACCATGTTTCCAGCTAATTTAAAAAGCTTACGCCATTGTATTGTGTGAACATTTAACTTTATTTAATATTGTTTGTGGAGTTTTCTTTTGCAGGGTGCAAATGTTCCACCAAAACAAGCTCCTTCCTGAGACCATTATCCAGAACCAATGGCTCTGTGTTCTTGACAATTGTGATTGGTTTAAATAAATGCAAACAACCCAGAGCATTTTTTTTTCTCCTATCCTGCAATGTGTTTGTGGTGTAGCCATATCTTACTCCACAGCGCTGTGGAGCTAGTTCTGGCAATATGGGACAAGTGTAAGCGTAAATAAAAACATACAGAAGGTTAAGCCAACATATCCAATTCCAGTCTTTGCTGCTTCATAATTTACCTCTGAAATTCTAAACTGGCATTCACTTAAATAGATACTTAAATTTAAAATTGTAAAACTTATTAACATGTTTAATGTTCCACATAGCATTTTCTGATGAGATTGATATTTACCTCATGGTATTTCTTGGTGACCCTGGTGGGAACACACTGGCAGTCATAGCAGCGGTGAGAGCAGCAGGCACAGTTTCCACCACAGCGCTTCACCAGGAGGCAGCTTGGCCAGAAAATGGCATCTGTCCTCTTCAGCTCCTCACGCAGGGATACAGAGAAGTTGCGTGGAGTGCAGCTGTACAGTCGAACGTCCTCCCTCAACAGATTGAGATCAGCTCCTCCTTAAAGACACAAAGACAAGATCAGAATCACTTCCTGTCAAAACAAAGTATGCTATTTTTAATGACACAAATAATTAATAATTGAGTAGTTTCAGTTTATATCCACTGCCTCCTCTAATATTCCATGTTTTAAAATTGCACTTTTCAGACTATCTTGACTCTTGTATCTACTGCAATAGTAAACTATGATATTGTATTCTTAACCTTTGTATCTATAAAAATGTACAAGTTGGAAAGTGTTCTACCTCTGGCCTTTTATTATGGATGAAAGATTTCCCCAGCACATGCCATGTAGGTTTGTACAACTCCTCCATATCCAGCTGCCATCGTTCCGGCTCCAGGTATTGCAAGACTTCCTCCATGGTGCCCAGCCCTGCCACAGCCTCTGACAACTCCTCAATACCCTGCTGGGATGCAGGGAGAACCACAGGGACTTCGGGTTCTGATACACTCTGCGGGAAAACCAGTAGATGAGATGGAGAGAGACGGAGTGGAAAGGTCAGTAATTGCAGTGCTTATCTATAAAGTTACAACAGAAAAATGCCCTATTTTATGGACCTGTACACTAAAAGAGTCTTCTTTATCTCTGTAAGAACAATATGAAGCTTGTATGATAGACACATATTGTAGCTTCCATGCCCCAAACCGCCTCAAACTGCCTTAGACACATACAGAGCATACACTTTCTGTGACATTTAGAGCTTGTAAGCTTGCTCTCGGTTACGAATACTGAAGTAGGAAAATTACACAGAAGGAACAACTTTGTCAGAACTGACACATTATGCTTTATTTCTACAATGTGAAAACTGTAAAGGTATAAAAAAAGACTCTGCAACAATATGGTACATAATTATATTCATGGTAAAAATGGGTTTAAAATGGGTTCGGGCTCATTAAATGATACAGTGGTTTGGACTTAAGTTGAGTTTAAACAGAAAGCATGACTGTTCAGGCCATCTGGGACTGGGACCCAATTTAAGCGCTATGTTTTAGACCTGGTAATGTTTGGAAGAGTTGTGACTAAAGATCCTAAAGATTACAGGCAGCCTGATATTTTGCAAAGCATTCCCACACTGACCGAGGCATTGAATAAACATTGTGGGAAGTAGGAAACCTAAGTGGAAAAATATGTATTTAAATTTATTTTTAACTTCAGTTCTTGTTCAATCCCTGATACAAGACAAACTGTCACTGTGGGTGTGTACCTGCCTCAGCTAAATCGGTTATCCTGCATATAAAGCTGGGGCTCTGCTTATATTCTCTGATTGAGAAGAAATTAGCAAGGTCATTATGCATCTGAACTCTAAGAAGGCACATACACAATATACAACGTATATTGACTGTTTCTGAAATTGTTCAATGTACTGAAGTTGAGAAGCAAATGTGAATTAATGGTATTAGTTTCCACGTTGTCAAATTTCATCACATCAGTGTCACCTCCTATGCCCACTTTACATAACAACATTTTTCCCTTTAGCTCCTGTAGGCAGCAGTATTATTTGTTTCTTGCTCCCAGCCCTCCAGGCTACAGCGTTCAGTCACAGAGAAGACTGATACCTGGGATGGTGGTGCTCCCACAAGAGAAGAGGCTAATCTGTTAAACCTTTCAGTCCTGTGACGCTGCGTTTGTCCAACATGTCAGCTCGCTGGTTTCCCTAATCCTATGTGACTGACAGGTAGAAGGAAACATTGTGACACTTAGAAAAAAAGAAGAAAAACATTGAAAACATCGCCTTCTGGCAGCTGCGTCTTTAAGCTTTTGGAAAGGCAAAAATGTTAGAAAAGAAAAAAAAGATTCCAGGAATCTGTGTCTTCCCTTTGATGACTTATTTGGCTGAATTAGAAAGGAATCCAGTAAGAAATGGGGGTTAGAAGAGGAAACGTTTTCCTTTCGTCAGAGGCCATGACAATAACTAACTACCTATGCTAAAAACTAGTATTCATGGCACTGTAAAACCACCTGGTCCAAAGTTATTCATCAAGTGGCTTATAAAATTTATTTCAAAATGCTTTTTATATCCACCAGTAGAGCCAGTAGAGATATTTAAAATTTACATATAGTTCTATTTTCAGCATGTCTAGGCACAATGGACAGGTTATTAGTTAGTAAAACAGATCGGCAAGGGCATTGGCATTTGTACTGTAACCACCTACAGTATTAGATTTATTGGCAATGTTAGTCCATGCAATTCACTTAAACCCTTAGTCCCAAGATGTTAAAATAAGATGCCAGGGGTTTGACATGGCTTCACCACAGGCTAGAAAAATACAGCTGATGTGCAGCTGTATTCACGCCACAGATTTGACTCATTCTAATGAGGCTGCCTTCATAACCACAGAACATATCTTTGGTTCATGTGTCACCTACTGAGATAAACAGACACAAACATAAAGGAATGCTTATTGAGAAAAGACTAGTCCAAAATAGTAAGAGTAAATCTAACATCTCTTTCTCTGAGCAGAGCTCTGATTCTTATTAGTGGAGCCCTGGCAGTGGCTTACGGTGTAGACTGGAAGCCATTAACAGCTTGTGAATGTTGATGGTGCAACACTCCCCCAATTAGCGCACTGCAAGCTCGGCTTCAGATAGAGAAGCCAGGCAATTCTTCATAGACACATCAAGATGGTGTGAATAAATCTATAAGTAGCACATGAGAGCTCCTGTTTCAGAAATTCCAAAACAAAGTACTCAAATGGACCACCAACTTGCTGGCATGAATTCAGAGCTGTGGCCGTGTCACGTGTCGCACTTTAAGAATTGATTCATGAACACACAGTAATGGAGGAGCAATGGAATAAATTAAGGTTAGCTTGCAGTCATTGACATCAAGACAACAACAATGTCCATTGTAAAACTTCACCTTGGCATGTATTAATTAGTAATGCTTATCAAAATAAACGTTGGACATATTTAGACAATCAAGGAGATGTAATCATGTCGTTGCGATTAGCTAGTGCGTTATGCGCAACTAGCTTGCACGCTACTAGCTAGCTAGGTTAGCCTTATAGTTTGTTAGATTTGCGAGGTCTCGCAAATAAAACTTGATATCTCGCAAATGAAACTTGATATCTTATAAAAAAAACAGTCAAGATCTCGCAAAAGTGTTGTACATGTCAGTTTTTTGTTATTTTATTTATTTTTTCCCCTCGATGCTCCATATATAAGCACATGCACTCAATTTTGCGGTCACTTAGAAATTTCCATTGCACTCCATTATAGACAGATTACCAGCTGAGATCAGTTGCATTGTTTTTTAACCAGGGCAGCAGTTTTCAGATTACATTATGTGCTTACATAATTACAAAAGGGTTCTCCAATGTTTTCTCAGTTAGTTTTTTTAAATGATATCAGATTAGTAAACAGAGTGAGCCTTTGGAACATTGGATGGATGGTTGCTGATATTGGGCAATGTATATATAGCGTTAAAAATCAGCCGCCCACTCAGATCAGCTGGTATTCTGTCTATACTGGAGTGGTATGGAAATTTCTAAGTGACCCCAAACTTTTGACTGGTAACCTAGTGTACTTATGTATGGGCAGCAGCAGCTTATTTAACAAGATTGCAATGTAACTCTATTGAAATAATTATATGTTTTGAAAGGAGCACTTGCTTTTTAAATGGAAAAAGGCTGAATGTGTTTGTATTCTTCTTGATTACCCTAAGGCAGTGTCACATTGTAAAAGCTTGTAATGTATCTCTTATCACTCTTATCAAACTCTCTGAAACCCCTGCCCCTCAAGAAATAACCCTGGTTTTCAAGCTGTGATTACCTGATTTCCAGCTCTCCTTGTTCTTACAGAGCACAACCGCATGCTCTTATTTCTGGTAACTAAAATGACAGGTTCAGCTAACTACGCTGAGATGAGACTTCTGAAATAGCATCATGGGAGAGCTCTGAAAAACAATATATTCTCTTTCACATGGAGTTGCAAACCACTTCCTTGCATAAGAGAGCTTTGAGTAAGCAACAAGGTCTGTTGTGCGTGAAAAAAGTATTTTTTTCCCTCTCACTAGACGCCACACACTGCAATTGAGGTTGGTGTAAAAACAGACCTCAATGTCATCATGCCTACAGTAAGCCTCCTGCATGGCTTTTACCAGTCATTCCCTTCTGCGTATAAGATTGTATTCCTACTTCTTCTGTCCTATCTCCCTCCATTCAAGTCATTGTGTGAAACACTCTTCAATCCATTAAATTAAACAGAACTGGCATAGTGATCTTCATGCCTAGGTAGCAGTGGGGTTTAATTCTGGATTGGGCCCTCACGGAGACAATGATGCATGCTTTGTTTGCTCCATTGACCCACCACTCAGCACCCCTCATGCTCCCTTCAACAGACTCCTTCTCTTTTATGTTTAAACAACCTCTGCCTCGGCCCTTTTGCTTTTCCTAAAATCTCTTCCTGTCAATTACAGACCGGGTTTTTATTTTCCTGCCCCCATCCTTTCCATGGAAGTGGTAGGGAGGAATTATTGTTTGTTTAAATATAAACTAAAGTGCTGGCCCCTGCGTGGCACGAGGTTCCAGTAGATGCTGGTTGACCACAGAGGAAACAGACTGCTGCTGTTCTAGCGTGCTGCTCCTCTGTCAGAGGAAAGTTCAAAGGGAAGTCAGATTGAACGTGCAGAGGCCAAAGCTTCCTTTCCCCCCACTCATGGTTTCCGCACCTTCTTGAGTTTGAATATGACAGACAAACCTGGCATCTTATTCCATAATATACTTAATGGCAGACTTTTGAACACCATAGAGAGTTTCATTCTACTACAGCATAATCAAATTTTACTTGTTGTGATGCCAAAACATCCACAGTTGTGTGTTTGGTGTTTTAATTCTATATTTATTTTTTTATTTTTCTGTTACAGCTATTTTGATAGAATAGCTGAAGACAGGAAAGGGGAGAGAGGGGCTGTTTGGAGTCACACCAGAACCGCTGCTGTAAGGACTGAGCCTTAGCACCAGGTGAGCTGCCAGGGCACCCCTTACTTTCACATTTTAATATTTAAGAAAATGTCATATTTTTCAAAAGGTACATACAGCATCAAACTTTGAAATGTAACTAGCTGCGATGCCGCACGGACCGCTACAGAAAAACATGTCATCACTGGGTGCTAGATAAGACACCACACTACTGCACCAAGTGCAACCTGCACAATTGATTTATTTACATTTAGTATAGATTTTAGCATATTATTTAAGCAGTTGCACATTTTGATTTTCCCATCCTGTATATATTCTTTTATTTTATTCCTATTATTATTATTTCCTGTATATTGTAGGTATGTATATTTGTCCTAGTATCTCATTTATATTTATATTCTGTGTTGTGCGACTGATTTACGTGTGCTGCTGTAACACCGTAATTTGCCATTTTTCTTGGGATCAATAAATATCTATCTATCTATCTATCTATCTATCTATCTAGCTAGATACATGATTAATAAGGCTGGGTGTCAAAACAAGTTAAATTTTTTATGTGGGTATCAGAAAAGTATTGTTTTGAATTTGTTTAGCAACTGGAAGATGCTCAATGTCTTCCCTGATCGATATTTGTCCTGATTTTATCAATACTAGTATAGTCTGTATATTCTGTGAATATGCAGTTTTCATGTTAGTGTTTTGGAATTTGTTTTATTATCCAAATATCCAAATTGAGGGTCTATGGATAGAGGATGTTGTATGTTTTATAAATTATTAATCCCTTTGAGGCAAATCTGTGATTATGGGCTACGATTGATGGTACTGACACTCAGGAATCACATCAATGCTTACAGGCAATTTTAAATAATACCCAACCTAATGATTAAAATGATTAATGGGAAAACTATCTTGAAAACAATTCAAAGGAATGTACATACTCTCTGCAGATTTTACTATAGCAAAGACTGCTGAAATAAAAAGAACACCAGTGAAGATTGGTCATTAGATAACCCTTTACTCCACTTAAGTGATTTTGGAGTTGTGTAACTCCTTGTAATAGTGTCTCATTGAATTAATTAATCTCCATTAGATAAAGCAAGACATTGCTTCTGGCTCAAACAATGCAATCTACTGCAGTCTTTTGGTGGTTAATATATGGTACAGTTTGATACAAGATTATCATTACTGAAAGATTGACTAAGCAATTTTGTTTACAGTAATTTAGCGGTCTGCCAGCAAAAACTCAACAAAATGTGTTGGCTCTACCACAGGTAACAGGCAGCACACATAATAATCAACTTTTAGTTACAGACAAAAAGTTTAAGTTTAAGTTACAGACAAAATACAAAGTGCCATCAGTCACTTCAGTTTCCTAGTCCTAGCTTGTCAGAAGTCAAAGCACTGCAGGCCATTAGGGATTAATGAGGAGTAGAGTTTACTTAAAGCAAGTGAACAGTGCTAAGACATGACAGGTTAAAACATGGCAGTTGTCTCAGTTTATCTCCGGGCTTTGGTCAGTAAAGGCAGCAGTGATGAAGGAATTCTCTGTGTGTGTGGTCTAAAGACCAAGACGGAAAAAGGCAAGAGAGTAAAAAAGAATGAGGAATAGGGAGAGAAAGGTTCAAGACAAAGATGGAAAGAAGTAAAGTAGTCACAGAAGTCTTTTCTAAAAATGTTACAGTAGTTATGCAAGCATGTCTTTGAGGCAGAGCTGCTCTATCTCACTGATTAAGTTAAAATTCAACGTTAGCCAAAGAACTGCAGTGTTTCTGGTATGGCAAAATGCAGCTAGCCCTCCTGAATCACATTTTAGTGTATTCATCTATTCAACTTGGTCTTGCTATATAGCCATTTCCCTTGGTTGTAAAAACAATCGACCAATCAGAGCTTTGTAGGCAGGAAAAGGCATGGGGATGCCTCTTGGTTCTCTAAACAAATTGCATCAAATCTGGATGGGATTGATGCAGCTGTACAAGCAAACAGAGCAATATGAAAAATCAGAGCACATGAACACAACAGACTGAATTAATGAAGTAAAACAAAATGGCAATTCAGTCTGGTTATCTGGCTAATTTCGGAACTAAAGTCAAGTGAGAGACTTTGACGCTGAAAAGGGTGTCTCTTTTTGTCATTCACTTTTTGACACTCACATTTTGCTCTGACACATTTTGGTACTTTGGCTGTTTCTTGAGTCTTGAGCTCTTCAATCAATGCTGGTGATGTACTGAATGAGTTTATTGGTATGCTATGCACACACTTTAACTTCAATTAGATCCAATACTAAAAGTCTAAAAAGGTGAATGGAAACAAAGATTAGCAAGGGATGGAAATAGTGATTATATTATATGAAACAGGCAAACACAAGTGAAACAGGAAAGAGCAGAAATGAGGTAAGGTTGGTTTGGTGCCAGAAATATACTTCAGTCCTAAGTATAGAGAAATATCATAGGTATCTTTGTGAAGTGGGGTACTGTAAAAACACCTAAAAAGGGATATAACTGTTGAACTAGTGATGATAAAACGCAAAGAGAAAATGTAACAGACAGACATCAGTGTGACAATTTTCCACACAAAAAACACTTCTATCTCTTAATTCCTTCTTTCATTTCAGGGGCTTGAATCCCCCCCGAGGGTCAGAGGACCTCTTGGTGAATGTGAAGCCACTTATTTTCTCCATCTCAGTGTCAAAAAGTAGTGAAATTGAGCGACCTCATCTGTCAGGCTGAGACTAAAAATACAGTGCAGGTAAACGGGGTATATGGCTTTATATAGAAGAGTAATATGGAATTTAAAAGTTGATTTAAAAATGGAACCAATACTAGACCTAGGAAATGAGAAAATGACAGAGTTTGAAACCATTTAAAGTCAAAAAATTTGTATTTGTTTTGCGTTGTCTGACGCTGTGCTCAGCAATGTACAATGCACATTCGTAAAGTCCTGAGTATTGACACTGTACGTACCACAGGCAGAAGGGAGTAGCGGATGCAGAATCCCGGCTCAGTGGGGAAGTACTCATCAGAGAAGAAGCGGATCCTGATCTGATTGCCTTTGGAAGTGTGACTTGCTGGTGCCGACTGTGACCCACACCAGCGACCCAGGATGGTCTTCTCAGTCGGATCCTCTATCTCCACAAAGTCATATCTGGTAGATTGAGACAGACAAAATGCAGAAACTGATAATTTTAGTCTCAGAGACATCACCAGTTATTGGGCCCACTCTGAGACTGCGCTCCATTATCATGAAATTGTCTTTGTTCAAGTTATGCCACAACTTCCAGCTACTAATGGCTTTGTTTGGGCTTTCATATGGTAGATTTAGAATTTGAATGTATTCTTGATTGTTGTAAACTTGTCAGCAATTTAAATGTTTGCCATGTTTCCTCAGCTCTGTGTTGCTCTTTTGAAGATTAGATTGTTAATATCAATAAAGCTGCCAAGGGAAAAAAAGGTTTAACCTTATAAAAAAAGTTAATTATTTCAGCTGTGAGAGATGAGATTTGTCTCTTATTTACGGCTTGAATTAAATCTATAAAAATGTACTGGATACTGCCCGTACCTGCCAAATCTCAGGTTGACAATGCAGCATAAGCAGCTATTCTTGCTATTTTGCAGTTATGGCTGCTGATGTAGCCTTTTGACAGGCCTATTACACTGCTGTCATTGAAATATAGTTTTTAATTAGACTTTGAGCTCATTATACTGTAATGGACTGTATGTTGACTGTGGGAGACTGCAGGCCTCTTTGCCTGGACTCCAAAACAAATCTTCAGTTGTCTCACTTTTCATATAGAGCAGGTCTAGAACACTCTCGATAATTTACAGAGATACAATATTCCCCCATTAACAATCACTTAGTGTGACAGAAGAGAGGAAAAACTTCCTTTTAACAGCCAGAAACCTCAAAGCTGGCTCCAGGTGGGCGGCATTGGCCAGACTACAAGGTTTGGATACCAATATGAACAAAATATAAAGTATGAATAGCTATATCAAGGTATTTTGCAAAATCATGTAAAAAATGTACTTTCAACTCTTAACCTTTATCATATTGAGTGTTCGTATTTTTCAATGTCAACAACTCCTCCTTAATAGCCGCAGATTCGTCGGGCTCTGATGCAAACTTGTCAGTGTCCACATAAATAACACATGTAATTGGATTGCAACAGAGTTTATATCACACAGTATTTTTCTGGCTGCAAACATAACAATCATTAAAGAAAAAATGCAGATGCTAACATACATTTAACGTGAGAAAATCCCAGGCATTTTTGGAATAATGTTTAGTTTTAACATGATGGGTTAAACAGGTTTTATGGATTTAGTGTCATTTTCAATTTCACTAAACAAAATGATACAACATTTAAATTGAGAAAACTATTTACAAATGCATTATGTTGCTTGTTGTGGGGATCAAACTTTGCGTCCCTGTAATCACATGACAGTTTCTCTTTACTGGCCACCCTGCCAATCCATAATACCAGTAAACATGATTATGTGCAGAAGCTTATTTCTCCAGACTCCTTTAGTGTGCCAAGGCTAACATCGGCCAACCTCAGCACTTAAGACACGCAGTTCAGGAGTTCAGCCTTTAGTATTTATACCTGTGTGTAACCAGTGGCTACACTGCATTCAATACAGCCTTGTTTCACAGACTCTTCAAAGTCTGGGATTAATCACTGTGCCATTTGCGTCAACAGACACGCTAACCTCTCATTCAGTTCTGCCAATTCAGATATTTGGATTTCTAGGACATTGTTTACATTTTGCACTAAGTTGACAGATTCAGTTCAAGCTGGTTTCAATAAAACAACATGGAGGGACATGAGCAAGACACAAAATGTCTTTTCTGTGATGTCAACTAAACTGAAGGGGAGGGGGGTCGATACATTTAATGACCTTTGATTAGAAAAGTCTTACAGGAAGTTTGTAATCTGCACAAACAAACTGAAAGTGTTCTTTTGCAAAATCCTATATTTTGTTTAAATGCACACCTGCTAGACAACTGCATGAACTGTGAAACATTTGTTTATATAAATGCAAACCAGACTGGCATGAAATGGTTTTTGGAAAGGGATAAAATTTCAGTTTAGCTTCTCTCTGTCTTCTTGGTGGAGGTCAGTGAAGGGAGAAGCTTTCCTCTCTAAAAATCAGTCCTCAGGCAGCTCCAGAGCTTTGACAGATGGCCCATCAATAATGCAAGACGCCCCAATCATTACACATCGCCATGTGTTCAGAATCCCCATGTCGAACAGCGGTTTATCAGATTTACAAATGCACTGACATGCATACCAAACTGTAGGTACAGTCACAGGAAACAGGATCGGAACAACAAAGTCTCTCATATACAGTATTAGCACATAGGATTACCGTCCTGCACACTGCAAAGAAACTGTTTTTAATATTCACAAAACTTTCTCCTACATAGTTTTATTATATTATTATATTATAAATGCAATAGCAATGCACCGACATGACGCAGATAAGCAACACAAACACAGTTTTTCAGTCATTTTCTTTCAGACTAAAGACAGAGAGCATAAATGCCTCTCTGAGAACAGTCCTGTCTGTGTGCCGTCAAGCACGACTCCGCTGCCATGCCAACCAGTAGCAAGACCAATCCCTCTCCAATATGCCTCTCCTCCAGTGGATTTGGTGAGAATGCTTTTCATCGTGCCACAGACAAACAGAATAGCAGATGAGCATCTCGTCTACACAGCATCCCTCTCATCCTAGCAAAGGCTTCTTGCTCCAGGCTTGCTACCAAATCAGAACACATCTCCCACTGTTGTTTGTTTTATCCCCATGCCATAGCTGTGACTCACTGGACAGGAGATCACAGTTGTGTTTATTTGCATCACATTGTGCAGTGACATAAGGGTAAGAGCAGCGCATCAATAACAGTGTGTATGAATGTTTTTTTTTTGCCATATGGAAATAGTGGAATAAAGTTCTAAAGTGAAATTTTGTTAATACATTTTTAAACACACATGAAAGACAAAGTAGACATGCAGAATAGGCCGGGGGCTTGTGTGTGTGAGTGTGTTTATGTGGAACAGAGAGACGGTGTGTTTGTTTGAGATAGAAAGGAGAAAGATTGAAAGAAAAGACAAGCATATAGACATGTGCATGTGTGTGTCTGTTTCTGCTTGTGATTGCATGCTGCATCCATCTCTCTGCTAACCCTGCCAAGTGTGTGTAGCTATCTTGGGATCCGATTAAAACCTGTTAGGCCTCAGTCTGGGCAAGGTGCAAAAAATGTGAGAGCTGGAGCGGTAGACGTGGCGATGACTTCCATGACCCTGGAAAAGGATGTTGTTATTGTCTCTCGCCCCTCTCCCCGAGGACACTGACGAGTGTAGTCTTGTACAGGCAGGGCGGCACAACAGTTGTCAATCTGCACCCTGCCCCACTGTGGAACTTTCCCTCACAGGGTTTCAACCTAACCTTATTTGTCAACGTGCGCAGAGGTGTGCTGGGGGGCTCGAATTACCTGAACGCATGTAGTTTTTGTTCCCCAATAAAGACAGGATACAGAAAGTATAAAGTCAAACAGAGGCATGACTTCTGGACGGCAGCACATCAGACAATTGAATCAGCTGCAAACCCATCTGAGTCAGAATCACAAACACTTTATTGATCAATGAAAGTGAACGCCTAGGCACCGTCACTGGAACAGAAGCATTCTTCTTTAAATCTTCTTTAAATGTCCTGATATGTACAGTTGATTTCTCAAAAGATACATGTTAATGTAGTTCTGCCATGTACAACACAAACCTTTTAACTGTCATCCACCTTGTTATCCTTTAGGGGGCTCTCCAGTAATGACAAGCAATGTCACCCTCCCCTAGCTTTTCCATGCTAACCAGTCAGTTGTGATATATTGAGAGCAGCGCACTGAGCAGGGTAAATCGATTGTTGGGGCTCGGAATCTGTGTTTAAATTGAATGGCAACAGAGGCAAACCCAGGCAGTAATTGAAAGTTGGCTCCTCAATAAAACAGAGGGTGGACTGTATGTATATGTGTGGCTTTGTGTTTATAAGTTGACAGTCAGAGAGTGTGACAAATGTCTTTCAAACAATCACGTGAGCAGCTAAAAATATCGACTGCAGTACATCATGTAAAATATGCCGGTCTGAACCATGTCAACGTGGTGTCCTGGACGAAACAAATCACTCTGCTGCTGGGTTTTCAACATTCACAAGCTGCCACGGCAGACCAAAGGCAATTTCACAAATGGCCACACTCTGACTCTAAATCTTTAAAGATGGAAGAC
Organism: Etheostoma perlongum; assembly: GCA_026937815.1. Lineage (NCBI taxonomy): Eukaryota > Metazoa > Chordata > Actinopteri > Perciformes > Percidae > Etheostoma > Etheostoma perlongum. The sequence goes on from CM049380.1 coordinate 25,564,715, forward strand.
AATACAGGCAGGTCACATCTTTACCTTGGCCCAACATGTTTTTGGCATACCTACTGAGGAGGCCAAATTTATAAACCATAAGAATACAGAGAGGACAGGGAAATCCCAATATTGTTGGTGCACTTTTTAGCACACATTACATTGGCCTAGCCAGCCCAGTTGGAATAAGGGGAGGGCCATCTTACAAAATAATGTGATGCATTATAATAATCAGAAAAACTGCATTATGATATTATAAAGTTCACTTAATTTGTCTTAGTCCCAGATACACACACACACACACACACACACACACACACACACACACACACACACACACACACACACACATATATATCCCCAAGGTTCAAAAGGTAAAAACCTTGCTTTTTACAAAGTTCTATGAATAACTGATTTCAACTGTTTGTGTGTGTCTGTGTGTGTTTGATACATGTTTTGTATATATATTGTGTATATTTTACATTGTATAATTGGATCGTTATTTTGTCGCTTTTTTACAAAGCACATTGTGTTACATTAACTGAAATGTTAACCCAGTCTCATGGCAGTTCATAAAATGTTATTTAATATATTGATTTATGTACAGGTCATGTTAATGTCATTATTTTTGTGTGTTGATTACGAATTAATGTAGTTCAATGAGAAGCCTATTTCGTTATCACAGAGTGATTACAGTAGCGTGTAGTATTAAAATGCCGAAAATCCGCGCAGGGACAATGGTCGGGGTGACTTTATATATATATATATATATATATATATATATATATATATATATATATATATATATATATATAGATCAGCTTGTTAGCATAGAACAACACTGATAACATGACCAGCAGGCCATTGTCCCCCAACTTAAATGGCTTATTCCTTAGAAATGTATTTCTTTTACTTGCACATGCTTGTATTTATACTGACATAATAAATCTACTCCTATATGTTCTTACTTGCATATGCCATCTTCAGGGTCCTCCAGACCAAACCTGTCATCAAAGGTGAGCTGGATCTTCATGTTATTGGTCGCCACTAGTTTCCAGACCAACGCGGTATTCCTGGGATAAGTGTTTGGGAAGTCTGGGCTGTGGACCATTCCCTCTCCAGACACTGTTATGGTCTTCTCCTGATGGGAATCTTGCACTCCTAAAACAGAAATCAGATTATTTTGTGCGTTGCATATACTATAGCAGTTTGATTGGTTTGTCAGCTTGGTTTGGACAAACCAAAGTACTGTGCAGTACGACATATTGAGCAGCTGTCCAGTATAAAAGGTGAGACTTTAAAGAAAAAACACCAGATTGACACTAAGGGCCCTATTTTAATGATCTAAGCGCATGTTGTGAAGCCCATGGTTCAGGTGCGTTTAGGATGTGTCCAAATCCACTTTTGCTAGTTTGACAGAAGTAAAAAGCATCCGTGCGCCATGCGCATGGTTCAAAAGGGTTGTACTAAGTGTCTTCATCAATCATAGGTGTGTTTTGGGCATTACATGCAATAAACCAATCAGAGTGTTATCTCCCATTACCTGTAAAAGCCAGGCGTGTTTGTAACTTGGCGCATTGCTATTATGATGGCGGATTTGCACCGTCATATTTTTATGCTTTTGTGCTGCTTTGCTTCCTTCTGTGTGTGTAACAAGTATAGCGTGCAAACAATGTGCATAAGCCTAGGTGCATTTGACTAATTCATTGATAAAATAACAATGAAATACTGCAGCATTGTCTTTAGACCAGGTGTTTGTTGGTCAATGGTTCACAGAATTCACTTGGACACACCTCCCTGTAAGACCAGCACGCCGATGGGCGCAAAGATGGCCGCAGGTGCATTTCTTATTTAAATGACTTAAACTATCAAAGACTCTTGCGTCAGGCTTTTTGCTGTGCCGGGTGCACTAGTGTTTTATTCATCCTTCGACAGTCTTGTCTGGACAACCCTGACATATCTTGCTCCTATACCCAAGCAGGTTACCCATACACATCTGTAAAATTAAACACATGACAGATAAAATAAGATAAGACAGATTATTAAATAATTTGCCACCTTTATCGTTAACATACACAAACACATGCAAGGAAATATACACACACGTAACAAAATACTTTCAGCGGCTCTATATATGAAGGAATAATTTAAAGAAAAATTGAGGATATTTGTCATTATTGATAGAATTTCCTCCTCGCTGAGGAAGCAGTCTTACACCTCATGACTCCAAGGCTGACCTATGAAAAGAAGTCTGGATTTACAGCTGAGTCCCACTCAGGGCTATGCTCTGATAACCAAGAGGTTGAAGTGTAGATATGGGTTGTAAGCTTGATGAAGGGTGGAAATGGACAACAGCAAAAAATACATATGTTGAATAACAAATATAAAAACAAAGATTCACCTTTCAGAAGAAACTTAACTAAACTGAACATACAATCATAAACTTTTATATTACTGTATTATGTGTATGTACAGTAGATTGCCTGTGTTTAACTGTTGTTGTTAGCATGATTCCACAATTAAGTGCAAATTACTTTACAGGGATGGTGGCCAGATGGGTTATACCAAGCTCCTCTCATAAAGCCATTAAGGCCCACTGGGACCGGTAGCTGCAGGATTTAATCAGTGATTCACTCAGTTCCCCTGGGCCCCATCAGGCCCTGTCACCTTTAGGAGAAAAACTGCTGGGATACTTCCACCTGAGCCTCACAACCATCACAATGACAACACCCTGCACCCATGCTGATTACAGGACTGTTATTTATTCAAAGAATCAAAATAAGAGATCAAATGTGAGTACATGGCAAGAAAGATATTGTTTGTAATATTTTAGGCAATCAAAATCAATACAATGTAGCATCAAAATATCATTTTCAAAATAATGTATAATCTCTTGTACAATCACCTTGATCAGCTTTGCAACACAGTCTGAAAAACTAGACAGAATCACTGGATGTAGCAGTCAGTCTTTGTTAAAAGGGAAAAACTATGCCTTTCGGTATCTTATTTACATTTTGTATCTTGTTACAATAGCTAGCATGTTAGCAGTCTCACATTGTCACATCTGCCAGATCCAATCTCCACAGGGCTGTGTCAGTGCTGGAGTACTGTCTGGCTACAGCGCTTATCAATTCTGAGATAGAGGAAAAAACTCTTTGGTTTGTTTGTAGTTCTTTCAACCAATCACAGCCAACTTGATAGGTGTTAAGCACCGGATGCAGCAGCGGTGCCCTTGCAAAACAGATAGAGGAAGGGAAGGGCTTTATCTAGACAATGTACATCCATTGAGCCAGACTAGCACAAACAGTGTTTGTCCAAAGTTTTGAAAGTATCCAAAAACAATTAAATATAGTACAGAAATGCACGACGTCTGACTTCTATTGGTGAAAAAGCTTCAATATGTAACCTATTTAGTTAAACTACTATGTCTCATTTTCTATTTCTTTATGTGAAATGTACATGCATACAAGATGGCATTTCAAATTGTTAAGCCAAGCAAACTGTTTTACCCTGCCTCCAAACATTGTGCTAAGCTAAACCTGGCATGGAGCAATTTATTAAATGCACAGCTAAAACTCACCAAAATGATGTATTGCTGTATCTACATTTGAGGGATCAGCATGTCAAGAGCAGCATATCTTTACGTTTATCCCATAAAGAATACTGTGCTCTATATCATTGCAAAAAGAAATATATTATAATGCACCACAGATGCCCACAGGCCAACAGTTAAGGCGACAAAACCCTGCACTGAGTTCTATGATTACAGTAGGTAAAATAAATTGTAGCGTGTACATGTAGCACTTGTAAATATATATATATATATATATATATATATATATATATATATATATATATATATATATATATATATATATATATATATATACTGTATATTTAAAGTGTAAACAGATGACCAGTAATCCAGAATAATGCATTTGATTCAATTACAGCCGATCAATTTGATTGGCTGTTAGATTTAGTATAAAAGAAATAGTACCCTGCAAAACAGCCAGAAGCAACGCAACTTTGGAGCAACACAGTCTTTTGACCTACCCAGAACTGCATAGTTAATTTGTAAGAGAAGTATAGATCCTACGTTTTTGAGTTTTATGCTTTGAAATTCTTAAGTAGACAGACAAACGAAGAACTTTGAATTCAAGACTTTATTCACTGACATTTTCTAGTCCTAAGCTAGTGAGTCAGCTTGTTGCACTCACAGTAGCCCGTCAACCAGCATGCTATGTTCTGTGTTTCTGTCTCAGAAATCATGCTGATACATTCATCCCATCCCCAGCCTATCCTCAATCTGTTTAATCAGTATTTATTTTTGTACCACTGATGATCATTCAGTATTCATAAAACAATCCCATACGTCTAGCCGACAGAGGGACCAGCAGGGGTTTAATACATTTAGGAGAAGAAGTGTGCTGCTGGAAGTTCATTGAGTGGATGAGTAACCGTTTCCCTAGTGCAACTTGTAAGACAACTTTATGGTGGAAACCATTTTGAGCTTGATTACTCTTTATTTTGCCATAAATTTAAATGATTCACACCCGGTGGCTGAATCATTCTGAAGTTATTTGCTTGCAATAGAAACAAAAACACATGCAGGTTAAGATTGGGCCATGTTCTCACCCTGTAAAATGTCAAATAACAGTTCCACAGCAACTCTGAGTTTCTCAGTATGGTTCCAAGGACAACAACTCTGTCTGAGGAAGGATCACTAAAAATAAGTGAGCAAAACCAACTTCGGCAGAGGACCGTCTGTTTTTTAAAAGTCAGTTAAAATTCATAGAGAATTAAAAGTTCACCCCCCTGATGCAATGCCAATCAAGTTTTAAAACAATGTAACCTTGATTTCAGACAAGGGTAGACAAAAGCAACCTGAATTGTCAGCTGTGTTTTTTTATGTAATGTAGAGCTAGTTAGTCTTTCCCTCCGGTTGCTTAGCTTACGAGGTCAAGCAAGAAGTTAGATTTATGCTTCACTGTTTAAATTTTCCAACAGTATATGTTTTAATTTTGTAATGTTACAAGAGAAAAGGCATTAAGGATGACGAGTATCCAGTGTGTTACGCTGTTCATAACCATTGGCTGGTTAGGAACTGGACAGACTTTCTGACCTGCATTTTGGTGATTTGGAAAGGCAATGATAAAAAACAAAGAGCCCACCAATTTCTTGAAAATATATAAATATGGTCTCTCTACAGCCTCACGCTCATTGAATCTTGACAGGCCTACTGTGCCTAGTTACAAAACAGCTATGATTGCTGTACATTTGGAGGTGGGGGTCAATTCTAAAGCAAATTTTTCAAAGGAGTCAATAGTTATCTATTAAATAATAATAATAACCGTAATGAATTTCTTGGCGTATAATCTACCTATGCTATACCAGACACTTTGCATGTCATCAGTGAACTTTCTTTTGGGATTTCCTTTAAATGTTGTGTTAGGCACCCAACCACTCTCTGATCAAGTAAAAAAAACAGCATCTTATATCCAATTGTAACTTGATGACTGCTGGACTTTCTCTTGTGGCATCTCCACTGATGCTGTCTATCAAACAGAGTAAGTAGATAAATCAACAATGGCACTTTAAAAAACAAGAACTATTACTTCAGATTGCAGATATCACTTTGATGTTTTCATTTGGGCTTGGTGGTGAGCCAGGTGGGAACAGATTGAATGACAGTGTGTCAGATGCAAAGCAAAACAAAGCCCAGACATGACTTCTCAATGAACGGCCTCTTTCATAACTGTGAGAAGAGTTTAGCCTCAAGTACAAACTGTATCACCAAATAAGGGACACCTTCTTCGGGAAAAATCAAAAAAAGAATACATGCACTGCTCGAAGACAGGAAATAGACATTTGGGCATCGGACGCCTCAAAGCCATATTCTGTAGTTAAGGAAAACCCCTCCTTCATTGGGTTAATAACATTATTTGATCATATTCAAATAAATCTAACAAATATTTTGCCCCTGCAGTCAAAAAATGTTGGATTCCTTTGCAGAAACTACAAAAAGCAATGACTGACTGTTTTAATCTTTGGTGCAAGTAGCGGCAATGCACTAGGTTTGATGGACTGTTCTTGTATCCATTTGCTGGCTCAGGAGGAAACAAGTCAATAGCTTTCATGTTATTAAAGCTTGGCTCTCCATCACAATGACATGTTTTAATTACATCCCCATCACTGTGGGCTCCAACATACAGACTCATAACGTGCATAATGATTATGGAGAAAATAGTGATTCTTTAATATATGTGTCCAGATCCAGGTACTGCATTGCATGTGTGATAGAAGGTATACATATGATGTTAATAGAAGTGGACAACAATTTACTTCCACTATGATAAATCAATGTCTGATTTTAAGGGCTCTGTCAGTCTATAGTTCCCTAAATCTGTTGGTGACTGGAATGCGTCTTTTTTAAGACTGTAATTATGAGGAGAATGTGAAAGGTAAATCTGAGCTTGATGTTGCAAAGAAAAGGGGGATAAAGCAGAAAAGAATGCCTGGACATGTAAGCATAAGGTCCTGATGAAAAGGTATTCCAGAGACCTGCATGGATGAAATCATACTTAATCCAAAAAGCCTGTAAATATCCTGCTTAGTTCTTCTGCGCTCATCACATGTAATTGCAGTAGGTAGGGGAACAATGCGTTTGCAATCCTGATCGGTTCTGTTCTTTGTGCATGAAGCTCAAGAATGAACTATCCAAGTGATTCTTCGCTGTGGATCTTTTGTTTACTTGCATCAAAGCAGAAACTCCTTCAGAGTACATCAGCTGCAAACCAATATTTGATCATGATCCACAAGGTCATAAACCAGCTTCCTTCTTTTCTCCTGAAGCTTTTAATAAACAATACTGTCTTTTCATGCTTCTCTGTTTTTAACCTTCCCATTGACATCCTCCCTCTCTGATTAACCCTCCGTGTACTGTAAAATGCAGAGACACGCTACCAGTCGGGCCGTGTTCTGGGTACAACTTTGACATAAAAATGACCTCACTCTCGGGGTTAACCAATGTCATCTAATGATCAGAGTAGCGGTTCCCTAGAGTGAATTACCTCAAACATGACTTTTCCTTGACCTACTTTTTTCCTCTGTGAGGAAAGTAGAGCCGACTATTAAGGGAGGAAGTCACTCTGAATAAATAGGAGCCAATACAGTGCAGCCTTTGTGCTTTGTTCACACGTTAGTGGGTGAACCATTCATGCTGTTTAACATTAACCTTTCCCCTGCCAAAACAAAACTTGAGCGCACATGCAATGAACCATGCACATGTGCACAATGTAACATTAGTGCACACAAGCATTGAACTACTACTACTACTACTACTACTAGGGATGATAATAACAATACATATAATAGGATAACACGACTAATATAGATAGGGTACACAGAATACTGCGCAATGATTGTGCAGTAAAGTGGCAAATAATCAATCCCCTATACCCTCACACACACTTACAAAGCCCTTGCACACACATAATCCACTCAGATGCATTAATAAATGTTAAATGCTTTGAAGCAAAGATTAACTAATGAGAGCAGCTCCTTTGTCCAGGCTGCTGCATGTTTCTCGTAAAAAAGGAGCATGATGAATGAGAAGCATTCATTCTGGCTTCTGTTAGGCTCACTAAATTTATCTTTCCTAACAGGATATCATTACATTGTCTCACAGCATTGGCCCTTAGCTTTGGAGTTTAGCTGGTGGTCAATAGCATGCTATAGTAGACATAACTATGCCTTTCTTCTGGAAAGTTATAGGAACTGTTATACTATCCCTCTACTCACCCCTAAGAATGCAATAAATATCTCTGTTGTCCTTAAACATGAGGTCAGACAAGATATTTTAAAGGGGAACAGACATTATTTACAGCTGACCTGGCTTTACTCCTGATCAAAATTAAAAACAGAAAAGTGTTATTAGGGTCAAATCAAATTGGTATGTATTACACTGGGGTGGTATTTGCTTAGTAAATTGGTCAAATTGTTATTTTCACACATTATGGGCTAAATATTGGTCCACTACTATTTGGTGTTCTTGTAACAGCCTCATGCATCATGGATAACCAATTGTGACAGCTATTTCCTGTCCTATGATCGGCAGCCAAGTCTCTTTGACACTAAATCTGGATTGTTTTTAATTTCAGCCCTGTTACCTGCTAGACAAAATGAATGTGAGGCCCTGAGGAACAGAGTTGAAGCAGATTTGGTCAGGTGATGAAACTGTACCTAACAAAGAATTCCCTTTTTCCGATGCATGCGTTTCAGGCTCAATGCAATCACTCCAACATCTGTTGCTTATTAAGAGGTGGAGCGGTAACTACAGGTGCAGTAAATTCCCCATCCTGCTTAGGATATTTATTGCTTTTGGGTTTACAGTCAGTCGGGCAAAAAAGGGGCTGAACATGGCATGGGAATCTTTTATACCATTAAAAAATAATTTGGCTTGCGTGGGACCCTTTTGTAGCAATTTAATGTGCCAGGCACATGCTCGTGTGTTGTGCTGAAGAGGATGCAGGTGTGACAGGTTTAAAACCTAAATTCCCTGCAGAGGTTGCTAAAAAAGGGGAAAAAGATAGCAGGAGCTCAATAAAAAGGACACTTGTCTCAACAATCACACATCTGTTGAAGTTTATTACAATCCACTTGCCTGGTGAAAAAAAAGTAGGTATTTAGTGTGATCCAATGTGAACATTAATATCTTGATATCATATAATGTACTGTCTGTGTTATGTACAGAATGTGGCTGCACATTATTTTTGTAGTGTGAAAAAAGTTATTTCGATATTTGAAATTTTTTGAATCAATACAGTTTGACTGTACTTACATAATCTTGCTTATCTCCAAACATGAAAACATCTCATGGCAGAAGAGATATAATCAATCACTATCCACCAGCAACTGCTATACTCTGACCTGCTGAAGTGTCCTTGAGCAACAACAACAGACCTCTGCCTCGCTCACACTATAGCAAATAACTTTTTTTTCACTAATAAAATAAATGATGGCAAATATTATAATATATAATAAACAGTTAGGATTGGAAAGAAGCCCTATTACTGTCATCAGCCAAGTCACAGAGCATCCATTGTTGGCAAGTAAATATCCCTGATCTACACTAATAGTTTTTTTTAAAATAGTACATTTTAATTACAATTATACTCTGGTGTTTGATATTATGCTACATGTGTCATTAAGTCTCAGTAACACAGCTATAAATGAAAAGCGAGCAAATGCAGTTGGGCCTAAAACCTCTAGGGGGCTCACCAATACTAACTGTCCTATAACCTATAACTGCTTCACAATGCAATATGTAGTCACAGCATACATTCTATTTCTATTCTACTATTGTTCTTATGGTTTTTAAATTAATTCTGCTAAGATGTAAAGCATCCAAGAGTTGGGCAATACAAAACAACCTTTTATTTTTTAACCTGCTTCACTTCAAAAGAGAGAATATGGAAGAATCGGTGTCTTTGTGTGATGAGATCGATGACACATATGTTACATCACTGCTCATGGAGGAGATAAGAGCATGCCAGAAAGCGTACTGACACCTGTGAAGATCCATTACACCAAACAGTAGCAAGGCTCTTAGATAAACTGTTTCCTCCCTTTTTTACACTGACACAAAGTGGATAAAATAATGCCAAACATCTACTATTAATCTTGCATCTGCTGACCAGAGTACAGCTCCATCTTCTGTTGATTTCACATTTTAAACCACATAAACAACAGGTGGACACATATGACCCATGAAAGCCATTTAACTGAGGAGGTCAAAGGTCACAAGAAATGTAATCAGTCCAAGCTCTGATTGGACTGAGCGCCTTGGTTTGACTGTGTGTGAGATAATGTGATACTTTATTGATCCCTGCTATAAAAATGCTCAATTGTAATGTCCTTCTGTCTACAGGGAGGCCAGACCTAGAAGGGGGCAGGGTGGTAATGAAATGCTCAAGAACACTTATAACTTCCAGCAGGGGTGCTGCGCTCAGCGGTCGCCTGACTGTGGGGGAATATCTCTAAAAGCACGAGGTCAACCTGGCCAAGTGGGCAGCAGGGACATCTGTTGACACCTGCTGCAGAGTCAAAGCAAAACATCTGCAGATCATATCAGATGGCCTAACCTGAAACCACCAGTGTGTGTGTGTGTGTGTGTGTGTGTGTGTTTGTATGTACACTTTCACATTCTATCTACAGCTTTCCCACAGGAGGTCCATAATGGGAATGTGCTTATAGTATAAAAAGATTAGTGATGACAATTATTTATTAAAAAAGGGGAGCTTATACCATTTCATAATATATATCAAAGCTCCAGGAACATGTTTTCATTATTACAAAATAGTAAAATAAATATATTAATTGTACATTGTATACTTGTATACAGTGTAAATACTAAAGGTGTATTGTAATAGGATACAACTTTACAGTATCCTTTATTTATAGGATGCAGCAGGAACCACATCAACTGTTGAATGTGTAGGAACTTTAAACTAATCCCACCTCATTTAAAAAGAATAGTAATACTTACTTTTTTAATTATTCATTATTTGATGATATAACAAGCTCACACTTGTTAGAAAACAATTAAAACATAAACGTCCAGTAAATTCTTGTATAATAATAAGTTGAATAATATAAGAAGCCCTGGAGCCCATGAAGGATTTAACTTCCATAACTTCTACGAAAGCTAACCCTAATGCAAAGCACAACGTGTTATCTGAGAAACGATTACAAAATGTGATAAGGTTTTGTCAAGCCACAGCTGCAGGCTGTTAATGATAGCAAATGCACAGTAGTGTGGAGTAGTGTTTGTGAAAAGCAGACACACCAAGGCTAAACTAAAGTCTTTCAACCCCTCAGGCTTTGGGCCCTCCGGCAAAGCGACTGAAACTTATCACCGCAACAGCTTCTCCTCTGGTTACAATGGCTCCCCACCCCTGAATGATTCCTTGGAGCCTCTAATTAGTGCCAACACTTGTGTTTGGCATCCAGAGAAAGGGAGATTGAATGTCTGTCTTTTCAATACAGCCGTCTATTTGTGTTGACCCTATGGTTTTCCACGTCTGAGCCCCTGAGCCTGGATTTAGACATAATATCAGCACCAAAATCAGCCATAAAATGAAAAATGAACCTAGCCAAACTCTCCAATCATTCAACTTTTCATTTTCATTTATAAAATAAAGTACATCAGTACAAGTTGACTGTACGTCAACACAACATGTACAACCATGTATAGGCCTGCACGTCTTTCTGTCTTTCTCTCTTAAAATTACAACCAAGATCTGTACCTACATTACTGCAGGTAGCCCAATGTCAACCTCAATTTCCTTTTAAGTTGTCAAACTTAGAAACAATATCAAAGTTAATTGTGGAATGACAGTTTAGCACAAAAAATGGTGTAAGATTTTTCTCACACACTCTGGGAGATGGGCCTAACCTCCCCTTCTGGCTGGGAAACAGGCGCTGACAGATGAACGGTCCACATCTTTTTTAAACTTCTCTCCACAGCTGCGGACGGTAGCTCCAGGCTGCTTTGTAGTCACATCTGTGAGCTGGACAGCTGGATGTTTGGAGAAAATTACAGTTTGATCTGCGGCAAGCGAGACTGGAAGACAGCTTTGCCATACCAGATCCAGGCACTGCGATTAAGATTGATCAAAGATGCAGTTTTCGCAATGAACATAGCTGAGAGGATTGATAGCTGATCACGAGCCACGTTGTAGCTTCTTGGCTCCAATATAGAAACACTCAAATCTGCAATGAACAGTTTGGAAGATTTCCATGTTACCAACTAATGATTTTTAATCTGGGACCTCACATATCTGCCCTGGAATCTCATTAAACCCAGGTGGCAACTTGGATACCATCCAACTTCACACACTGTGTGAATCTGTCCTCACACATCTTCCTTCCCTTTTCCCATTACTTTAATCTTATCTTATCTTAAATGAAAATCCAAGAAATAGACCTCCCAAAGCATGCTGTACTGCAATTTCTTAAACATTTAGTTCATTGTAGCCCCAAAGTAATATCCGTCTAATCAAAATTCTGGAATTCTCAAAAATCAAACAACTTACATTGCAAACATAACCTCTGAAGAACCGTGTAAGAAGCTTGGAGTAATGCAAGCAAATCTGGGTAAATTTTTTTAAAGGTCTGATGAGATTTTCAGCTGTGGCAAATTGAATGATTAACCCAAAGCAGCAGACAAGGAGACAAGGAGAAGAACATTTTAATTGTGGCAGTTTAAGAATAAAATGCTCTGGTCTCTGGCTCTCCTTCCAGATACAGATCGATTTCTTTAAGCGGGTTGCCCTGGATCTCTAATTACTGCCGCCCCACCAAGCCTTCGTGACCTTTTGGCCCAGCTGTCTAGAGAAGAGCTGCAGTGCAGAATGCATGGAAATGAAAGTATACTCCTTTCAACTTCTATTTACCAAGGGAGTGTTTGCAGAGCACAACTGCTCTTTTGCTGTAACTTCATGCTCTCGCTCACACAGATACAGGCCTGTTGCAACCCACTACAGCCACGGTTTAAAGCACTTTGACGGCAGTTGTTGAAAGAGGTAAAGAGTGTCTATAATTCACTCTTCAAATTCAAACTGACGACCCCCTGGTCAAAAGCTTCCTTTGCTAATAATTCCGTCACCACCGTGCACCTACTCAGTCATCTATGCCAAAACCAAATGCTTGCCCTCCAAACTCCAGGGAACAATGTCTGTGCATACATCCCAGCATAACAACTTGCCAAAGGGCTGGCAAGTTTGTACCTGGATTTTCAGAGTTGACATGAGTAGCAATTTGAGGATTAGAAAATGGGAAAATTGATGTTTCTGAGGGGAAACGTCTGAAGGCGAGGGCAGTGACTTAGTGTCTGCAGGTTAATTCCCATAAGAGGGGAATACAATTATTGTATAATTGCAATGCTGCTCACAGAGCAGCTCTCTATAGATCTATTCACCCAAGGGTTTCCAAAGGATTTATATTTCTAACAATATAGCAGCACTGTTTAAAGAAATACCCTGGAGTGTATACAGGTTTTAAAAAGTGAAGTAACGAACAGCAAAACTTTGAAACTTAAAATCTTCTGATGATTTGTCTCACCTCACTCTATCCCTCTGTCTTTTTAGCAGTGTTAACAAATGCAAACAGTATTCTGACATAACTATTACATCAATACTATTGTCTTTGACCGCTGCAGTTCTTGCAGTTGAAATGTTGTGATCCAAAGGAACTTAAACTCATTGCGCTTTTTGAATTTACTGTTGGTAAAAGTCAAATGTGCGTAAAATGTGTAAAAGATACCAAAGGACAGTATTGAAAATGAGGGAGGGAAAGCAAACAGGGTCTTTCAAAATGGTTTAGTAAGATATTCTTGTTTTCAAAACTTGTTCATAATATCAGCAGCATGAAATTTCTTGCAATTCCTGATTTTTACTTTCCCAAGAAACTATTTATACTTGCAGTATAGTCAGTCAGGTGATCACCATGGATACCACCATGGCAAGAAACACCAAGAAAATGGCGATGAACAGTGGCCAGCTAGAGGAATTGCAGCCTTGCAGATTTCCAATACTAAAATCAATCAACTATTTAGACCATATGTCACCAGATGTTTAAATTAGATATCATGACAAGATTAACATACATGGAACTTGTGGTCCGTACACAGCACCCGCTGATGTTTTCATTGCTTTGAAGCAAAGTCTCTACCAGACTTGGAGTTTGGAGATATTTACATCTATCTTAATAGAGAAGCTGTCACCTTACACTGCACAAAAAATGAAAGCCTACCAAAGTATGGATAGCTATCTCTTTATTTAAGAGTGGATGGGTTAACAATGCTGTCCTATGGGAGGTGAAAAACAGGAATATCTTCATAATCAAAGCAAAGGTGAGTGTTACGTAAGAGTTTGCTAACGTTTGCTAATCTGTTCCGTTGTGTGATGAAGTCTCCATCTGAATACCCGGCCTACGCTAAAATGTTATTATATAAATGATATCCCAATCATTAACTAAACCCATGTAGATAGACTAATAAAGCATCTAGCGTATGATTTTTACTGTGTGTGCGTGTGTGTGTGTGTGTGTTAGTCAATGGTAGCGGTCTGTGTCTGTGTAATCTGTGCACCCAGCATTACCATGTAGCCTATATCTGTAACCATGGTTACCATGCCTGTTCTTATCTGTCTCATTTTAACCAGTCCCTCCAGGATTTTGCTGCCTTTTTGAGAATGTTGTGGCCCAAAATGCCTGATTTTGCGGGAGCGTTTGTAAAATATTGCGATAAAAGATGTCTTTTTTTTTGTTTGTGGACTGACGAGAGGAACCGCATGACCATTCCCACCTTAACCCTTGTGTGGTGTTTGGGTCTGTGGGACCCATTTTCAATGTTTGCTAAAAGAAATGATGCTATTTATTATTTCTTCTAACTCACTGGTATGAAACTTTGTGTGTCTGCAGCGTGTCTGTGTATGTCTTTGCGTCTGTACAGTATGTGTGCGAGTCTGAGTCTGTTAGTTACGTTTACGTTTACGGTAGTACATCCAATCGCACAACAACTATCTGTCATGTCTTTTTCACCTCAAAACACCAACTTTCGTAAAGTAAAACTGGCGCCGTCGTGGCAAGATGATTATCTTACAAGGTTTCTTTGCTAGGAGACTGATGTTCTTGCCCGCCAGCTAGAAGTTGTGATGTCACGTGCAAAGTATGAATTGACCAATCAGAGATTAGGTGTAATTAAGAGTGATGACATCATTTCCCGACAAAGGTATTTAGCTACCTCGCTACATTCACAACAAATATACACAGCTAAATGGCCGCCAGCTTGGTTAAGATTGTTTCAGCTATACTTTACATATGAACACATTTTTGTTCATTTTTATGTGCCTGTTTGGGGAATTGTTTGGAAAAATGACAAATAAATGGAGACACTAAGCACTTAGCTCCCAGTTTGCCTTTTTAATAGTCACTTCAGGTCATTAAGCCTCTGACTGTCCACTGTTTGACAAAAGGCCTTTCAGCACTCCTCTATTGCTGCTCATAAAAAAGCTTTCAATCATCTGTATCCATTTGTCACTAAACTTAACCCTGCTGTTTGATGCAATTGTCATCAGAAAAACATCAACAGGAAATGGAAGAACACAGCTAGCCACTGCAAGCCTTATTTTATCTTTGGAAACAATACATATTCATGAAGCTGCACTTAAGGAACAAAAGATGTGTAATTACCTCCTGAGATAAATGGTTACAAAACACATGCTCCAGTGCTTGTAGAAAGTGGACATGCACATTAATAATCCTTACTAAAACTTCTCAATTGCATTATGTAATCACGAGCTGTGGCCTAAGAAGCAACCAATAATTAGCATGTATATGAGAAACTGCAGTTAGTTTCTTATAAATCACAAATGCATTACTAACTTTGGAATTGTTGGGTGAATGATCAGAAAAATCTGCATCATATTAGACCACCAGGACTGAATATGTATTTACCTATCACACAAATGACTAGGTATTATTACCCAAATGCTGCTCCAATCAATAGTTTGGTATCTCACACTCTGCTTAGCACCAAACAGCAGACAGACAGAGTTAGTAAATAGCTGGTGAGCAGTTAAGAAGCCAGATATTTCCCTTGGTGGAGACCAAAACAGATTCCAGGAACATGAATATTTGAGCATACTGAGTATCAGAATAAACCAAACAGCAGACAGACAGAGTTAGCTACTAGCTGTTGAACATAATGGCATATTTAGTAGTTAAAAGCCAGATATTTCTCTTAAGAGTTGGTGGAGACCAAAACAGAGTACAGGAACATGAATATTTGAGTACATTGAGTAAGGTTTTAAAGTAGCCTAATGCTATGCATTTTAGAGGGTTGCTGTCTTACCAGGAGTCGGACCGTGTTAGTTTGGCACAGAAGCTTTAAGTGAGGGGAGACCGCTAGCGAGTGACTCCAAAGATGGCTTATGTACAGTACATGATGTTGTGTCTGTTTAGCTGCTAGCTAACCAGCAGGAATTCTAAAATCAGCAATTATGGTTTTTGTCCAGATTATTTTTTGACTTGCCACAGCAGGAAAAGCACAGGTGAAACTAATTTCATTAATGATGGCCCTACAGGCGCTGTTAATGTAATTAATTACACCGGTACTGTTTCTGATATGACAAGCCAAATGTCTGCTGTGAAAAAGGTGTATATCCTATAGCAGTTAGCTGATACATTTTTGGCTATTATTAATGCTTCATTGATTACAATACCCATTTGTTATTTTAATAAGTGACCTGAAGAGAACTGGTCAATTATCATCTAATAGCTACAAAAAAGATATGAGCACTCGATCAAGTAAAGATGACTGACTTGTGTTGTGGAGATATTCAAATTACTCTTCCTGCAACGCTGGCTAGAGCAAAGGGTTATTACTGTTAATAACAGTAGCCCATATTTGGTAGTAAATGAGGACAATAGCCTTTTTTATGTGCCCCAAAAGCAACTATAGTGGTCCTCGATGTATCATCATTTGTTTGATAACACTATCAATCATTTTTTGAGAGCATTTTAAAAATCATGGTTACATTTTTAATGACCATGTTTAACTATGTAAGGCCACTTTATTGTGAATTCAAGTTGTAGTATGGTCCTATTATTATTGTTTTTATTTTTTTTTATTTTAAATATATTTGATCACAAAGTGCTTGTGTTTTGGCTATTCCCTACAGGCCTCTTCGAAGTGCAATGTATTTAAAAAAAAATCCTGACATGTAGCTACTGAATTAATGTGGATTTCTGTTCACATTTGTATCTGTTAAAAAAAAAGCTTTCTAAGAGCAGAGGAATTGACTTTGGGCAGCATCATAGACATACTGGCAGCAACAAAGTGGTGAAAAATGATTCATGTCCACAGCATGCAAACATGTCAATGATCTGCCCAAGGAAATCCATCACCATGAGCATCCAATACTGCAAACTATGCCAAAAACAAGCCAACTCAGTGACCTGCTTCAAATCTCAGCTAAGGCCTGTCAACAGGTGTGAAGACAAACAAAGTGCTGAACAAACCTTGGCTGTCAAGGCAAAAACTGAAAAAAAATGGATTTTGACGAACGGAGTTTTGCATGCAGGATCTGCCTTGTCAATGGCGTCTCATTATTTGGCGTGCTTCCGGGGCCATGTTAAGGCTGCTGTCGGTAAAAGCCCTAATTAGAGGCAGCTGAACACATGTAAGAAATGGAGGGAAAATTAAAAGGAGGAGGGGGAGAGGGGGCTTAACACATTTTCTACTAACTGGTTGGTAATCTGTCACACTCTTCTGAGTCTGTCTTTCTTTCAGCATGTTTTATAGAGAAGGTGTACTTTCAAGTTGTTATCCCACAAAATGGAGTGAAACAAGTATTGTTTAAGATGTGAAGAGAGTCAGTAAAATATTTAACATTCTGATTCAAGATGCTCTTTATATATAATTTATTGAATTTGAGCACTCATTGTAGGTGATTGCATGTTTGTACTGCATGTCTCACAGACACGCTGTTAAGCAAACATTTTTTTTCCTTGATTTTTTTTAGTTTTTAGTTCTCTGTACATGAGGCTTAAAAAATGTTTGTGTGCACAACTGAACAAATCAGTATCAGTTGTTTTCTGTGAACCCAGATGTATTAGTTACAGACCCAAAAGCTTAGCGCGTGATTTAGGTACGGCTCAGATACCGGTACATCTAAAAAAACATTGTCTGAAAAGAACAGAATACAGAAGACTGCAATCATGTGTGTAACACACACATAACTATAGGCAAACGTGCCACAGATGGTGACAATAAAAACACTAATAAATAATGTTTTTCTGATGCCCATTAAAGACTTGAGTGTCAACACAACACACCTTACTCCACACTCACTCCAGACCAAGAACTCCACATTCAAATACAATCAAGTTAAAAGGCCTTGAAGTTACACAACATATACTTTTTGACATTTTACGACTTTTGTTTAGGATTTCCAGACGCTCTCTTGTTACTTACTTGTCTCCAGCTATAACACTCTGTTGTGTCACTAACAACATTGAATAGACCTGTCTTACAATAAAACTCTTAGTAATAATCTAATCAAATAACATTAGTAAAAGCTAAAACTAAAACTAAATGTCCAAATCCTTTGGAAACTTGCTTGTGTTTTCACTACTTGACTGATTTGTCATACTGTATGTTGTATTCCTCAAGTAGTACCGAGCCATGCAACGTCTGGGCATTGAGCCGTTTGCTCTCCACACCTCTGCACCAAGTACCTAACCACAACCAGATTCAAATTCCCTTTTAATCATCAAGTAGTATACATTTACAAGCATTTAGCATGGCATCTCATTGTACGCACTGGCACACAGTGCAAGGACTAGTAGAAAGAGTGCTGCTACTGTACTTTAACAGTCATAAATAACTGGGCTGTTGAATGAATGAAGTGGATTCTTCCAGAGAACTCAGTCAGGGTCCTTACATTGCAACAACGTTACAGATTTCATATTGTAGCACATAGTTTACTCAAAGAATAATTGGAAGTTGAATAGGAAAGGCAAAGCCAAGAGTTTCAGGATATTATGTAGACCGCTGCCCTTAAAAAATAATCATTGAATGGTATTAAAGTATGTCCTCTATTATCATTGGTATCAACTGCCATGTTTAGTGAGTGTTAGAGTAGAGTAAAATTCCCAGATCTTGAGCAGTAGAAGCTACCAGAGAAACTATGTCTGAGGCTGTAGCTCCAAGACAAAACATTTTCCAGTACCACAGACAATCCTGGTTTATAGAGAAGCTGGCTTCAGTAAGAGGTAATTTCACTCTTATTTTATTAAATAGAGATTGCTGTTCAATGTGCAGACAGCTACACGAAACATGCACACACACACATTTGGCAAACTCATTTCAGTCAGTCATAAGACCTAATAGCTAATGTGCATTTTCATTCCATTTGGGCCGTAGAAATGGATACCCTCCCATGGGGATCCAAGTGTAAGCATGCCTGGGCAGAGCATATCCAGTCTGCACCGAAAACCTATTTGTGCTTTGGGAAAAGCCATGCATTCTCAAAATAGTATGTGTGATTGGGTTACCGTCTCTATATGCCACTGGCATAGTGTCGTATATCACATCTCACCATGTGCTAGGTGACATAATCTTGCCAGCTTGGGACGGTGCTATGCCGATAATTACTGGAACAGGTGTGTTTTTTTATTTTCCCCCTTAAATGCATTAGTGCTGATATATTTCACATCTCCATTTAATAGCTTCTGGTTCTTTTCTCACTTTCCTCCAATGTTATAAAGGAAACACAGTGGTGGTTTGATTTCCATGGACATGCATGACTTATGAGTTAGTATTGTAAGTATTTTAGGTAATGGAGAGTGCACTGCAGAAAATATAGCAATGTAACAAGTGATTAACCTTAATATTGAGTGTAGGAGACAGATGAGGTATTAAAAAAGGAATCTAACTGAACAATGTATGTCAATATATTTAATGAGAAATAACCCAAAATCTGACCTGACAAGACAAGTCACCATCTCTACTTTCTTGTAAATCCTCACTGTTTAAATATAATTGAGCAAAAACGGAGTATCAGTACACATTCAGTAACTCTTTATAATACAAAAAAACATGTTTTGGCATTAATTGTGTTTTTGATTTAACTAATTACCTTGCCTTGTGAGCCCATTCCAAAGAACATTAATGCATTCTGTAAATACAGCACACACCTTTTTTTGCACAATACTGTTTTGAGGTCAGTAAAACTCTGTAACTACAGTCACATATTCATTTTATTCCTCCTTCCAACTGCTCAAACTAGACATGTATATTATAGCAGCACTGATGTGTCCAATGTGTATTCTAAACTGTACGAGGCTCTTCAAGCATCAGTAACTCTCATTGCTGCTTTCTAAAATTAGCATCATAAATGATGGTGCTTGATAACCGTGAAATGTCTGCATTGGAGGAATCTAGTAGCTTAGTTTCACACGAGGAGCCTTCTGTATCATAATGAAAAGGAAGGGAGGCATGGAAAAGTGAGAGCAGTTAAGTTGGTTTCTGCCACATTGATGAGTTTGCATACTATGACCTCTGAGGCAGTGCAGTTTTTGCTATCATGCAATGTGGCTACATTGTCTACAGTGTATTTGTGGAATTTTCAGAGAAATGCAACATAAACACCTCATTTTATTAGAAAATGTCTGTCCTGCAGGGGACAGAGTGAAATACATTTGGGTAATTTCATGGTCATAATAATGTAAAATAAATGTTTTCCTTGCACAATGTGTTGCCATAATGCAGTTTCAAGAATGAATGACTGAATGTCTGGAGCATTATGAGGGGTTTTATTGGTATCTTTATTAAGTAGTTCAATTATTGGAGTTGTCATTTATGAACAAATGGTGTAGAACAAGTTACAGCTTAGCTATTTTTCACTAACAGGAAACAGACTGTAGCACAAATAGTGACAAATATGCACACAGTAAGGACTTAATGATTGGTTGTTGGTTATGTTTCATTTACCACCTGATATAGAACCTTATCAGAAATGATTCATTAAGAAAGTGGACAGTTTGTAGATCATTAAACACTGGTTCATTAACACAGTGTCTAGCAGTTTGTTCTCATTTAATTTATATTGTGCTTAATTAAGGAACTCTACCTCATTGTGAAGTGTTACCAAGAAATGCTTATTCTATCATAAACGCATAAAAGACAGCTGTGAAATTCTTCAGCACTTGATCTGGATCAAACTCCCTGTCAGTCAGCTGCAAGGTGATTCCCATGAGGTCCATTGAGTAGAGTCATTACAGGACCCTTTCAAATACCTCTCTGATAGGAGGTGATGACAAGTTATGCAGACATGCGCTACAGAGACGATAACCAAGGTCAACTCATTTCGCTGCCAAGATTTTGAGTCCAGGGGAATTCCAGTTGCCATAAGAAAACCAATCCTTGCAGGACGACTGAGGTCCGTATAAAAACAGTTCCATACCGGCAGCTTTTCAAACCATTACAGCCTTAGGTTGATCCAAATGCGTTATCAATGGAAGTCTTTGTTTTAAAGGGGAATCAGTTTTGCAACAGAAACAACGATGAACATTCTTGCCAGCATTTACAGGAGATTAAATGATCTTTCAGAGATGTTCTTTTTAATAAAGTTTTTATACTACTTACCTTAAACAGAAATAGTTTGCTTGCCTTGGCATACTCATTTTTGTAATGCAAAATTCAGATAAACTACCATTGTGTAACTCAAATCATAATGGACCCTTATGAATATGTTTTTGAGAGATTTGTTAGTCAGGTAAGGGTGACTCTCCTAGTGCTCCTAATGGCATAAGAAAAACAACCAGTCAGAAACTGACATGTCTCTAATGCTGTGTCAATTACAGCTCGTAAACTGTGATCAAACTATAAAACTGGGAGGGGGGTCTGGGAGTATGCCCATCCGATCTACATGTGTTTTGTGGATCTGGAGAAGACATATGACCGGGTCCCCCAGGAGATACTGTGGGAGGTGCTGCCGGAGTATGGGGTCCCTTCTTACACTGGATTTCCACCAACTGCGGAACGCCATTAAGTCTGACTTGTTTCATGGTTGGCCCCCGCCAACGCTGCTTTGTCACCAATCATGTTTGTGAAATTCATAGACAGGATATTGAGGTGTAGTCGGGGTGGGGAGGGGATGCAGTTTGGTTGGCTGGATGTTATTTACCCACAACAGCTATATGCCAGTGAGGGCAGTAAAACAGCAGAAAAAACCCTAAAAAAAGCAGGAAGCTGAGGAAACAATGCTCTGGCAGCTCTCAGAGGCTGGCACTTGACTCACAATTGCTCATTTTATGTTTGGTTTGTTTTATTCAGTCTGCTCATGTGGAGCTGCTTTGCTTTGTGCCAGTTGAGCAGACTCAAGCTACTTGAGTCATTGTGCAGAAACAGCTGATAACATTCACTAATTCCTTCCACTAAGGAGCTTTTCGATTTAAGTAATTTCATCTTGTAGATAACGAACAAAACATGATAAGTGTTATCTGTATTTATTTTGCTCATGAGAGAAAGTGGTCATATCAAATATTTCCTACTGCCAATCAAACATTTGCAATGTAACATTGACAAAGCCAAACATTAGAAATGATATTGCCAAGCTGATGGTGTAACCCGCTGACAATCCTTATCTGCAAACTGGTAATATTTCAGAAAGTGGGTTTATCATTGGAGGGCAGTCGATGAAGGCAGGACAATGAGGCTGCTACAGAACTGAACGGATAAGAAACTGAAAGAGGAGAAACTTGGAAGGCCACATCAAATATATTATGTAAAGACATTATTCATCCTGCCAATCCTGTTTGCTGAGCATGAATGCATTTCCTCATCAACACCCTGATTTCTATTCAGACAGTTTTAGACACACCTTTGAGCTGCAAGTAAACCCACTGACCTGAGAGTTACCTAACATTGTTACATCCACCAGTTTGTCAGATCTGTGACCAAGCAAATATTGACCATATTGAAAATTGATCTACCCAAATATCTTTTTTAGAGCATTATCTTTTGTTGCAACTGTTATGGGATTTGTTAATCTACTTTTAAGGTGATCAATTTACTGCCAACCATTTTAGCCTATCCATTATAAATGTAAATGCGCTGTATTTATATAGCACTTTTCTAGTCTTAACAACTACTCAAAGCGCTTTTACATCATACAGGATACATTCACCATTCACATTCACAGCTGCACAAGGTGCCACCTTCATACACATTCATACACTGTGGCCAAGGCTGTCGTACAAGGTGCCACCTGCTCATCAGATACACACGTCTTGCACAAGGACACTTCGACATGGGATTGCAGGGCCAGGGATTGAACCACCAACCTTCCAATTGGCAGGCAACCGCTCTACCACTGAGCCACAGCCGCCCATTATACTTTACATTACATACATTATACTTATTCATATAGCAGCCATATTGCTCCAGTAATATAACATTCTATATAACTGATGTCTACTGTAACTGTTGATGTTAGCTGAATATATTGTACTCTTTTTTACATTTAAGCCTACTGTACATGTATGTTTACTAGATCAAAAACTGTGTTGTACTTCCTATGGGGACTTCATGTGGATAGTTCATAGGTGGATTCTTGGAGCCCAAAATATTTTCCCTTTTGACCTTTATTGCTATTGATTGTTGCCTCAGCTTTTATAAAGTCTGACCTCTGCTTTCAATCACAAATTTTATATAAAGAAAAAACACATTTCATGCAGTCTATGTTATCAATGTTGCAAGTTACACTACACAAACAAGCACACAGTACCATCATCATCAATGAATGTTTTTCTAACATGGTCACCATATCAACTTAACTGGAAGGGCACTCAAAGAAAGCAGACCTCTGCCAAGGTATTTACCATTTAAAGCTTGTCCCGTTCCCCACAGGTGCTACAAAATATATTTATTATTGCAGTTTGAAAGCATCATGCTTATCTACTTTTTAGAAAACAAGACAACTGTTTGTTTTTTTTACTTCGGTAGATGATCACTGGCCAAACCATTGGCTGTAGGTGAAGAACACTTCACTAGTTGTCAGTTGGAGAACATTTCTGCTCCAGTAGAGCCTGTGACTCAGATCCTTTAAAATTTCCTTGGCTGGTTGAGGAGGTGGGGGAGACGGTGCTCTCGCTGCCTGAAATGACAAACAGCAGGCAGGCGGTGGCATGCTTTGCTTGCCAAATACAGCACTCAACGTTCAAATAGTGCTGACAGGGAAAACATAGACACTGTTATCCAGGGTCCCCCACTCTAGAGTGAGATGTTGAGGGGGAAAAACCCCTTACGGCACTAGACATAGACCTGTCTGTATTCAGAGTTTGACAGCTTCTACTGCCGCAATCATGAAAAAATCACATAAATGTAGATTTGAAAGGTTTGCATGGGAACTAATGTGTTTAATTACTTACAGAAAGGACAGGCCAGTGAAACCAGTTACAAAATCCATTGTTAAAGTACAAAAATACATTGGCTTCATTGAGAAATGAAGATCCTGACAAACCTTTTTTTATATGGTTTTCACATGACAATAGTGATATAGGCCTGCTAATTGTAATTGCTACCCTATTTGCTTCCTGCTGAGTTCATTGAAGAGTCAACCAGTCCTTTTCTTTGATGGTTATAATTCAACCAAGCATACCGACTGCTATTGCACTCCCCACTACAATGATAAACTGCAGTGTGCTGCATTCATTCATTTATTCATTCAAGTATATCCATCACAGTACAGACTATTCTAACTGGAAACAAGCTTTCCCAGGGAAGCAGGCTCAGGAAACATCTGACCTATATTAAAGAATGCATACAGATTCAAAGAACGGTGTATTGTAATTTCAAATTAAATTATAAAGCGTAACCAAAATGCCAAAATGCAACCTAGGTTTTTTTTGTGAATGTAATCGAGTCAAACTTTTGTTTAAAAGCATAATTAGGAGGGAAATGCCACTTTTAAGATTCACCATATTTTCATTTTTCGGTCAAATGGCCTTTAAAATGCTAGGGGCACTACTATGATAGCATCAAAATCACTATTTTTAAAACACTAAGAAGGCTTGAGACAACATAACCTTTGCAAGAAGTATCACCAGGGTCTCTACACATGAACTTGAGTATTGAGAACATGGTTTGTGAACACAGAGTTTACTAAAAATAAGCTTTGAACGTCTCAATTTAGCTGTTGTTGTTTACGCTATCCGCCATCTTGTCAGTCAAAAAGTGGATAGCATAGGAGGAAATGTCATTCTTATATGAAGCTCTTTTTTCAACTACAAGGTCAGTATTGTTTTTTCACTAACGACAAAACAAAAAATGATCCGTGCATTTATATGGAACTAAGCTTTAGGAGCTTTCCATCTGTACTCTCCTCCCTGTTCCATTGCATTCGTAGCTGCCGGTAGACGAAGCTTGCACCTATATTATATAAATCCGATTTCTTAGCAACTGGCTGAGAAGGTGAGTGAAATTAGATTTTATTTAACTTTACATGCATAGCATATATGATATAAGGCAACACAATGATACACCCTAACTTGGGAAGAAGTGGGAAGAATAAAAAAGAACAATCCCCATGAGCTTCAGCAATCATTTCAAAGGGGAAGACATACATAATGCTCTGTCATTGCAATAGTAACCAACTGCCTTTAAAAATGAAAAAAGTGAATTAATTGAAACAGCTGAATGCATTATCAGGTTTCTATGAAGCAGAAAATGTAGCTTCAACACAACGTTAGTGGCACATCCAACCGAATTTTAAGCTCTGTGATTAGATGGTACCATAGTGCATCTTGGGACTTGTAGTTGACTTCTTCTCTGAAGATTGTACAGTATGTATGTATGCAGGGTTATACCTTTGACATTTGATGAATAAACCAATATTTTCTATTGATGTTGCTAATCTTTAACTGCCAGGTACCTACCATTATCTGTTTAATAAATGAATGGGACTTTTAGTTCTGGAAGCCTAAATAACTAAAATAACTCCTTCCAACCATGAATGGGTGATGTACACTTCCCATTACACCTAAAAGGCCACCCACTCTCTTTCATGTTTAAGTCCCCACTTTAAACTGCTTGCTTGTCTGCATTACAATCTATGAATGCACAATGCACCTCTGTAACTTCAATTCTCCAATCATGTATACGTGGAAAACTGCACATGGTCTCGATGGGCCTGTGACCCGTATAACCCCAGTTCTCCCCCTAATCTCGTAATCTTAAACGGAACAGCAGCCTCTGTGATCATTGGCAGGTCAAGCGTGTTGCATACTTTCCTCCAGTGGTGCTCAGGGGGGATCTGTGGGAATATCTGCAGGTAATCCGCATCTTCTACTAATATTTGCAGCAGGATTTTTCTAATAAGACCCTGTGCTTATGGGTGGACTAGGTGGAGGTGAAAACCTGACCTTCTTCGGGAAAGTAAAGCCAGACAACTTAAATATAAGAAAAAATGATATGAAGAGGCGCCCACTGAGATGACCACTATGATTGGGAAGCAGAGATGTGCAGTGCTATACAACTGTTGCCTCGGGCAGCAAATCACAGCCTAATGGAAAGAGGCATTGTAACAATTGCAGCATGATCAGAGGGCATCTCAGTGTAATGAAAGATAATTATATGGGCCTTTAAGCCTGAGAACAAGGTGCAGCTACAGCTTTATTTTGATATACCTGAGTATATGTGCAGAGAGAGCAACATTTACTGAATTTACTCTATAAATACCACTCTATTAAATACATAGACTATAAAGACTGTAACAGGTCACAACTACCTTCTAAAAAACATTGAAATACTACTTATTTGCTTTTAAAATGCCACTTGGAAGAAACATAATGCCGTCTGTGGTTTATTGTCCTGCATTACATGTTGCAACTAAAACACTTTCTTAATGTTAGACAAAGATTGTAGTTTTGGTTAAATTACGCTTAACTTAGCGACACAAAAGTCATACGCCACTGATTAAATTATCATTCCTATCTGACACACACCAATCACAGCCATTCTCAAGGCAGTCCTTTTAAATATGACTCCCTCCTCACTGATCCCTGCTACACTAATGCTGCTTCACGCACTACTGCTACTGGCAACACTTTACCTCCACCACCCCAGCCTCCACCTTTCTAGTTCAGAGTCATAACATGAATCAAAAGTTTAAAATGGTTTTATATGTCTTTCTGTAATCTCACTGTTTTATACACAGGGGGGGGGGGGGGGTCCAGGGAGCATTATCAAGAGTGGAGCCATCAGTGACAAGCATAGACATTTTATTATTTCCATGTGTTGCAATAGATATGCTAAGTGTTCCTGACTGAAGTATTGAAAAGGTCTATGCATTTGGGTCACCATTGACCTTTTCAATTTAACCCAGACTAACTGTCATCTGTAGTTACAGTGCTGTAACTGCAGACTGCATTAGCCTTTCATCAATCATCATGACAAAAAATGAGCCTGATATCCTCTAATGCAAATAACATCATGGGTAAAATAATTATGAGAGAAAGACAAGGGAAACTCATAGACACAACCAGAACCTGCGGTGGTGTTCAGGGTGGAGGGGTACATGCATTTGCTTTCAACTCTACTTCATTTCTGAAACCATACAAAGCATTTTTATAGCACAACTGCAGATGTCATTTCTAGCAAAGGTTTTTCTTAATAACCATGAAACATTATACCCATGTGGCAAACACATGAAAATGAAATGAGTGATGCTTGTTATTGTAACGTAACCCTTAGTGGTAGTGGTAGAGGAAGGAAATGTTCCGATTATTTATGACCACAACACACACAATTTACATTTCCAAGTTCATGCCCATTCTGTTAGCCTTTTTGAGACTTTTGTCCAAATCATTTATTGTGACAGATAGATAGTTACCTCACACACAGTACTGGCCCTCACTTGGAAACAGCCCCCTCTGGTATCTTATGGAGTCATCAGCAGCCGCTTGCCAAGTTTAATACGACTGGGGACTATAACTCTCTCTGCAACTACTACTAAACATGGCAGTCAGGTCTGGCTCCCTCTCCCCTCCCTCAGATCGATATATTGTCTCACAGAGCATCAGCAATCAAGCACGCCAGAACAGTGAGCGCTGAGACACTCTGGTCAAAGGTTACAGACGGTCTGGCCAGCTTTGCCCTCAGCCAATGTGTGGCCGCTGTTTTCAAAGAGCTCTTTGAAACAGTTTAACATCTATCCACCCCACACTGCCCCCTCACCTCCACCTCCTTCAGCCCTCTCCCTCCCCTCTCTCCTCACTCTTATTTTCCTTTCTCAGCCGTCCTGATTAAACTTGGAGATCCCAGCGGGAGGCTCTGATTTCCCAGCCCTGACTGTTACTGTAGTGAAGTCAGCACTGCATGTCCTCACACAAGGCCAGTCAAACCCACTGACCATAATGGCTGAGTAATGAATGAAGTTAGACTACTGCAACCTCTGCAGTACAGGCATGCTGTTACTTTGAACTGTACCCTGTGAGGTTCTGTTGTGTCGTTATATTGTTGTCTCTGACAATATGTCGGTCTATACAAATTGAAAAAGCAAGTGCAATAAACAGTTGTTTAACTGTTTATTGCACTTGCTTTTTCAATAGTTAAGAAATTCTATATTAATGTTTTATAAACCAGTTATTTGTAATTTATAAAACAGCTTTTTAGTTTTCAACTTTTGGAGAAACTTCCTGCACAGCACTTGCTTTGTCTTTTTTTTAACCAGGTCTTTAATTATTCAGGAAGAACTTTAAAGGACACAGCATGGGAGGAGACCATAAGTGGTTCTTAACTGTTCTAAAAAGTAAAAGTATTATATATACATATGCTTTATTAATCATTAATAGAGTAGCCTAATGTATTTGAGTGAGTGTATTGTGGGTAAAAACAAATAATCAAGATTAAGAAAATCCCAACAGGATAAGAAAACACTCTACATAAATCAGTGAATCAATTGCATGCCAAGAAAATAAAAATCAATAGTTTCATTAAAGTTTGAATGATGACCCTACGCTTTACTATACAAGCTCGCGCCCACACACGCACGCCAACGCACATTACAACAACAGCAAAGAACGTGATTGCCAAATTGCAAAATGATGGCAAGAAGGGAAATTATTTACTTCATTAAATTTAAAGTAGATATAGAACATCAACTTTAGCCACCGTGGACGTAACGTTGAACAGAACTGGATTTCTGAATTTGATAGTGCAGATCAGTTCGGAGGGTAAGCAAATTACATCGCCCGGAGCTACTGCTGCATGAATGGAGCCGTTTTTATGATCACAGGGAAAACTTCCCCCGGGGGACAGGCAATTTTAGAGGGTTTTCCCCCTTAAACATACACGGGTACACTTTAAAGGTTTAAGGTAATTTTGCACTTCCTATTCTGGATAATGCTGTTTGAACTGAATGAAACGCTCTCATTCATTGCAGTTTAAACTCAAGCAAGATGTGCATTTTAAAAGAATGGCTTTAAACCCAGTAAGAATAAGCATTTCGTTACGTGTGCAAAAAAAAATCCATGTTCATGTTCAATTCAATAACTTTTTTTTGAAACAACAAGGACAACTCACCGTTTTGCTCCTTCACACTTGGAGGGTGAAATTTGCTGACATTACTTGATTCAGCTTCCGAGCCATATTGTTGGAGAAGCGATGCAAGAAGGAATATTAATGGAAGGATCATTTGGATGAGTGGTGGTTGGCGATCACAAAGCGCTGTTCACGGGATGGTTTGTATCACAACATGCATGCGTCGTTTACAGGACACCAGTGCTGTTTTGGACACATTTGGAGAGGATAAAGGCAGAGTAGAATCCACATAATCTTAATCATCAGTCCTTTTGGAAAAATGGAAAAGTATAGATCCCTAAATCAAGACAAATCCTCATCCAATGCTTTAAGACCGTGCCGCTTCTGCGTAAAGCAAGTGCGCACCTGTTGGTTCTAGAGCAAAGTTGGATACTGAGTTATACACAGCTTGGCTTTAAACGATTATAATCCTGGAATTAGTTGTAGAAGCGTCCGTATGCGGGCATATCATCTATGGTAAGATATCATTAGAAAAGCACAGATGCATTTTGGCTAAGGCGCGCGTCCACGTTGCGTTCTTGTCTCTGTCTGAATAAATCCTCGCAGATCTTTACGCATTAGAGCAACAGCTCACACACAGAGACAGCGAGAGAGTGCAGCAACCTGATACAGTCTGCACCCAGAAAACATTCGCAACACCGAGACTGGTTCTGTTGTCTGGTGAGGTCTTGAGTCACAACTTGGTGGAGACTGAGATAAAATATCGCGGCGTGGCCGGGGTTGGGTTTGTGGAGACTGGCAACTGACGGCACAACAGGTGCTATACATAAAGTACAACTTCCCACCCGAGGAAACTCCCCGGCATGTTAACTATTCCGTTGCTGCCTGTTCCAATGAGGTGTTTTACTCACTTTCAGTCACAAATTGTTAAACGCTGTTCCACATTCTAAAAATAACTTTTGACTATTGGCTGCACCATAGAAAAATAACTTTAACACATTAACAAATAACTTTAACACTGAGTGGACATCCTTTTGGAGTTCATTACACAAAAACATGTTAAACATTTTTTTAAGTCTAATACTATTGGAGTTATATGTCTCATTCAATTTTTTTTCCGAATAATCTTCCCCAAACTGCTGAAATAAGTAAGGGAAAATACAGTGAGAAAATTATCAACAATCAGTGGCTGAATTTGTCACTTGTAAAAACTTGAAACAGTTTTGGGACTAAAGATGAGAATATGTGTTTACCTTGTAGAATAATTCACTCTTCTCTCACACAATACATTGTATATTATAGTTTTCCGGACAGTTGTCCACTGTCAGTGAAAGCTCTGTTGTAACAACATGTGTATGCCATTTGCTCCCTCTGTGTCCATGCTCATACACATGTTTTCCCTACTCTTTCTATTGGACTACGCATTGTGGCCCACTTCTTTGCCCAGTGCATCATGGTCCATCAAATTTATATCATATACTTGGTTAAACAATGAAGTCCAGAGTGCATATTCATATCAGGAGCTTTGTCTTTCAAAAGGAAACTTCGTCTTTTCAAAAGGAAACTTTCCAAAAGAAAAAATAAGCTTGGTTTACCCATGGAGTGATTGTTTAAAGCCTTGAATTATTTTCCCCATAGACAGATAAAAATGTGTGCCCACACAAGACCCTTCAACACTCTACATGTTTCTGAGGAAGGAAATGTTTAAGAGCTTCTCAATTTGTCATATCAAAGCCTAAACGGCCCTTGGAACAATAGTCCCTCCTGTTCCAAATTTCCTTTTCCCCTGGCACACTGTTGTACCTCATCAACTGCTTTTTCATGTGGTTCCTCCCATTCTATTGTTGGCAAAATACACCAGTGCATCCCCCCACTGTATGGTAAGTCTGCTGCAGCACAGACACAACAATGAAAGGAAAGCTAGAAACATATTGAACCCATTGAGCCAGACATGTGATGCAATGCTGCAGCAATGTACCCCCAGTCTCACATAGCTCGGAAACTACCATCTCAGAGGCAGCAGAGCAGCCATCTCCCCACCATCAAGGTATGAAGTTAGAATGGGAAAAGAAGGCATTGGGCATTGATACAGTTACTTCATACATGTTTTGCCCCTGTGGAGAGGGGCATATAGAGGTCTTCTTGTGCCTGCTGCAAGGGCCAAGGCCCTTTGTGTAAAAGAGAGTATCACATTCCAGCCCTGCAAGGGCCTGGAGCAGATGTCAGCACTTCACATTGTGGAATACCTCTCTTTTTCACACACATAGGCACACACACACACGTGCACACTCATTCTCCCCTTGAGGTTTTGTCTGTAAAAGCTGGGTATTTTGTCTCGTTGTTCACATTTCATTGCGGCTTCCATGGTGGTCTTAGGAAGCGTGGAGGCTTTGATACAAAGAAATGTAATAAACAGAGGAAATTAGAAACAAGGCAGACCTTTTGGGTCACGGCTAGCATACAGAGCGACCAGAGACATGCCAGCCAGGAGAGTTCTGTGTCCACCGAGCAGACTGAGGATGGAAATGTATACAATAGAGAATTCACTCTAAATCCCATTAGACTTGCTTGCCTTTTCGGGACACATAATGTCAAACGCCTTCTCCCAATCAGCCTGTATTACACAACGCATCTGTCACAGTGTCTGCTAAACACCCGTTATGTTCCAGGTGAAATAAAGTGAATCACAACAGAGTGGACATGTTCCCTACATTCAGATCACAGCTCATTATAACGTCTTGAAGAAAAATGCCTTTGAAATGACTTCATTTATATGGTAAAGGCTCCTGCAACAGCTTTTGCTGTGTGGTCCCGCGGGGAGAAGTGGGAAATGTGCCTGCAGAGGAATTTAGAAAGAAGTGATTCACATTTTCTTGTGAATTTAAAACAAATTGAATTTTACTTTCATTGGTGTGCCAGATGAGTTATTACTAATAGTTATTAATGCTGATGCTCTAAGGTTTATGTGTCCTTTACTGTGTGGACACAGTGAGTCCTTAAGGTGTATGGTTATTAACCCCTGAGCATTTCCAGTATATTCAAACTTCTATTACTCAAACCCAATAGTATTTACAGTTATACTGCCTGTTGCAGAAGAAGCCTCAGTGTTACCAAAAGAAACCATGTACTGTACATGCATGTTATAGAAATGGTTAAAAAAACAGCTTCTAATTTACTTTGGGTATGCCTTGGATATGGCTTTTTATGGGGCTAATTTTGCAGGAGTGCTGAGGGGTTTCAGTCTTGTGTTTAAGTGTGAGATGTGTAAAGTGTGACTTCATGGTGATTAATTGCCCCCGTTGTACTTTGCTTTGAAACCAGAGCCCCCTGGTGGTGCCCCTCAGGGCTGCAGTCACACATTTGCTCTTTGAACATTTGTTCAAGGTACTGATGCAAGTACTGTGAAATAGGTCTCAGTTCTTGACAAAACAATACTTGTTTTGACTCCAGTCTCTGTTAAAGGGAATGCCATTGTCAGTGTGTGATTCTTATACATTCTAAGCTTTAACATGCTGTCTAATGAAATAATGCATTTCAGCCTGTCTTGTTCAGCGTTAATGGGGAACTGAGAATTTCACATTCAAGCATATTTGATTTCCACCTCTAAAAAAACCCACAATTGGTACACTATAGAAGTCAATACTGTTATTTTTTGTAGTGCCTGGTTTATTGTTACTATAGAAAAACTGTTGACTGTAACTCCGAAACCCCAGACAACTATCATGATGAGAACCCACTGCTTCCGAAATGTGGCTGGACACTAAGGACTTCAAATGCATGCATGCTTTTGTTTTATTGGCTGCTGATGATCTGAACATTTAGATTTATTCTGCTGTGGCATTATTGCACTCAGCTATAAATTGCTTTATTTTGTAAGAAAACCTAACATTGGTTGCATTGTTCCTGAGTGGTAGTCTGTTATTGCTATTGAACTGGTCACAGTAACATGATCACATGTACGATATATCAACATAGCTCTACTACAATATAAAAGACTTTCATTCAAAGTAAAAGTACGGAAGCATTATCATCAATATATACTCAGAGGACGTATCATCAAGGGCATTGCACACATTTTATCACTTGATCATATGTTTTGTTTGTAATATCACAATCTGAAAGCCGTCAAAGGCATATAGTGGGGTAAAACGCCCAATATGTAGCTTTGAAGAGGTACAAAGTGGCATGAAATGGTAATACTTTTATAAAGTAAAGTTTTGTGTCCCCGCCCAGAACATATCAGGTAAATGATGTTATGTTGTAAATTAAAGATGCAAATTGAGTCTTTAGTGGTTTACAGCAAGATATTATATTCCAAAATCCTTCACACACGTCAAATCATTCATATACAAGATAAAACACATTTAATGAGATAGAGTATGTTAGCAATATCCCTGTAAGGCAGTGTTGTTAACACAAGGCACTCTTCAGTTGTAGTGTACCAACTAAACTAATTACACAAAAACATCGATATCTGCAGACAGTGTTTCACAGAAGAACCTGAACTGTATTGACAATAAAATCACTTCAGGATGCTGTCTGACTCGAGTTGTTATTGCTCCTGAAAATGAAGCATGAGGAAAATCTGCAGTGTGATGTACAAGCTGGGTTGAAAACAAGGTACCTCATTTGAATTTGTGTTTTATTGTTTTGTCGGATAATATAAATATGGAAGAAAGAGCAGTGTTATATTATGCCATTTCAAGAATGAATCTAATCACATAAACAGAGGAGCTATTATGTGGTTAGCAACCCCCTGTTTCTTCACGATGAATTTCAGGAACAGCTGTCGTATTATTATTCAGCGTAACATTTAAAAAAAAAGTTGGACATCACATTTTGGAAAGCACCTCTTGCTCCTTCAGGATTCCCTTCTTACCCTTGAGTAGAGTCCAAAATTACTGAGAAGAAGCTCTCCTGCTGAACAGCTTTCTGGCTTGATGCCTTCTATCGTAATTGTAGATAGTGTTGCACTTATACATAACATCTGCTGAAGGAAAAAGACAATGGCATTATGGCAACCTGTGCTATTTACTGATCAAATCTACCACACTGCCAAACTTATTTAATATAGTATTATACTGGAGCCCAGCGGTGTGTGGTGCAAGCCTGAATAAATGTGCTGATCTCTACCTATTAAATATACAAATTAGACATACTGATTGTGTGCAATTTGGATAGTATGCCCTGGTTTTTGTTGTTGACAGATGTTGCATATCTGTTTCACGTTAAAGTGGGTCATTTCTACCAAGTATAATATTGTTTCAAACATGTCTTGTTTACATGTCAGGTAGGGGAAAGGTCTTGATCAATAACTAAAGGGAGCACTCAGCATCTGAAGAGATGCCAATACCTGAACATGTCAATGTTCCGTGAAACTGCCTGTGCACTGTGCTGCTGTAATAAAGGAGTTGATCCATGAAATAAAGGGCTCCTCTCAAGCCAGCAGAATTGATCTTTTTCTGTTATTTCTTTATTTCTTTATTTGCATATTTTGAAATAAAATAGTAAAAAGAAAATGTAAAAAAAAACCTTAAGTAGCATTTACATAAACATAGGCTTGTAGAGGTGTTTGTCCCCATCTTTGGGACGGCATCCAGTTGAATCCTCACTATATATATATATATAAATATATATATATATATCGGATTGAACAGTGAGGATTGAATCCTCACTGTTCAATGGGACTGTCACTATATACAGTATATATAAATAATATGAAAGCACAATGGCTGGAACAGAACTGAAAACAAAGCACAACAGTGCAGTTAAAAGGAAAAATAGGTTTGTGGATTTATTACAATATTACTTGTTATAATTTCAACATAATTGTCATAAACGTCAAAGAGATCCCTTTCAGAAGAGAGAAAGATATGGACTATAGTAAAAAAGTTCAAGAACAGTATTTTACATAACATAAACAATGTCATCTATATGCAAGAAAAATTGGCTCATAACTCCCCTTGAAGAGAACACATCAGGTCCTATAAACAATATTTTCACAGTACAATTTACAAATAATCATGAACTCACACTTACTATTTACTGTTTTCCTTTACTCGCAACAATGTACAATGTTCATGAAAATGACTCTAAATCCAAAATGAAATTCACTTTACACACAGACAGTTACAAATATTTGTTTCTTCATCCTTCATGGTTTACATTATAGTCTCATTCGCTTTGACAGCACATATAACATCTGCTTCTTCGTCTTCCAAGCGATTTATCTTGTCACTTATCTGAAGTTATGTGCATGAAGCTTATCTGGATTCAGTTAAGGTACTTTCCATCACTGCAGAATTGAAAGCATGTTTCTTAGCAGAGACAAATGTGTTTAGTAGCAACACTTGTGCAAGTCTCCCTCTGTCAAAACCTTTATTTTCATTAGAATAAGAATGTGACACATTATACCGCAATAGATTGGTTTAATCCAGCCTGACATAGTTCTGGAACGGCACACGGTTGTCCATCAGACACATGGCTTGAAGCCAGCCAGGGAACATTTTTGGTAGACAACACAAAAGGATCCTTGTGCTGCATTGCAAGCCTTTTGATTGTAACACCAGAACCATGCCCTGTGATATAAATCATTAATCTCTATGCATATGGTGCGGATTAATTTGTGTATGCAAATAAAATGCCTTGTCAGTCAAAATTATACTACAGGGATAAATGTGGAAAGGCCGCTCAACTTGTTTGACATAAAGTGATAAATGAGATGAGAAGGATCCTAAATTGTGGGAAAAAATCAGCTCAGTTGTGTTCTGTGTTGGATTTTTATTTTCATTGAGACTTCCTGTTCAGTACTTTTTATGTGTTTTAACTAAACTCCTAAAATGTTTTGTAAAGGACCCAAACAGTTCTGACGTTAGGCAAAAGTTATTCATGCAGAAAAGTTAGAACCACAATCAAATCCAGATTACAAGTTATTTCTATCACCACCAATGTAGTCAACTCTATTTGTGAGCAATTTAAAAAGACTGACACAGATTTCATTACACCACAGTATCCCACTTTTTTTTTTAACCATTTGGACATCCACATTTAAAACTGGAAAGCTGAGGTCCAATAAGAAACACTGACAGTAAGTGGCAAACAGTAATAATTGTCTTTTATTGTTCAAAAATGTCATTCCTGGTATTCAGTTCTTCTCCTTTCTGATAATTAAACAATGTTGACATGACCTCTCTGTTGAAAATGAAGTTCCTTCAGGTCAGGAAGCAGGCAAGGTAAGCCACCCACTGAAGACAAGAAGTTGTACATTTGTATTCCCAACTTGTATATATTTTAAATATTTGTTCTTGTGTTCCATCCTACTCATTATTCCATGTATATCGTATCCTATATATTTAATGTATATTCTGCATGTGTGCTGTGTGTCTGATATGTTGCTGATGTAAAACTATAATTTCTCATTTTTGGGGTCAATACAAATCAATCATCTATCTATTTAAACAAGTTTGTCATGATTTAATCTACAATTAGTGGCTGCTCTCAGAGAAAAAACTCCATCAAATAAGCAGTAGTCGACATTAGGCTTATAAGTCTATTATACACACACACACTCCTGACAAGAATGAGCAGTATTCTATTGCTTTTGTTAGTTGAGCTTCTCCGCCTTTAATTTCTAGAGCAGAAAGACATCTTGAAATTTTAGTGACCACCAGCAGAAACCTCAGCTGCCTACAGAATACTCTGTACTGAAGAGGAACATCAATCTTCTATCACATAAAAGTCCTATACACGCTTCATAAAACCCTTAACTCATAGACTTTAAACATAAAATCAATGATGCGCCCATATTAAGTGATGGTATTTGGTGCATTGTCACATATGTTTTAAGCTTCTAGCCATTCATTCATTCATGTATTACTCATTCTGTCAGTTAGCTATAAGTTCTTCAAATTCATTCACATGAACAAGCCAGATGTAAACAACAGAGTTACCTATGCCACCAAGATGAAAAAACACATCAATCTGCTACGACTTTTTAACAGAGAGACTCTCATTATAGCTAACAGATAAAAGTGAGTTATTGACCTCGGGAACAGTGGTCTCTGCCCCACAAAATCCATTTAGTAGCCTATCTGTTCTCGAGTTCAATCACATCACAGTATCTACTTCAGCACGTAGTTTGTCACTTGCAGGACTTTTTTCTCCATCTGATGATGAAGATCATGTTTGAAAGCTCCTGTAACAGCTAGTTAATGGACCTTGTGGTGTTATGATGCTATGTTTTTATCAGTAATATTTGCAAACAAATCAGTAACATAGGTCTACAATCAAATCTTAATTTATGGTATCATTTTTTCCTTCACTATTAGCTTGTTTTTTAAGTCTATGTTATTAGCATACATTTAGATAATCTAATGGCCATTCGATTTCAAAATTGCATATGTAATGAGCCTATGTAAAGCTAGTCTGGATAATTCATAAAAATACAAATATAAATGGAAGCCATTCAATGGAAGCTATATTGCATCCATAATTTGCCATCGCTGTATGTTTTATGGTTTATTCAACCCTCACTGTCCACGTCCATCTGCCGCTAATACCACACAGCCACTGCCATAAGTAGTGAGACGTTTGTTCCCATCACTTGAATGAGCGCATCCAACCCTCCCCCCCAACCCCGGCTGTCACGTCACGGCTCGGCATTTAGCTGTGCTTGGATGCGGAGAGCGGCTGTCCGTGGTGCTGATGAGAGAGAGTCATGACGCTCTCCGGCTCTGTGCAGCCGCTACTGCGCATGTTGCATGACAGGTAGCACGCAAGCCTCCATCTTGGGCTTCCCGAGCTGAGGCGAAAGAGCAGCAGCCATATATACACACACACAGTGATTTCAAAATAACAACAAACCAGGCGAGGTAGTAAAAAAAAACTTGGCATTTTGCCGAGATGTAACTTTTCAACAAATTCATTCAATACATTTCTTCAGTGGAGAAAGCGGAGAACAGAATGGGAAAGAAAGACAGCGTATGGTCTAGAAGGCTCTGTTAACAACTGCACTTACAGCTTTACCGGGTCTAGTTTTCGAAGAGATTGACAGGTGACAAATCCAAACGGTAAGTGGTGGCATGATTTGTGATACACGACTTTCGTGTTATTTATGTTCGTAATGTGCGCTCGTGTGATGTGTTCGCGTTCATATGTAGCATATTCTCCTCCCTGCATGCCCCCGTCATGGTGGCCGCTGTTTGCTGTGTTGTTCTCACACGAGTCCTT
This sequence comes from Etheostoma perlongum, assembly GCA_026937815.1. Lineage (NCBI taxonomy): Eukaryota > Metazoa > Chordata > Actinopteri > Perciformes > Percidae > Etheostoma > Etheostoma perlongum. The sequence continues at coordinate 25,603,032 of CM049380.1, forward strand.
CTGCTTTGCTGATGCTCCGGCTCTGGCCAAGTGTCAACCTCTGTCACTTACTTTTCTCTTGTTCCATAAAAGACCAAACACGACGAGCAGCCACAGGTTGTGAGGACTCCGGTAGTTTGCCTATATAGGCTAGAGGGTGTATTGCATTGGCTGCATATCAGTTTATTTAATAAGCTTATTGCATAGGCCTTTCCTCGTGGGTTTTGCAGTTAGATAAGAACACCGCCCATTGAAGTGTATCATATTAAAGAAAAGAATAAATATAATTTACATCAAATCCCATGGCTTTATTGGATCACTGTTAACTTACTTATGAATAATAATCACTCATGTATTTAATATGTGATTATTAGCTTATACATTCATTATTTTTCATAGAACTACATGATTATGGTTCAGATTCTGAAAATAAATGCAGAGCCTGTGGAAAATTTGTGGGCAAAGCAAAATTGCTTATTGACCTTGGACCCTTGGGACAGACCATGTAAGGCTGCTTGAGTCACTATCAGCCATACTCTGCAGTTTTAACATTGCCAGTAGTACAACACAGGTAAGGATAATGTTGTTCAGCAGTCACACAGTTGACTCAGGCAGAACCATGATCAATGTATGCACTCAGCCTCTGCTGAACCCACAACTATCTGCAAAAGAATCAGTTTAGCATGGGTGTGCAAGGGTAATCTGGTTACCTCTTAAAACGTATACTGTTGTACACACAACAAAGTGCACAACAACAAAACCAAAGTCACTTAAATCTGCTCCAATATACCATGCATTATTCACCCCCAACACAGGAAACAGCCTCCGATCACTACTCTTTTAAGGCTAACGTTTGGGTACTAAAGTAGAGTGTATTGGTGAGGAGTTGGGCAACTTGTTTAACTGTAATTAACTTATGTTATGAAATATTTTTAATGAAAAAATGTAGGTTGTCAGTTTTTATATTATCATGAATGCATAAAGCCCATAATACATTTTAGAGGTCACAAGTTGATCCACAAGACAATTAAGGAAGAAGGCAAAAAAATATTTCCACTGCTCAAACTTATGTTTATTTTATGACCTTCCTCAGTTTTTTTGCCCTTGTGAATTATTGACTTTTAGCCCTTTACGACTCTAAAAACTATAAATAAAATGTAAAATGTAAGCACGCAACATCGCCCTTCAGGGGTTTTGATCACAAGACAAATCTTAAGGATGGTGAGATGATTCATTGTGACATAATTCACAAAATAGTAGAAGACAGAACATGTCTGATGCCCAAAGTAGTTTATGTTCATTTGTTTTTTCTCATGATTACTGAAGAGTTTTAGGATAATGATGACATATTTTTTTTAATTGAAGAAAGAAACGGCACTCTTTTTTCTGTGACAAAGGGTTGGAATGGGACATTGCTTGGTTATTAAAGGGTAACAAGTTAAAACAAATTGGAAAACAGTGCTATGATGTGTTGTATGTTCATGCAAGTGGTACATATGTTGAGTGGCAGCAAGATTTTAACATGTGTCTGGAGAAGATGGTCATGATGGGAGTTGTCAAGATGGGAGTTGTCATGTAGAAAGTTGTATGTAGGTCACATAAGAAATGTTTTTTTGAGAAATGCGGTTGGTTGCCAAGTAAAACATTCCTGACAACTCCAGCTGCTGCCATCTGATATGTGTGGGTCAGTGTTGACGTATGGTGTCCACCTTCTCCTCCCCAATGGTAACACAACCCCGCAGTTTGCAGGAATATTCCTGCAAAAATCGCTGAACAGAGTGGTTGAAACAATTTCCGCTGGAGAATATGATGATCAATGTGCGGGCGAGGAACAGTCAGGGAGTTACTAGGCCAAGGCAGTGAGAATGTTAGAGTGTCTCTGTCTAGACAATAAACTGCTTCACTTATTATACAGTCTTGCTGGAAGGGTGGGGGTGAGGCTGTTGGCTAAGCTGTTGGTCTCAGTGTCACTATGCTAGCTGATTAATAACCACTATCAAGAAATGCAAAGTGCACCACCTGTGCCTTGAAGTGTATATTTGTACATGTATTGTTCTGTTACTGTTATTGTTGGCTGGCTGTGGATTTTCTAACAAAGAGATTCATGGCAAAGACACAGTACCATATTATCTCCCACATTTTAGTATTTGTTGTGTGAGAATGGATTGAACTATAACACTACAGTCATCATAGATCAAACCAAATTATATAGTTTACAAAGATTGTGAAACAGAACTGTGGCGATAGAAAAGACATTATACAGCTGCACGCAGAAACAGCATTATTAAGCATTTTTTCTGCAGGCTCTAGACTGAAGTAGACAATATTTCAGGGTCACATTCACCTTATGAGTCCTGAATGACCGACCATCGTTATCCAGCTGCATTACTCCACTGATTGGATTTATGCACAAACTTGCACTACTTAATTAAACCATGTCCAATCTATAGGCATATAGACATAAACTGTGTGTGAAATGCATCCTAAGTAAATGAGAATGCGTCATGTCAGGAAAGTAAAAAGAAAAGTCGCAGTGTCTAGAAAATCCTATCAAGGGCAAAACTTAAAGGAGTATTACGATCGATTTCATGCCTACACTGTGTTATCCTCCTGCCAGAGCTAGCACCCAACAGGCTTAAAAGGGCAAGTTTTAAACGTGTTTTTAGCCTCTAAACATGTTCAAAATGTCATTACTAGTGCCTTCCCATGTGCAGTTATGACTTCAAAGTGAACACAGCGAATCTGACTGAAGTAGATGTGACAGAAAGGCATACAAATTGTGTTAATCCCATAGACAGTTAAAGAAATGGACCAACAAATCCCGTTGTTCCGGACCACTGAAGGAAAATAGAAGTACTTTTCCGGTGATGGCTAGGCGTTACTGCGCAGCCTCCAACTGAGCTTGACGACGTAGTTGTGACGTGGGCAACGTGTCTGAAAGTTGTAAGTCTTCTGGTAGCTGTGCCAAGAGAAAGCTCAATCATTCCCAATCAGCGGAGACAGAGAGCTTAGGTATATGTTAGGAGATAACATGGACACAGGCTAATTATTGCTAACTAACATGCTAATTAAAGTACGTAATTAAACCTAAAACGCTAATGGAAGCCCAAACTGTTTGCATGCTTTTCCTAGCAATACGGTGATTTGTCAACTATGCGACAGTAAGTCGCGTGGTTATGACACAATTGTTAGCCTATTTTTACAAAAACATCTGCTACGGAGCCATAACATGAGGTACAGGGTAATGGAGCATTTTATACACTGTCATGTTTCTTTAGAAATAAACAATGCACAAATAGAGTCTTTAAACACTTCAGATGTAAAGTTATTCACTTTCAAAGTGGTGCCAAAATGGCAGTCAATGGGATGCTAACGGCAGGTGATGGCTTTGTAGCATTAAAATGGCACCAGGGAGCCACGCTTACCTCTGTTTATTTCCTGTTTTCCAGTGAAGTCCACACTAGTTAAATGTCAAACTCATACAATCCAATATTCCAAAATGTATTTTTCCACTAAAAAACAACAGAGCTACGTGTTGAAATCAACTGGAATTCTCCTTTAAACTGCCACTGTCACATGTGCAATTGGATGCTGACATTTGGTTGAATGTGACACAAATACAATTCGGTGGGGGTTACTTAATTGCACATTAAGCCTGAGTAATTTAAATGACTCCTTTTCTTTGGATAAATGGTTTGTTGTTGTTCCTTCCGCAGGCTCATCTTACACCAGAATGTGCATTAAGAAGCTCGCCATCTTGCTCCTGGTCCTCGCTCTTTGTCTAGAGGGAGGATCTGCCAAAGAAAAAGGAACAAAGAAGGGAAAGAAAAAAGGGAAGCAGGTTTACTGCCCATCGTAAGTATGGGATAAACCACACCATGTGCTGTCGTACAGTGCAAATGACTCATGACACATGACACGTACTGTGCTTCACGTATAGTCAGAGCAGACATTAATCAGCTGTTGCCATTAGCTAGGTAGTATCCACATTGACCAATAAACTGACATTTATGTGTGGAATTGGACATTTATGTGTGGAATCCCTATTAATGACCGTTTCAGGTTCTGTTTAGCATTCAGTTAAAGCATAACTCTGTCTAGTTTACATCTGATGCATCTTACTTTTCAGTCATCAGCTGCTTCACTGCAGAGCTTCTCAAGTCTGATATGAAACTTTAACACAGTCGATTAGGAACAATGGGCATCCCAGAAATCAAATACACTAAAAGTATGTGGTGTTAAAAAACACAGAATACTTTCAATGTTAAAAAAGTCACAGCTTTTTGTATAAGATCCATGCTACCTTGGCCACTCTTAGCATTTCCTTAGTTACAGCAGATGCAGATGTCTAGTATCATGAGCAACTGTGTAAGATTGTGTTCTTAAAATAAAAATGGAAGTTGTCAGGTCATGGATAAACTAAAAAGGTAAATTCTGTACTGTATATGTCTTATAACAAAATGAACACCAATATGCCCCAACATGCCTTTTGGACTGCCCGTTGTCTCTATGCCGTGTAGAGCTGCATCCATTACTTCCTTAAATGGTAACAAATGGCTCGACAATGAAAGTTCTTGAAATGAGGGCGAAACCGTTTGATGTAGTCCCAGTATTGGCAACTGCAAGTTGTATGACATATTTTGAGTTTAGTGCTGCGGATGTCTTTGTGGATCAAGGGAACCACTTGGTTCCAGTTTAGCTGTTGTGCTTGAGGTTGTCAGTAGGGCCTGTTAAAAAAGAGAAGGAAAGAGGTTTAGTGGATGGGAATTATGTATTTCACTTTGATCAGACGAACCACAGAACATACACACACACACACAGTGCAGCATTCCTATGGAGCACTTTAACTCATCCTCATTGCATTATAAGGTTTACATAATGATATGTAAAGTGCTTTGAGAGGGGGGGATTCTTTGGCAGGAGAATCATTGCCACCCACAGGGAGGCTTTCTTTTTGCCAGATCCTGTTCTCCCCTTTTCATCTCTCTGTACCATTGCTTTTTCATCAGTCAACCTCAGACAACAAATGATGTTTGCTGGAACGTCTCTAAAAGTCACCACTTTATGTTATGTGGTAATTGTTAGTAGGCAGCTGAAAATACTGTTTGTCTTGAAAAGTCATTTTTACTCTTTGCCACCCACACAGCAGATATATTGAGTCCAGGCAACTCAAATGAAATCAAGACCAATTGGGTAACAGGTCTTTCATTCGTTTACTTTGCAAATGAAGATTTACTTGATAATATTGTTTTATTTTATGAAGCATTTGACACAATTTCCTCATAGAAACCAAAATCAATTTCCTTAGACAACCACGCCTCTGTTGTACTATGTAGTGCTATAGCAAAGGTTAGCATGATAAAACCCTAAGATTTAATACATACCTATGAAATATGAGCATGTGAGTAACGTGTTTCCTTGCTCGCGAAAGGAGGAGATGACAGCGCTCAGGACATTTATCAGCCCTCTATGAGGACTAAGTCTAAAGCATGGGAATATTTTGGTTATTATAAGAATGTCGAAGGACAGTTGATTGAAGATAGTTATCATGCCTGCAGAACGTGCAGGAAAAAAGTTGCTGCTAACGACATTTAACACACTTTAAAAAATATTGCAATGATACCAAAATAATTTTGGTCACTATAATAGTGAGGTTAAATTGTCATACTGTTACATCCCTATATGTGAGCATTATCAATGTGAGCATATTATGAGGCTGGCATTTGTAATTTAGCTCAAAGCACAGCTGAACCTAAGCACAGCCTCACAGAGTTGCTAGAAATATGACACTAAATGATTTCAAGGTGTTACATGATTGTCTTCGAAGGTTAAACTCTTTTTCCCTATCTGCCTGGAGAATCAGTCCAACTTCCCCTGTCAGCATTGCCTGCATGGTCCAAATTTTAAAAGCTAATTTAATCCCTAACTGGTAGCCCTCTCAGGTTATAGTTTAATCAAAGAGTATACAGAGTAGAAGTGGGTGTGCTGTTCAGCTGCACTGTTCATCAGACAGGAATTTGACCTGCTAATGTAATCGTGCCTGCAGTTCCCTCTCTGCCTTTCTTGTTTGCAGACAGCTGTCATCTGAGGATTTGGCTCGAGTCCCAGAAAATTCCACCAGTAACATCTTGAACAGGTTACTGATCACCTATGATCCCAGAATAAGGCCCAACTTCAAAGGCAAGTCTTGTTTCATCTTCATCTGTCTCTGTCTATTCTTAAATGTCCCATGACATGGTGCTCTTTGGATGCTTTTATATAGGCCTTAGTGGTACCCTAATACCGTATGTGAAGTCTCTTTCCCAAAATTCAGCCTTGGTGCAGAATTACAGTCACTAGAGCCAGTCCCACAATGAGCTTTCCTTAGTATGTGCCATTTCTGAGTCTGTAGCTTTTGGGGAGGAGAGGGGGGGGGCAAGGTGGAGGCTGGGGTTCTGGCCTTGACCAACTGCCACTTTGCTCGTTTGAAAGTCATGATGTCTCTCTCTCATGGGTGGGCCAAATTCTCTGGGCGGGCAAAACAGAGACAGGGGAGGTAACCTTGCCCCTTATGACCTCATAAGGGGCAAGATTCCAGATCAGCCCATTTGAGTTTTTATTTTCTCAAAGGCAGAGCAGGATACCCAGGCCTCGGTTTACACTGGGGGGACCATAGGCAGGCTGGGGGAAAGCATAATAATGTTAAAAAATGCCATAAAGTGAAATGTTCATGCCTTTAATTGACATTTCTGCTCTGGTGCTGTCATGCTAATTAAAGACACAAGTATACCATGAATATATAGGTCCAGATTTCTTGCATAGACTTGGTGCAGGGACTGCTGTCCACATAAATGGTGCATGAGACATTAACGGAAATTATTTTTACTGTTGCACATACACTTTTGTATTGAACATGTACTACAACAATGTTTTAATAAGCCAATGTTCTCAGGTTGACTCTCTTTCTTTAAAAACATGATCCAACAGGTGTTATCATATTTACACAAACAGGCTGTTTAAATCATACATATATTTACAATGCAGTTTGTATATTTTATTTAACTACTGTTTTTCACACCTCCGCCTCTAGAATCTGCAACTGTTTTATCTTTTCATTTTTACTGTTCACCAAGTATCCATATTTACAGTGTTTACAGTATACTGTAAATGTCACACTGCACCAGGCTTTCAGTCCCACAGAGGACAGCAATAAAAATAACAAAGAGGTGATTGATGACCTCTACGTCTGACTGATGGTCTTACCAGTCTTCAGGTAGTTTCCATCCTCTGGCACTTGGCAGCAGAAACTCAATGTTTGATGTATTGTGAGCAGAATCAGCTCCCTCTCTGTCTGCCTGCGACTGGTCCAGCAGCCAAACATCTGCTCTTGATTTCAGGGTGGGCTGAAAGTTCCCCGTCCATAAACATCCATGTCATAATGTCCCAAATGACATCCTAAACTGCGCCTTGTGCATTACTTTGTGCAGGCCTATAAAATAGTGAGCTGCTTTTAAAGACCCTATAGAGGATTTTAAGCTAACACTAGAAGTGTTTGTTGAATAATTGTTAGTTTTCTTGGTTGCATTAATGCATGCACCTCTATAATTTACATTCATTTTGCAAATTTTAGGATATAATTAAACCTGTAAAACTCCCGAGCCTACAGTAAACACCTCAAAGGAAACTGTTTATTCAAAGGAGGGTGAGCGGTCGGCATTCATCAAGGATTTAATTAGTTTATGCTAAAGGCTGAGAGGGGAGAGAAAGAAAAATATATGTATATTTTTTTTTTTTTATTTGTCTTTCACAAGTCTTTCACAAATTATGATCAATAACGCAATCAATTGCATAACCAGGTACAATATGTAGAAAGACTTACAGGGTTTTACAAAGCATTCTGACACTTACTTTAAGCTACAATCACACTCAGCTACCTCACTCGTATTGCAATGCTGCTGTGAAACACAGCGGACTTAATCCTACAAACTCTTCTTCCCTTTTTTCTAAATCCAGGAATTCCTGTGGAAGACAGAGTAAACATTTTCATCAACAGTTTTGGCTCCATCCAAGAAACAACCATGGTAAGAATTCACTTCAATACCACTTTAGCCTGACAGCATTGATAATCAATACTTCGGCTAATCAGATGCTCTGGTTCAGAGCTGAAAACTACTTTATCGTACAAGTTTTAAGAATGATGAATGAGCATGTTTTCTAGCCGGTATCAGACCATTTAGTAATGAATCATTATGGAGAATGGAGTTTTAATGTCTCATTTGTCTGATGACTTAATTGCTGATAAAGAAGAGCAGTTTGAATGCTAGTGAACAGATTAAACTCAAGGACGGAGCTGGGTCGACTCTTGATCACTTAGGAAACAATAAAGGGAACATTCCTCAAGGTTTCTAATGAGCCTGGCTTACAGGCGTGTTTTAATTTAAAGCTGCTGGGAGGAGCCAACAAACATTAAGTGTCTCTGTCTCAGTAAATGTGTTCAATAATGCACAAAGGGTAATTAATGAATGCAGTGCAGTGTGACATAATCCACAGTTTGACTAGATTCTGTCTCATAAACTCTTCTGCAACGCAGCTTTACAGGATGCAACCCAGAGGGTTTATTCCAAGAGAAAACCTACATTCTTAAAAAACCACAGTAATAAAATAAGCACGTTGTCTTGCACAAATCATGCAGGCACGTCCTATTAGTTACAAGATGGAGCATCAATCCAAACCTCACTGAGTCGGAAATTATGACCTTTAATTGCAGTGCAATGTTTTTTCTATTACAGAATACTATCAAAATGGTTTAAGCAATTGGAATTCTCTCAAAAAACTGATTTCCAATTTCTGGTTTGACATACCATGAAATACACTTGTAAGTATTTTGTTTAATAAAAACAACTGTACTAACAACTGAACTAATAATTTTGTTGTGTTTGCCAAAGCTGTCAAACTGCTGTCAATGCAGCACTGCTCGCAAAATTCCACTGTAGTCACATTTTAAATATCCTTGCATTGTTTGGTCAATTCCATGCCAGATAGAGAGGACTACACATTGTGATGAAGACCAAATATAACTTTCCTCAAACAAAACAGCTAAACATAAAAAGCAGAGCAAAGCACACAAGTCTCAAATACTTGCAAGACATTATGATAATTTGTCTTGCCTGAACAATCCAATTATAGTTATGGAATATACTACCAACATCAATCTTTACAACATCAGTTCAGATTTGCCCCCAGAGTCCTGTTGCAGGTCTGGATCAGTCCAAAGAAGTGATCAATGTTCTCCTACTTCATTTCATAAGCAGTGGCACTCTGAAAAAAGCCTTAGATCATATATCCTTGAATTGGAGTGCATGAAAACGTATTCTGGAAATATCTCTTTTGGCTGTGGATCAGTGTTTGTGTGTAAAATCTTTCTGTAGAGAGTTTCTCACTAGGGCCAATTACAGACCAATTATGATGATAAAAGCTGAACGTACTGTATGAAATCCTTAAAACCCATATTGTGGGGTTGCATGCATTAGGGAAGATAAAACACAAGATAAAACAAAAATGAGAGTGAGAGGAAAGAAACAATCAAAGAAAATTCAGAAAAAGAAGGAAGAGCAGGCAGGAGGAGGAAGAGACAGGGAAATTGAAGTTGGAAAAGAGCTGAGGAAGAAAATGAAGATGAGATAGTAAACAGAAAGTGAAAGGCAGTGATAGAAAGACAGAACGTAGGGCAGGAGGAAAAACAAGGGGGGAAGCTTAAAGTAAAGTGAAGAGGAACAGAGAAGGAAGACAAGATTGGAGGAAGAAAAATAAGAAAAAAAAGAAAGAGGAATGAGTTATATAAAGTAGTAGGGATAAGGTAAGAGAAAAACAGAAAATGTTACAAGCGCAAGATAGCGAAGAATTACAAGAAAGAGAAGCTAAGAAAAGGAAAGAGATAGGATCGAGAAGAAGTAAGAGCCAACACTGAGTTAGAGAAAGAGAGATGAGGGACTCCCAGATGGCAAACCTGTCTTCCCTCGTCCCTCTGGACGCCCAGCGAAAGACAGAAAGAAAATGAAAGTGTGGAAGCTTCAAAACGAATCTAGGAGAAAGAAGTGACAGCTGTTCACCTCTACCATTCAATTTATAACGGTGTGGGGTTTCTGATCTCCTCTCTCATCATTTACACCTCCCTAGACCATACAACACCTCGGCTCCACTAAGATATCTATTTTCACTTTATGATTGTATCCATAAGGAGAGAATGACTAATTTCATGTTGTGAAATGAAATAAATTGGTTTGTGTTTTTTTTTTTTTGGTACTGCTTCTCCATTTGAGTTTTCCTCCCTGAGTACTGGCAGCTTGATAGTGAGCCAGAGGGAAGATATATTTCCTTGTCTGGTTTTCAGAAAGGAAAAGGTGTGGGAATTGGCTTGCGTTTCTGTCAGACAGAGAAGAGCCAGCAGCAGCTATTTATGCTGTCGCTTGAGGACTAGTTGGACATTTGAGTCTAAAATTAAGTTGTATAGAAATGAGGGCTGGCTTTCCAAAATGAGATATCAAAAAATTGTCCGCTGCTCCTTCACCCAACAAATGTTTACTGGCAGAAAAATAAAGCACATTCTGTGTTAAGGCTGAATTAATAAGCTATTCTAAGATCTTTGTGTATAAAACGGTGCTAGCTAGAGTTTTTGAAATAGTTCCTCATACTGTAGACATTGTGCATACCACAACAAATTACATGGATCTATCTGTATCTGTAAAATTGTATATGTTATGCATTTTTGCCAGGAAAATGATCTGTGTATACACTGTGTATACTAGATGTATATAGTATAATATTTAGTTTCATATGAAAATTAAATAGTCAACACTTGCACAATGATGGATCTAATGTATTGGAGAATAGGGTCAGAGTTACTAGAAAACACTGGCATGTAGAATTTGTATTTGTGTGTATATATATATATATATATATATATATATATATATATAGGTTAGTACATGTGTTGTTTTGGTCCAGAGGAAGAGTTTTAGTGTGGAAAGGGTCTTTCAAGCTTAGCAGAAAGGAAAAAAGGACAGAAGGAGTCTAACTCTTGTTTGTAATATTACCTATATCTGAGTAAATTCAAAGGCAGTTCAGTCCAGTCCAGTGTGTAGCAGAATGCTTTACTGGAGATAAAGGTACCATAGTGCAGAAACAAAAAAATATACTGTATAATACCCAAAGTACTTTCATGAAGAATAGATGCACTGTGTACATTTAGGTCAGCTGGCTGTCTCTCACACTCAAACCTGTCTGTAACTAAAAGAGTTTCCAGTAAGAATCTATTTTGCAAAGAATTACACATTTATAAAAAGCAAGGGAAAACTTTAAAATTAGATACTAAAATGTACACTTTTCACTCAGTCTGGCTTTACTAAAATATTTGTCAGCAACAAGTTACACATATTTTTTCAGGAAGACTAGCCTGTGCAATTCCAACAAACCAAAAAATCCGCAAAGTGTTGCAGAACTGCAGCCAAGACAAATTGAATTCAGGGCGAGGCTCAACATGTTGACAGGGATAGGATCTAATGGATGGAGTCTCCGTGGTCTTGTGCCGGCCAAACAGGATGAATTAAGTGTTCACTGAGTTTAATGCACTCAGAACTGTCATTGCCAAAGTTGAAATTACAGGTCATGTGACCCAAACAAATCCAATACAGAAGAAACAACAGCAAACTACTAACAATTTGAACTACGAGGTCAATTGTTTGTTTTTTAACCAGAGAGATACAATTACACATATGTGTATAGGAAATGGGGATAGGATGCAATAAGCTGGGTAAGCAGATGTCAGTGTGATAAATACAAAAACCATGTTCAAACTTCTTTTTCAATCATTGATACGTGTGTGGTTTGTGTTAAGATGTTAACGTTATCATGTTACATTAAGGGCCCTGCTGCTAATTTCATGAACACCTACAATCCATTGTGTTCTCATTAAATAAGAAAAATTGCACTATTTTTTTATTTAAAAAACACATGAGCCCAGAGCATAAAGCAATGAAAAATGTTGGCTTTTAGCAAACTCTGCATAAGCTGCTGCAGTGAAAACAAAAAACAATATTCTTCCCAAGAATTGGGAACAATGAAGGGTTGAAAGTAGAATTTTTGTTTTTATTTACCCAAAGTTAACACACAAACCCACCCACATACAGCTGGTATTTTGGCAGCCTTATTTGACATGTCATTCATCTTCACAACAAACCTGGTCCCAATACAGAAGAAACAACAAAAAAACAAAAAGCTACTAACCAATTTGAACTACCTAATGAGGCATTAAGTATCACATGGCTGGTCCCAATAAATACAAAACCATGTTCAAACTTCTTTTCAATTTGAATCAATGCTGCTAAGAAAAATTGGCACTATTTTTTTTTATTTAAAAACACATGAGCCCAGAGCATTTACCCAGGAACACACACACACACACACACACACACTCTAACACACAAACCCACCCACATACAGCTTGACGTCCCAAAGCCAGACTGAGTGATACTTTGCCACCAACAAGAACGTGGAAATTTCACTAATAAGCTCTCTAATGAGGCATTAAGTATCACATGTGGCTGTATTGATAACATTTGACCCTTGGACTGTGTTTTCTCTATGTTGACTGCTTTAAAGTAGATGTGATGAGAGTGTTGGCTGCAGCTGTAAAATGTCACTTGACACGTTAAAGTGGTCTGTTGATGTTGTTGAAGTGTATACTGTGAGAAATGTTGCTTTACAAGGACTTGAAAGTAGAAAATGTAACTTGTCAATAAGGTGGAACAGCTGTATCCTAAGGAAAGTAACTAACAGGAAGATTTTTTTTTTATTCTTTAACTGCACATGAGTATAAATATAGTACATATATATATATATATATATATATATATATATATATATATATATATATATATATATATATATATATATATAATGTCCTTCAGTGTTATGGAGAGGGATCTTTATAAAAAGCGGCCATTTTGCTGTCCGTCTGTGCACCTTTCTGTTTAAAGCTTAACGTAAAATGTGAATGAAAAATAAGCATTAACCGAATCCCATTAAGAGAGGTCATTAATCCCTTCAAAAGCACCCACCGTTTTTCTAAGTACTGTACTGTCCTAGTACTGACGTGATACAGACATTAGCCACATCTATGCTTGTCTGTTGTGCCTAACAGGATTACAGAGTCAACATCTTCCTGCGGCAGCGCTGGAACGACCCCAGGCTGAAGCTACCGCAGGACTTCAAATCGGATTCTCTCACTGTTGATCCAAAGATGTTCAAATGTCTTTGGAAACCTGACCTGTTCTTTGCTAACGAGAAGAGTGCCAACTTTCATGACGTTACTCAGGAGAACATTCTTCTCTTCATTTTCCGTAACGGGGACGTCCTCATCAGTATGAGGTAATGAATTTGATTTGATTTTTTTCATTGTATTCCCTGTTAAAATGTGTGAAATGACAGCTCTGCATGGCCTGGCTGACGATTACATGGGTTATATGCAAATTAGACGAGTGCATTGCTTTTAGTAGGTAGGTAATAAAAACGGTGAATGTGAACAGCCTGAATTGTTACAGGAAAATGTCACATCACCTTTAGAGTATTTAAATAAAAAGATCAACCACACAGTACCATTCCACAGTCACGAGGCCTTTATATAAAAAAGTTAGGAATAAACTGGTAAAATTATCTTCTCAAAACTTTGCAAACAGTTCCTGCCTTTCACCGCATATTTTACAGTGAACCAGATGAACCTGAATGATTTACTGTTAGGTACAGAGAGGTCTCCACCCACAGCAGATGATGAAGATACATTTTAAGGTTCATTTTGGTTTGCTGATGTCAGTTTTTCAGTGTTCTGTCTTTGCATTAAATATAGCTACAAGGCCACATGTATGAAAAATAGTGATAGAAAGATGGAGACAAGATAAACAAAGCCGTAGGAGTTGTTGTAAGCCCACTTACAGAAATAACAACTCCTAAATCAACATAGTTCTGTTAAACAACATTACAGAAAATGAACTGCTCTTGAAAACGACAACTGGGGCAGCCTCTAGCTCACCTAGTAAGAGTGTTCAGCTGCCATGTTGGTTGAGTCCTGCAGCGGCACAGGGTTTGAAACCGACCTACTGCCCTTTGCTGCGTGTTATCCCCCATCTCTCTCCCTATTTCCAGTCTACCCATTATCACCACAATAAAGAGAAAAAGCCCACAAATCAACCTTTTAAATAGAAAACCACCACTGTAGGTACCATGTCAACAGAAAAGGATATAATGGATACACCAACCATTACTGATTGGTTAGGGCAAAACAAAACAAAATAACTCCAAATGAACAAAAATTAACATTAACAATTTGACATTAACAATAATTGATCATTTGTGTTCTTAATGCACTGCAAATCTGCAGTGATTATTATAGTCCTGTGTGTATCTCAATCAGTAAGGGAAGGCTTGTTTCCCTTATTTTCAAGCATTTCCTGGGTTTTTCTTTATTTATTTTTCCTTCTGGGTGAAGAATCATTGAGGCTGCGGGCTGCAAGAGTGAAATTCCTAAAATGTTATGAGATTGTTGGCATGCTTACTGTAGCATTTGGCAGAAAAACATTTTATCTTACAAGAGCACATCAATATAAACTAGTTGGGGCTACAGCGACACTCTGCTGTCCAGAGATCATTCTGACAACAGAATGATCTCTGCAACATATTTTGTTTATCTCATACAAATGCAACATGAGGGTTAACCTTTAAATCCATAAGATCTCAAAGTACTAGTGTCATGCAAATAAGGCTTTTGTGCGAGTGTGTGGATATCAGATTGTAACAATAGCACAGCATAATGAAAACCTGAAAACAGCATTTTATTCATTCTCCTCCAGGTTGTCCGTCACCCTTTCCTGTCCGCTAGATCTGACATTGTTCCCTATGGACACACAGAGGTGTAAGATGCAACTTGAAAGCTGTGAGTTTTCCTGATTTAATATCCCTTTAAACCACCAATCACAAACCATGTATCTGCTCTGTCAATGGGGTTGGACTTCAACACATCTGCTTATTGGTATTTGGGAGATACAGTATTTATGAGTTGGGAATTTAGTTGTCTTTATAAGATAGTAGTTTTGGTGTAAATTAAAGTGTTTTGCTTGTATTTAGAAGGCTATTTCTATGGAGAACACTTAGAGAAGTAGAATAACATCATATTTTAATGTTGTTAACAGCTAATTGCTTGCATTGTGTTTACAAAGCAGTTTAGGCAAAGAGTCATTAGCCTCTAATGGCTAACCTGACTGCTACAGTATATATATATATATATATATATATATATATATACACACACACACACACACACACACACGTTTGTATTCACTTTTTGTACGCCTTTGTACCTCTTTCATCCAGTTGGCTATACCACAGACGACCTGCGGTTTATGTGGCAGACCGGAGACCCAGTGCAAATGGACACCATCGCTCTGCCCCAGTTTGATATCAGACAAGAAGATATTGATTATGGGAACTGTACCAAATTCTATTCTGGAACAGGTACCGTCCATGTCTTAAATCCAGTTTCTTACATATTTTCAAACATGAAGTTATAAAAATGCTGATGAGAAAAGTCAAGTAGTAGTATTAATATACTCAACATACTCCTTTCAGACAGTTTTAGCTAAAAGTAGCTAGGTCCCTCTTTTAAAAATGTACAGCAAATATTTCCAGCGTTTCCATCAACCAATAACTTATTATTAAGTTATCAAGGGTTCCACCTCAGTGCTGTTACTTTCATCCATTCATTGTTTCTCCACAAATATAAAGATATAATATGCAGAGCTTTCCTCAAAAAACAGTGTATAGTGTATGTATATATACATACACAGTATATATATATATATATATATATATATATATATATATATATATATATACAGTGGGTACGGAAAGTATTCAGACCCCTTTAAATTTTTCACTCTTTGTTTCATTGCAGCCTTTTTCCAAAAATCAAAAAAGTTCATTTTATTTCTCAGTAATGTACACTCAGCAACCCATCTTGACAGAAAAAAACAGAAATTTAGAAATTTTTGCATATTTATTAAAAAACAAAAACTGAAATATCACATGGTCATATGTATTCAGACCCTTTGCCGTGACCCTCATATGTAACTCAGGTGCTGTCTATTTCTTCTGATCATCCTTGAGATGGTTCCACACCTTCATTGGAGTCCAGCTGTGTTTGATTATACTGATTGGACTTGATTAGGAAAGCCACACACCTGTCTATATAAGACCTTACAGCTCACAGTGCATGTCAGAGCAAATGACAATCATGAGGTCAAAGGAACTGCCTGAAGAGCTCAGAGACAGAATTGTGGCAAGGCACAGATCTGGTCAAGGTTACAAAAAAATTTCTGCTGCACTTAAGGTTCCTAAGAGCACAGTGGCCTCCATAATCCTCAAATGGAAGACGTTTGGGACGACCAGAACCCTTCCTAGAGCTGGCCGTCCGGCCAAACTGAGCTATCGGGGAGAAGAGCCTTGGTGAGAGAGGCAAAGAAGAACCCAATGGTCACTGTGGCTAAGCTCCAGAGATGCAGTCGGGAGATGGGAGAAAGTTGTAGTAAGTCAACCATCACTGCAGCAATCCACCAGTCGGGGCTTTATGGCAGAGTGGCCCGAAGGAAGCCTCTCCTCAGTGCAAGACACATGAAAGCCCGCATGGAGTTTGCTAAAAACACCTGAAGGACTCCAAGATGGTGATAAATAAAATCCTCTGGTCTGATGAGACCAAGATAGAACTTTTTGGCCTTAATTCTAAGCGGTATGTGTGGAGAAAACCAGGCACTGCTCATCACCTGTCCAATACAGTCTCAACAGTGAAGCATGGTGGTGGCAGCATCATGCTGTGGGGGTGTTTTTCAGCTGCAGGGACAGGACGACTGGTTGCAATCGAGGGAAAGATGAATGCGGCCAAGTACAGGGATATCCTGGACGAAAACCTTTTCCAGAGTGCTCTGGACCTCAGACTGGGCCGAAGGTTTACCTTCCAACAAGACAATGACCCTAAGCACACCGCTAAAATAACGAAGGAGTGGCTTCACAACAACTCTGTGGCTGTTCTTGAATGGCCCAGCCAGAGCCCTGACTTAAACCCAATTGAGCATCTCTGGAGAGACCTGAAAATGACTGTCCACCAACGTTTACCATCCAACCTGACAGAACTGGAGAGGATCTGCAAGGAGGAATGGCAGAGGATACCCAAATCCAGATGTGAGAAACTTGTTGCATCTTTCCCAAAATGACTCATGGCTGTATTAGATCAAAAGGGTGCTTCTACTAAATACTGAACAAAGGGTCTGAATACTTATGACCATGTGATATTTCAGTTTTTGTTTTTTAATAAATATGCAAAAATTTCTAAATTTCTGTTTTTTTCTGTCAAGATGGGTTGCTGAGTGTACATTACTGAGAAATAAAATGAACTTTTTTGATTTTTGGAAAAAGGCTGCAATGAAACAAAGAGTGAAAAATTTAAAGGGGTCTGAATACTTTCCGTACCCACTATATATATATATATATATATATTGCATGGGCAATCTGATTTGCATTATACAATTTTATGAAATTGTGGGTGTCTACATAGATATTTCTAAGATGTTGGGTGGAGGTTGTTACCATGAACTTTAACATACTCAGACTACATGTCATCTCTGGCCTTTTGTCCAGGATGCAGGCAGGACTTAGTATTTATCTAATAAAATAGAAGAAAAACTCCAAAAAAGATCCTGGTTCTGTGCCATAAATGTATACAGGTCTATGTATGGGTAAAACGACATTCGTAATGAAATGGAAAATCTCTATCAGCCAACAGAGCTGGTATGACCTCAGTGCTCTCGCACTTGGGAGGCACACTGCTGGCAATGAGTCAGCCTTTTAACGGGTTGCCATGGCAACCTGGCCAGACACAAAGATTACCTCTGTGTACAACTGGTTTGAGTCTGCTCTGCAACACAGGCAGTCCTTATAAGCTGTATAAAGCTCACCCAGAGATCCCAGGGCTAGTTAAATATTACTTCAGCCCTTCAACTCTACCATCCCCATTGAACCTACTGATCAGCCTCAAAGAGAAGAAACGCAACGCGGCTGTAGGTCTGAAGCGTTTTGATGCTTATTCCATACTTCTTTAAGCTTGACTAATGAAGACCACATTTCCAGTAGAGATGGATCGGGTAGAATTGATCATTTATGAATGGTAATGTATACTGTTAAGAATGAGAACCTCCTCTAAACATATTCCTATCCACTAAAAATTGTAACTGGCAGAGGACATGTCTACTATATAATAGACATGTTTAAATTGAAAGAAAGCAATGCTTTTTAGGGTGCTGCCCTGAGTGCTCAAACTTGTCTAAGCTTTATCAAAATGCGCACAGCTGTGTGAGGACTGAACCTGGCGGCTACCTTTCCTCTTAATGTTTTATACAGATTCAATAGACCAAGTCAATATAGGGAAATTTCTCTCACCTGCTCTGTTTAGGCCAAAACCTTTGAATTGACCCAAGGTGCCTGAGGCTGTGTTCATGGCAAATTGTTCAGACCGTAATAACGAGTAGCCAAGTCTGGAATTATTTTAAAATCCGCCACTTTGTATTTCCAAAGAGATATTGATATGAATTCATCTTATTTAAAAGTAGCTATACACTGTTTATATCTTGTAATACAATTATGTATGATGCCAGTAACTTATGTACTTTGCCTGATTCTCCTTTTTTTAATTTTAAGGTAAGCTGTGTTTCTTACTGACGTTATTTTAATCGTATTTGACCATTATCTCCTTTCTCGTGCAGGGTACTACACCTGTGTAGAGGTTATCTTCACCCTAAGGAGACAGGTTGGCTTCTATATGATGGGTGTTTACGCCCCCACGCTGCTCATCGTAGTCCTCTCATGGCTGTCCTTCTGGATCAACCCTGATGCGAGTGCTGCCAGGGTGCCTTTGGGTACGGAGTGTTTGATCAATTCCCCCACCCTCCACTAAAATTTAACAAAACACAGGATGTGTAAATATTCCTTGTGCTATTCAACCAGGGTTGAGTGCATGGTTAGACGTTAGATCAAAAAGAGGGGTGGGTGAGTGAGTGGGTTTTATTGAGGTACAAATAAATGTTTTTAGGGATCATTGACATTGTGGCCCCAATCATCTCCATCATTCACTTTGGCACCATGAAGGACTTTATCTATCAAACAGGGTGGCATGTCATTGTCCATTATTGTTCTATATGTCATAAATCACTGAATATAGTTCAAATTGACAGATGGGAACCACCACAATGATGCTAAGTAAGTTAGTGCTTTTAGGAGGCATTTATATAGTGTAGGTCTAAATACATGGGCATTTGAGCCCATTTTAGTGCAGTAACAGCATTTAGACTATTAGGTTTGATTTCCACGTCTGTCATTGATCTGCCAACATTCACATCAAACTACCTAAATGCCTAAAACATAAAAAACACTTCACTGGATTCAGTTTTCTAGCCTGCAATGTTTCCTGTTGAACTGTGATGTGATGCCTTTTTAGCCACATGCACAGATTTCCACTGACAACATTATTTAAAAACATTTTGTAAGTTTGGGCTACTCATGTTTAAAATATGTAGGTACAAAGCTTAGCTAAAGGCTGGAAACATGTACATACTGTGTTTCTGGTTAATCTTTATGTTAATCAGTGTGACCAACAAGAGTTTTTCAGGAGACTGAGGCCCTGTTTACATGTACATGGTTATTTTGAAAAACTGAGACATTTCCCATCGTTTGTGCCCTTTGTTTATATGCAAACAGAGAATTTGTCTCTGAAAATGAGTCTGTCTAAAAACTGGAAATCTTCGTTTGCATGTAAACTGAGACAAACGGAGGTTTGGGGGGCAACCGAGGAAGTGAGGAAGAGAAGGGGGATGAAGTGATTTGTTGCTGTTTTTGCTGTTGTTGCTGTTGGCTAACGTTGGCTTGAGCTTCTTGTTACACTGCCACTTACAGGTTTGGCATGCTCTTGACGGCATTGAGGGCATATATACACGGGTACGTGTAACTGAACACTTTTCTGAAAACTGACAGCTGTGCACAATGTTACTTATGAAAACGGAGAAGTTGAAATGTCCGTTTATGAAAATAGCTGGCCACTCCTGAGAGACACTCAGCTGGCCAACGAGTTACACCTGATCCCCATTAACCTAAATTAATGAAGGGACGTGCTGAGGCATTTGAGGAGCAGTGCTGTTTTTCCAAACTGCAAAAGCACACAATCTATCCAATTTACAGAAGGTCCAGCCAGATTACTAGACTGTTAGCCTGAGCCCAGAAGACATGCTAGAATGCTTGTGGAACTGCTACTGCTTAATGTATGGTGTGTTTTTCTTTACACTATAAATAGAATAAATCACAGATTTTTATCTTCTACTTATACCTTATTAAAGCACACTTTTCTCATCACAACCTCATTGTTTACCATTTTCTTAATTTATTTTTTGTATTTGTTATAAGTCACCAAATTATTGGTATATAAGTCACCAATTATGTAAATATATATATATATATATATTTGATACATCATATTTTTCCCATACAATATTAACAATATTGACCAAGCTTGTGTTTGCTGGAAAAGGGCTATTCCACTTTTTACTTTTTCTTACCACACCATAATTGAACCTGTGTGTAATATGTCAGTGTCACCCACAAATCACGTGGGCACCTCTGTGTGTGCAGGGCTGCATGGATACAATAATCCATTGTTATCCCCCTCCAGTCATCCACTGCCGTCTTTCCTCCATCCTCCCTCCAGTTGTTCATCACCACTTTCATTCTATCATCACTCCAACTCCTCATGGAAGCCTCCTCTGACTTCTCTCTAAATGGGATCAGTGCAGGTCAGTCAACATTTAGGTGTGGGATGACACTCATTTATTGCTCTTCTCTGTGTGTGAGCATTTATGAGTGTGTTCATGTGTATATGTGCCCATGTGCTCATTTAACTGAGAATGTGTGTTTTGGGGTTAACCATTACATTAAAAGTAGAAATAGGCAATTTGTTTTGAGTTCATGTTTTTTCTGTCTGAATCAAAATCCAGGTTTATTTTGTACACACATGACATTGGGAAACAAGGTAAACAAAGCTATTGAAGTATCGCCACCTTTCATGTTTTTCTCTTTTTTCATGGATAATAGGTGGGCGATTTCAGGATGACAATGCTCAGTTTGTTACTGTTGTGAAAGGAACAGTTAAATTGTGAACCCTGTACGAACCCATCCTTGATGAGTGACCATAGTGAGGCCTGGGGCAAAACCCATTAGTCATTCCATTGTATGTATTATCTCTCTAAAAGTCATTATAAGAAGGGAAAGGGGAGTAAAGCCATTCCGTGGTGTTTATAATGCCATCTGAAGACATTGGTTTTAATGAGTTCTACTGTATCTTAAAAGAGGGGGGGGGGATCTCGAAACCTGTAATCATGTTGGCTATCAGAGATCAGAAAAAAAAAAGGAAAACTAAACAAAATTGATGTTACTGCTATTAGAGCCTGTCTGATCTTTTGGAGATGTCCTAATAAAGGAGGTAAAGGAAGGGTAATGAATATCTAATTGCAGTCATGTTCTCAGATACCCAATGTGGATGCGAGCATTTTATAACAGTGTTTGTGCATATTGGAGGATTCATTTGTTCAGTATTTTGTGCTTTGAAGAGGAAATGCATAGTCTTTTTGTTTTTTTTTCTCCCAGCAGTTAGTGGATAAAATGCTTTTCCTCAGTGGCATCAAACATCTAGGCTTCACGTGTTGGATTGTTTTATGCCCTTGGTATATGTTGACAATCATGGTTAATCACATGATTAGCTAGTTATTGTCTGTACCACCAAATATTAAAAACTGTTAAGTACCAGAAGTTGACACTGAATGCTTGGTCACATTTATTGCTGTATTTTACCTACTCTTTGATCAGATAAGTGTATTACAGATTAAGTGTTGGAGATGTATCAATAATAGATAGGAGAAAAGTTAGAATTTCAAAAGTTAAAATTTCAATTTTTTACATCCAACTTCCTCTAACTTTGCTGACTGACAAGGTTAATTGACTTTCCTCTTCTTTTAGGCATCCTCTCGGTGCTCTCTCTGTCCTCGGAGTGCACCTCCCTGGCATCGGAGCTGCCCAAAGTGTCCTACGTCAAGGCCATCGACATCTGGCTCATCGCTTGCCTGCTGTTTGGTTTCGCCTCGCTGGTGGAGTACGCTGTGGTTCAAGTGATGCTCAATAGCCCGAAGCGCATCGAAGCAGAGAAGGCCAAGATGGCATCCAAGGAGAAGGCTGCAGGGAAGAGCCCCACTGCCAAGAACAACACGGTCAACGGGACCGGAGGGACGCCGCTGCATGTTAGCACCTTGCACGTCAGTAGATCTTTTTTGATAACTCAAGTGTGTTTGCTTGTGTGGTTCATAGATTACAAGAGTCACTGTATATTCCTACTCAGTCAAACTACAATGTGCATACTTCATACATATGGAATCAGCAGAATCTGCACTTTACAGTGATAGTAGTATTTTTAAAATCAATTAAGTGTAAAAGGCCAATTGAGATCTTGCCTCATGGTCAGATGTTTTTTTTGTGATTTCCTGTTGGCCTATTTGTTAAGACATAGACAATATATAGTATATGATTGCAACATCCCTGGTATAATTCTTGACATGGACCTTTGTTGCATGTCTTACTCCTCTCTCGCTTTCCTAAAACAAAGTTAAATGCCAACACATAATCTTCAGCCAATTTACAATGATGTGTTTTGGGTGATATATGTCTGTGTTTATGTACTGTATATGATAAGTAACCTCCCACCTACAGGAACACACAATGACAAAATGTATATTACAGATCAAACATTCTCAGGTAGGTTTCTAACAGTAAAGCATAGAGATATAATCTAAATGCAAAACAGAAATCCAATCATTAAGAATTGCCACTGCCTGTAACGCACAGTTTAGTCACAACTCAAAGTCTGACACTTACATGCACATCAGGCATGCAGTATGTTTTATGGGTTTTTCAATTGTATGCCTAATTGAAATTCATTTACCTCTGAGTCTACCTCTGTCCGAACTGGTTTGAGAGGATTACATTATTCCATTGAAGTTTAATAGGCTTTCTTGTCAAAACCACATCAAAATAATGAAGCTCTAATGAGCTTAATGACTTCAGTGAGTAAGCATCTATAGTCTGATTAGATCCCGTTCACCCCACACGCCTTCAGGGAAGTTGATGAAAAGGATTTTCTTTGGACAACATTAAGCTACATCCTTTTGCTGATAGTTTTTTATTAGCACTGTTTGTCTACTGTGATAGCATACAGAGGATGTAGAAGAGTTACAAGACTCCAGATGAGACAGCTTCCATATTAGGCAACATTGTAGAGCACAATCTAATTTTGGCTCCAAAATTGTTTATTTTTTCTCTTTAAATAAGAGTTTTGTTTTATCTCTTTTATCACATTGAGTTCTGTCCAAGATTCAGGATCAAACAGTTCCTTTACTGGGCTTTCAAAGTGTGGTCTGTTTTTAATCTGAAACCAACAAAGTCTTAAACAGGCTCATTTCAATGTTCCTCACAGTTTAGATGATTCCAACCTGCTGAGTGGATGTGACGTCTCAGAGACACAATTGCGCTATACGCACACAGCACTTTTTTATGTGTTGAACAGAAGTCCGAAAGTGGAGCATTCAGTTGTCCTTTTCCAGTGTATGATTGTAGAGTTGCAGAGTCAGTTTCTACATGATTATTTGCAGTCAACCAGCAAGGGATATACTGTATATAAAGAGAGGACATGGATTTTAACCAAGAACAAGAGAGTTTGGTCAACTCTTAAATACTTCCCACTTGACAGAGAGATTGGAAAACTGATTAATAGCAAATAAACAGAAAGACACAAAAAGACTCTCAGATGGCTGTGGTCAAAAAAGGGTTCAGTAGATGTCTGTGCCATTCGTTGTGGTGGTATGTGTACATCTATCCATGTACCTGTATGTCTCTCCATCCAGTACATGCATAGTAGATTTATAAACAGATATACTTGTGGGGACTTACATGGTACCTGCCTTGCCTCGACTCCCCTTGACTCGCATTTTTTGTTTTTCCATTATGAAAAAAATTACCTGGTACTAGCTAACAGGTGCTTTTTTGTATCACCTCCATCGAGGTTCCAAGCGAGCTGACTACTGATTTGTCAGAGAGAATCATCACTAATCACTGCGTCATCATTGCAAGCGACAGACGGGGGTGTCCTGAACAAACCCACCATTTTTAAATAGTTTAGCCAGTGTTGCTTTTTTTTACTGCCTCCAGCTTCTTTTGAAACAAAAATTGTCTTCTCGCTGTGGCAACAGCCACATGCTGAGAATCAAAAACAACAACCTCGCGCATGAGCAAGGGGGTAAGCGAGCCATAAACAGGAAGGCAGGTAACTAAGAGAAGGGCTAGAATGCTAAAGCTGCTATAGACAACCTGGCAAAGACTCAGGGAAAAGGGGGCTGGTATAAATACTGATAAATAATTAGGGAATGAGGGGCAGGTGTGAATGTTCCTGTGGGGATCAGCACTTACCGTTTTGATTTTATGTATTACATTCTCACTTTAGTCCTGCATATTACTATATGTCAGTATACAATAGAGATTAGTTCAACTGAAGTAACAGTTAATAAAAGTCAAGGACCACTGCAGTTGATCACTGTTTTTCCTAAAGAATAATTTATTCTGCAGGATGGAATAATCTGTGTTAGTACCACTAGTCAGAGTGCATGACGCTATGCTCAACAATCCCAGTCCACTACTTAGACGGTCATTTTTTAAACCACTTTGTTCTGGTTACACTGCCTCAGGGGCGGCCAGCAGCGCTTTCAGACTATTAGACTAATTATATCTCGGTTTATACATTTCAGATGAACTGCTGCAGAATTTAATGATCAATTCTGTTTTCCCTCGTGTTGTTCTCCTGCACCCAGGTGGCGGAGACTCGCTGTAAGAAGGTGTGCACCTCTAAATCAGACCTGCGTACCAACGACTTCAGCATCGTGGGCTCGCTCCCGCGGGACTTTGAGCTGTCAAACTTTGACTGCTACGGCAAGCCCATCGATATCGCCAGTGCTCACGGCAAATCCCATGCCAAGAACAACAAGAAACCTCCTCCTCCGAAACCAGTCATCCCCTCTGCTGCCAAAAGGGTTGACCTGTACGCCCGAGCCCTCTTCCCTTTCTCCTTTCTCTTCTTTAACGTGGTTTATTGGTCCGTATACTTGTGATTACTTGTATTGTTCACCCCCCCACTTCCCCCCCGTGAGTGCTTTATTAATCGGATTACATTCAAAAAGTTTAATTCCAAAGTTACCATTGAGTGTGTTTACATGCAAACTATTCTCCTGGTTTTGAGTCTTATCCTGAAAACTCTGGTTATTCATATCCCTGTATACCTGATCGCTACAGAAGCCAGGTTTTTAATTGTCTGTCTGCAGGCGTGTTCACCATTTTACCCACTACCTTTGGCACTAACAAATAATCTTCATTAACCTGGATAAGATGATAAAATGCCAAGGTATCCTGGTTTCTATCAAAGTACTCCAGCTAGCATATCCAGGTTTCTATAACTAGGATATGATGTTTACATGTGCGACAGATAACCGGGATACTCCAAAAACCATAGCGAGAATGAGCATGTAAACGCACTCAGAGAAATGTGAATCATACCCATACAAAATAATCTTAGGAAGAAAATAAAATGTCTATGTATTATTATTATTATTATTATTATTATATTTATTATCACATTTATATTTACATAACAATAAAAAAATCAACAGCTATTTTAGTTTTTGTGTTAAACACAATTCTAACTTAATCGTTCTTTACCTAAAATGTATATATATAGCATCTTGTATTGAAATACTCAATTTATTGTTAATTGTACTTCAGAGGTTAATACAGGATTTGGGGTTAATACAGGGTTAATACAGATATAACCCACTGAAGATTGAATTCGACTGGAAGATGCACAGATCTATAAAAGAGCATTTGTAAATAGCTATTTGATTTTTCACTTCCTTGCCAAGTGGGAGTCTGCCTGCAAGTTTAATAAGTTAAAGCATTTTATTGTGAAATGTAACATTGTAATTATATTGCATGTTAAAAGAAATTGCATGTTTATCAAAATAAAATCTTAAAAAAACATATATATATATAAAGTTATATATATATATATATATATATATATATATATATATATATATATATATACATATATAAAGTATTTATAAAACGTTATTATTCTTATGATTTGCTCTTGAGGAGATAAATGGATATGTGAAACACTGTTCCTGTTCAGATGGTTATGTAACACTGCCACTTTTCCAACAAATGTACTGTTTGACATTACCCAACTGTAGCGTGTGTAAATGGGTCACTAATGAGTTATGACCATGTGTTTGTGAAGTTTACAAGCAAAGACAAATAAATCCAATGACTTTTCACCATCTGATGTAATTAAAAATGTACACAGATTTGAATTCCTAAACCATGTATGTTATTTTTGCGTGACTGATATCAATAAGGTCTGGATTTTTACCGACATGTATCCTGCACATCACGTAGCTGTTTCTTCCACCGAGGCTTGACCTCTCCTAATCAACCATCACCAGCCAAACCAGCCATCTATTATTCATGCAAACTTGCCTGGAGAATGACCCTGACTACCATTGCGAGACTTCTCATATGAAACCTGTCTGCAGCGTAATGAATCAAGTAGATGCTGAACATATGTCATGACAACAGGCATGATGTTTGAGGCAAATTGGACTAGGATTGCTCAAGTAAAGAGAGCAAATTTGTAATTGTAATTGCTGGAATCTTTTTTTATTTTTTTTTGTTAACACAAAGTCAGAAAACACAATTTATTCTCTCTCTCTGTTGCTGCCATGGTTACAGACATGGGAAAGGAATGTTGTCTGTCACTATCATAAACCTGCCTGAGATGCAGAATGGGCATCAGACTGGAACTAGACTCAAGTGGAAAACTAATCGCTTCTAATATCACAGATAAAACATCAATAAAAAAGACAAGCAATTTATTTCACAGATTAATAAAAAAGGTATCTATTTGTGTTTACTTTTGACTCATCTGAAGAATGGTTTTGGCTCTAACAGAAACTCAAGGATTCTGCATTGCAGTGCCCTCCAATGGCCAAATCTATATTTGTTTACAGAAACGTAATGTGGAGATAAAATGCCCTCCTGGGAGGAAAAACTGATGTAGTACCAGGTTGTGTGTTGTATGATAATGGCACTGTCAGAAAAATTGGGCTGAAGCCACTTCATGCTAAAATACAGGTGTATGCACTTAAAATAGGTTCAGTTTGGTACATAAACCAGATATTTTCAGTGGTGAAACTACATTAAATTATTAATGTCAAAAACCTTTAGAAGTGCTTAAGTGATGTTTAGCATGTTAGCAGTTGCAACCTGTTTAATATGTCATATTCCTGGTTATTAGCTGAGGATGGTACCTGCAACATACATAACAGATATTATAATATGCAACAGCTAAAGGACCACCAATGGTGCACGATAACAACACTAAGGGGCTCAATGAATAAATCCACAACCCCAGGACAGTAACTGTTTCAAATAAAGTCCTCGTGGGTGTGACTAATGTGTCTCTTTGTGTGTGTGTGTGCGTGTGTGTGTGCGTACGTGCGTGCGTGCTTGTGTGTGTGTGTGTGTATGCTCCACCCCCACACCCCAGCACCCTGCTAGTAGCACAGTGCAGTAACCTATATCTCACAGGGTGCTTTCTAATCCAACATGACCTCTCACCAGGTGGCCAACCAGGCCACCAAGAAATCCACCATGACAGTCAGGCAATGATGAGTGAAGGAACAGCGGGAGGGAGGAGAGGCCACAGGGCTTATTGGAAACTCATTTACTGTGAAACTGACTTTAGTGCCTTTACCTCATTATCTTAGCCACACAAATACATACACACAGATCCATGTGATGTTATCTTAAGTGTTGTAAATACTTTTCTATCAAAATATACCACATTATCAAGGGAATATTTTACTAGTGTGATCAACATGATTCACCTACCATCATTACCTACCCTTACAGTAACTTATCAGCTAGTTTCTTTGTTTACTCACTGTCAAATGTGTACAGCGTCATGAGTGAACTGTCACGGTAAAATCTGAAACCAATGACAAAATAGGCTGTTTTCCGAATGCCACGGTGGATTTCAGTTCAGCCACAATTGCCCATTCCCTCACGTGCATGGTGGCCGTTTGGTGGCAGGCTTTTGGCAGAGCTTGAAATGTGGAAGTAAAGAAAGTGTGGAGGATGGCATTTCCTGTTATAGGTCAGGGTGACGAGGATCTCAGTTCCAGCCAGACTCAACCAATGTATAAAATAGCCATGACTCTGGGTCTTGTCATTACAGTTAGTTCTGCCCAAAGCAGAGAAAACATAGAGTGAAGAGAGACAAGAAGATTGTAAAGGTGAAAGAACACCACACTCACACATTTTCACACAAGTCTGAAAAGCCTAATTGTGGAACGAATAAGTGGCACAATTGCACTATATTTATGGATGTTTTAATGTTTTTAAACAGATGTTTTGAATGGGTGATCATGACCATAGGGTCATAAAACAGTGACTGCCCAGATGGAAACATGAATACCATCAAGCGGCTTGGGTTCTGGAGCATGCATCATTAGTAAAAGGCAGGCAGAGGGAACTAAACAAAAATAGATACAAGAGATGAAATACCCAATACAGACAACTAGAAACTAAGTCCATGCTGATGAGCGAATGACTGCGGTTTATCAGCAGTACACTTCTTTACATTTGCAAAGTTACATGCTTTTCATACCTTGGAGCCCACTTTTAGCACATGTCTATTGATGTTTCATTGATTAACTCTACTTTGTCAGTAAATATGACTCATAACTAAAACAGAAACCCATTATACGCCTCATTTTCAGTCAGTTTCATAATCTAAAGTTTTAGAATACAAGTTCTGCACTGCTCTGAATATTTTATTCATTAATACTTTGATATTACTTATATGAGGTTTGAATGGGTTTTATGTTATTAGTTTTGAACCTCTCATCTGATCCAAGGCTGAAACTGTGTTTTGGAGGGCAAATAATAAAAGGAGCACAGTGCAACATTGGTACAGATTGAATGCTATTGACGTAAGCTGATGCAGTCAAAGTGTCCAGCCTCAGCACTCATTCTGACCTTGGGACCGATCCCTGCAGGTTTTAACTCCCCAGAACTGTTCTAATGGCAGTAAATGCTTGGCTTAGCAACTTCTGAAGGCCTTGTTATGTATTCACATCAACTCTTCACTGTATGCTCAAACGGCTTCTTAGTCACTGTCACATCAGCAGCAACTGTACTGTACTGTACGTCTAAGTCACAGAGGCACTACTGGTTTTAAATCCCTGATCAATTGACACAACATAGAAAATTTCCAAAACCTTGACAAAATACAGAGGAATGATTAGTTTAAATGTTGTGTTGGTGTTCGTGTTGTTTCTCTCAAATTGCGGTCATAACTTCCAGTTTCAGAACCTAGAATTAGCTAATGTGACCAAAATACTGTACGTCTTTTTTACAACAACATCATTGACATTATTCATAATACAGACATATACCCCTCTAAATGCATTCTGTTTGTGTTGTTGGTGTGCTCAGCTGATGGCATCAGCTGTTTGCCTGAGGTAATAAAATATTATTGTGCAATGAAATTACAGGAATACCCAAAAGTATAGATCGCTAATGCATTATGTGCATTATTTCCGGTAATGGAATTCATAACCTGCATTCATTTGTTTAATAGTTAATTTGGAGTTATAATTCCATTTGTCTTGAGGGAGATGAGTGTTGAATTTTTAACACTACATAATATTGATTGAAAATAATTTTCCCATTGGCTTACATGAGCCTGGAGGGTCAACACAGCGTCTAGTGTCTTGGTAGTGCCAACACAGTCGCCTTGTGATTTTTATTGTCCAGGTTTTCTACTTAGCCTTGCAGTTCAGATGGCTACAAAAAACATGTAGGGTAGTAAAACCTTTGAGATTTTCTACAAACCCATTTCTAAATGTCAATCTAAACCTAAATTAAAATAAAACAATGTAGGAGAGAAGAAAGTGATTTTGACTTCCTTTTAGCTCCTTATGGACTTCCAGATACTTGCAGAAAGATGTATCCACTCTTTCTCTGTACTGTCTGCAGCTAATGGCAGCAAGAGAATCATTAAAACCATTAAACTATGTTGTTGCTGAACCCCTTGAATGAGGCACTAAAATGCTACCCATTGTAAGTCTCTATAGAGAAGAGCACCAACTAAATGTCAGAAATGCAAAAGCTTTCTAGTAAGCACTTGCATGGCATTCCTGGACATACAAAACTGAGTGGTTAAACATTTCTCAAAAGGTCACTGACTTGGTTTGAGCAGCTACAAAATGCTGGAATCTACAGGGGGACGAAATGCTTTCATTAGCATGTGTACAGTTCCCATCACACTCCTGAGGTTTATTAGTGTAAATTTGCTCAAAAGATAAACATTGTTACACCGCCAGCATGTGCATAATTTGATTATGAGTTACTCTCATTTTCACTTCTAAAAACTCATTGGAGCGCTCTTCAGCGTTCCAACAGTTAAATTATCTCTCAGGCTGCAAATTTAGTGAATTGCGAAACGTGCTCTAAGATAATTGAACTGAAATTACATTTCAATCTAGCAGCAGCAGAGTGAATCCATGCATGACCAAACCTCCAGACAAAGTCAAACAGATAAACATATGTGAGTACGTGAAACACAGGTAGCTGAGCATGCTATGTACTCTGCCATGAGTAGGATTTTAAATGAGAATGGTACCAGAAAACAAAGTTTGGGTGTCCAGTTAATGTAGAGTGCAACAGGTATTGGCAGTAAAGGGAAATTCTGGTTTCATACAATTTAAAGTTTCATGTTTTAAGTTTTGGCCATTGTTCCTATTGCTAATAGAAATCTTGTACCTATTGTTGAATTCTGAGAACATGGTTACATCGCTGACACCAGGTATGACAGTGTAAAGAACTGAACAGTAAGAAGAAGGAAGCAGAAATACAGGCTTTAAACAAAGCCCAGTTTTAGGTGTCAATAAATTCTGAGTAATTTTCCACTAATTTCCAAGATGTTTCCTGTAAGGAAAACAGAATCAACTAATTGTTAATGTAACCTTGAGAGTCGTTTAGTCGGTAAAAAGCAGTTCAGCTGAATGTGAGATTTGTCTTCAAGCAAGCAAAATTAAAAGTAAAATGTCCAAAAATGAATACATGATAAATTATTATCTATTTGTGTTAAAATCTTCATAGACCACAGACCAGCAAAAATCAAACAACACAGACAAGAAACATTTACAGAGCAGTAAAAAAGTGCCTTTTTTCATTTTCACGTGTGTGTGTGTGTGTGTGTGTATGTGTGTGTGTCAACACAGTTAGTTATTATTTGATGATCAATCTGAGACAAAGTTGGATGGGTGGGTGGGGGTGATGGCGGTGGATGGGGATGGGCTTGAGGGGAATCACAAATAAAAAAAAAAATAAATAAATCAATGTTGCTGTGTTCCCTGATTTCAGCAATTACAAATGAAGAAAATAGGACCCAAGTTATACCAAACATTTACTTTAAATTCCCACGTACAGTATGTGTACTCATAGAGCTTAATGATTCTTTGCAAAAAAAGCCACCGTTGCATGTGATGTGCTGTCCGTGGTGCTGAAATCTGACACACTGTTGCTTCTATCTGCCACCAACCTGAGCTCCCAAACACTCTCTGCCTCATTAGTTTGCTCCCATATTCCTATCTCACACTGTCATATGGTTAATATACATCTTTCTGTGCAGGCTGAGATATGCCTGTCATAAAACAAGGAGACTATAGGAATGCTATTTATTTCCAGTAAGCTGTGAGGCAACTCTTCTCCAATTAACCCTGTACAAAATGGCAGTTACAACTAGCCATAGATTTACATTGGATTTGTATGCAGAGGGTTAAAATAAGCAATAGATCAAACTTAAAGTGGAGATTCATTTGATGGGTAATCCTGGAGGGCATGAGTGATCGCCTCCAGCTGATGCACTTGATGAGTTTTTTTCAGTATGAAATGTTGGCCTTTAACGTGAATTAGAGAAGACTTGTTTGTCAAGTGTCTGAAAAAATATATATTTGAAGGAGGTCTCAATTCAAATTGTCTATTCGATATTTACATTTGCTGACTTTTTGACATTTTGTCAGATATACAAAACTTCTTAAGGTTGCAAATATCTTCAGCTACTGTATACTTGTGCATTCAGTAACCATTAGAGGAGAAAGGATTGTGTCTTCTAAATAGTTTAAATCTGTAGGCCAAAGGTAATCAGAACATTGACTCACTTATGAATACAAATTAAAGTAAGTAAATATTCAATGCTAGAGTGGAAATTATACTTTTTGGACTTATCTTCAGTTTTAAAATGTCCAATATAGATTTCCGAGGCATGCTTTCACATGCCTGATAGGGTATATGGCTGCTGATAATGCTGCTGCTACTGTGTCTCCAGTGGTAGCACGGTAGTTAATGACACCTTCATTCTATTTTAAGGTAATAAGTCTCAGCCCCCTACGCCCCACTCAGGCAAAAAAGAGGCCACACATAGTGGCACATTTTGCAATGACAAAAACAACCCCCCTGAAACCTACCATAATGGCACTATACACCGCCTCTGCCCCAAAACCCTTCTCTCTATGGGTAGAAGGGGCCCCACTTATGTTTTTTTTCTAGCTGTATCATGTGCAACAAACACCAGCTGTTTTAGAATATGTTACAGAAGCATTATTGTGAGTTCATATTTTGTGTTACGTACAGAATGTCTATGTTACTCCTTCTTTTGTTGTTCAAATACTCAAATATGTGTGTATGGTGTTATGTTTATCGAGGGGGGGGCTCGGTGAGCTTCTTTGCCTGGGGCTCCCTCAGAGGCTAGGATTGCCACTGCTGATCCCTTCAAGAGTGAAGTGATCTGAGGCAGCCTTTATCAGCCTGCTCCAGCTGAAAGTATAAACTGATTAGCCAGTGGACAGAGACATTTAATTGTATCATCTTTTTTTGTTTCAGTTTTTTATCAAGCAAACATGCCAACACATTCTCTGGTTCCAGTTTCTTATTTGCTACTTTTGTCTGTTCAATATGTCAAGCTGTATCACCTAAACTTAAATAAATGCAGATTAATAAATGCAAATTATTAGCTGCATCCCCCCCCCCCATCACACTCTGTGTGGCAGTATCAGTCATGTGCATGAGATGTATAAACGCAATCTTTGAGTTACAGTCAATGTGTTTGTATCGTCTCATACATTTAAACGCGATACTATGAATATATTTAAGGTTTTTTTATATTTACTTTATCCTCAACTCCAATGGGTTAGTAAGGTGGGAAGGTTCAGTGAACACAAGCATGGTGGGGAAGATGACAAGGAAGTCCACATGAGGTTCTAGTGTTGGGTTGGAAACCCTTTTGACAATTGAGATTTTACATAAAAACAGATTGACCTGTTGGAAAACTGGGACTCTGTAAAGGAAGGTTGAAATATCCGGTGAGTATAGCCTCTACTTAATGAAACATGGACCAATTGCGCACATAGCGAACCGAGGATGTTATATTGAAATCAACACAGAGTGCACTCTTGTCACCAAGTGGTTGCCACTCGGCTCTTTTCGTCTCTGTCCGCCTTCTCATTAGCATTCCTCACTTGTGGGTGTCATGCCGAAAGGATCTCCGGCGCGCCGAGCGGAGGCGCGCAGTGTCCCTGTGCGTTCAGAGGAGGTATCAGCTGCCGGCAGGAGGAGAGCGACGAGGAGCAGCGGAAGAAGAGACAGCAGACCTGCGTTGCTGGCGACCATTCCTTTGCTGCTGGTGTCCTTTCACTGAAAACAATTGGTCACTTACTGAAGAATTTTCATTCTTTCTCCCCAAGGCTGAGGGTCTCCAAAATGTGTCGGATCTAACATCTCCGGAGACATCGAGGAATATCAGACTCCCCTGGTGGATGTGGACACCTAAACTGTGGACATGGAAAAGATAGTGAATT